>CAJNSZ010000024.1:473336-522707 GCA_905329745.1 Rotaria sp. Silwood2
GGAAGTGCGTAGTCTTTTTCATGAATCAGATAAACTTCTTTTGAACATCTCCATTTTTCATGCTTCAAAAAATGGTACTATTTATTGAAACTTTATCCCAAGAACTCAGAGTAATTACAAGTTTTTTTCCCTAACACTGTATGTAAAGAAATGTTTGTTAGCAAAATTATGAAAAGTAATGTAGTTAATACTTCTGTGGATTCTCGAGGAAAATGTAAAGACTTCCATAAATTACTTAGTACCTTTCAACGCTCGTATTCCAATTTTTTATTTATTTTTTGAGCCTCCCCTAAATTTACTTTGCTCCGCCGCCTATGCTCCAAGCGTATGTTACAGATATTTTCTAGAAATTTTTAGCAGTTTCAAGTCTATTATCAGCGTTTGTCACGAGCATATTAGTTTGAGTTCATTTTATAAAAGTTCAAATTAAAGCTCGTGGGTACAAAATTTTCGGACTCAGATTCGATAAGTTCTAGTTCAAATACTTCATTGTATTTCACTGATATTCAAATGTTGCAGTACAACGAAGTAGTATTTGGGCATCATTACCAAATAGCCCTATATATAATTAATCCGAATAAATATGTTCATGACACACGTTCATAGTGGACTAGACATAGCTAAGAAGTTTTCGAGCATTTTTTTTATGTGCCCTCTAAGCACACGTTGGAATAGGGAATTTTCGGACCTTTGGGAGGTAGTCAAAAAATAATTTGTATCTGTATGTTCTTTATATATGATACTAAGTCGGAGAAAAAACTCTAATATATGTTATTGTTTCACCTATTCAAGATGGTATTCAGACAAGTATATTATATTATCAATCTGATAGGACATAATAACAGATTCGTTTGCTATATAATATTAGTAAAAAATAAAAACAATTAAATAAAAGTAAAAATTCTTTGTTTTTTTTTCACTTAACCTTACAATTTTGTTGTGAAATTATCTACACATGTGAGATTAGCCCCTTTCTAATAATGGATGCTTTTCGAGATACGTTCTAAAATATCGATAGCATGTCTAGTGATATTGATGATAATCAATATTATCTCTTGAAATGAAATATTTTCATTTGTATCCTTTTGTTAAGTGAATTTCTCAGTTTTTTTTTCAAGTTACACATTATAAAGATCACGAATTGATGAATAATAAAAGTATTATAATAAAATCATTTGAAAGTCTTAGGATCTTAAAGATATATTAGCATGATAATATTCACTATCAACAGAAAAAAATAATAATAAAAGAAATTCAAACGATTATTTATTTGTTTTATTGAATCGAGAGAATTTTCTCAAATCAATTCATAAGAACAACATATTGTACTTATCCAGCTGGTACCTGGGTAAAATGTACATTAACTTTTATTATTTTGCCTGATATGCTGACAACAAGTAGAGCTCGACAAATCCTGATCGCAAGCGCTAACTTTAGGTAGATTGGTCTAAACGCAGTGGATTTAGAACGAAAGCAATGGTCTATTTTTTGCTAGGGCCCAAAAAAGTTCTTTTGACACGTTTCTGATTCTCCACGTTTTTACGTATTATCATCCATTTTCGTATCAGAAAATAAAAACTTCACCTGCCTATATTATGTCATAGATAGGATAGTCCAACCCACTGTAATTTTGAGGCACAATGAAGTCTCAATTGTTTCGGACTCTTTCAGCATGAATTTCTCCACTCTGTCGATGGCTAAAATCGTGAAGTTTTCTAGAAACAATTAATTAGAGCAGAACTCATACCGAAGAAAATTTCAAGGTGAATAGATGAAACTAGTTGAAATTATGGCTTTCTCTTGGACGAGTCGGAGTAACTATTATGTCGAGACTACGCAAACACTATTTCATAAATCAAGCAAATTAAAACCGCTTGACATTAACTTTTTATTTGCAATAGCGGTAGCATGAAGCTCTTGAATAAGGGATCAAAATCCATGAGTCTTTTTCTCAATACTGGAATATCCTCGTCTGAAGAAAAACTATATGTTGACTTGCTAGCTCTTCCACATGAAAGCAGACAAAGGTCTTCTTAAAAACATGATTTAACTTATTGTATTTCTAATCAACATATGAGACAATAGAACTCAAGTTTAGATATTTTCCCCCAGGTAACAAGACTCTTTGCGAATATTGTATTGGTAGATAAATCTGATGATTTCATGCATCAAAAATTGTAAAAGAACTCACAGGACAACAACTATCAGTTAGTCATGCATAACAAATCATTCATTCATTTGGTATCGAACGTTCTGAAGAACTTAGCTTTTTTGTTGAATAAAACATGATTAATTAGCAAAATAAAAAGACTCATGACTGAAAAAGATTGAGCAATTTGTTTATAAATTAAATATTGGAAAATAATAACTATCAAAAATAAATTTTCTAATTAATTTTTAGATTAATGTTTTTCTACTCGAGATTAATTTTCATTAATGTTATAAAAAAAAATAATTTTTTATATTTAATAAGAAATTCAACAACTGGTATCTTCACAAAAAACAAAATTTTCATTTGAAAAAAGTTTTTTTTCTATTTTTTAGAATCTACTCGTTTCGATGTATGTACAGGTTGTGAAATACCTTGTAAAAAACATGTTTCTTATCCACCTGAAATACTCAAAAAAATTGATCAAAGTAATATGAGTAATTCTGTTGAAAAACATCGTCGTCATTTATGTATTGGACAATCTATTTTACCTTCTCAATGGCCAAAAGATGTTAAAGATTTACAAGGAAATTATATAAAAGAATTAACAAAAATTTTACAAGAAAATAAAAATTCTATTGGATATTCAGTTAAATTAACATCAACATCAATAATTTCAAAAAATAATTTCGAACAAATAGCTGATTGGTATTTATTTCCCGATCAAATTAAATTACATAATGTTCATATGAAACAACTAAAAGATATTGTTCAAAAATTATTTGTTAATGATCAATCAATTATTAATATTAAAGATAAAACAAAAACAATTGAAGAACAACTTAAACAAAATAATCATTTACCTGCATTTTATGAGAATGTTAAATGTGAAAAATTACATGGACTTTGGATACTTGTTTGTTGCCATTATCAACATGATCAACGATGTGGTATGTTAAAGTAATTTATCTTTCTTTCGTAGCTTATGACGGAAGTCCTCCTATTGTTTAATCGCTTTTGAGTCATGGTTATCTACATCATGTAGATTTAAAGAAGCTGTGAATACCCTGAAAATAGTTCTTACCATTAGCTTATTGCTATGCAGATACTGAATTTTTATGGAATTTCTAAAAATGAATATCGTAGTAACAAAAAAACTGATTTTCGAATTTCAACTTGACACTCTGTATAGAGATGGACCTTAACGAGAGCATTTTCAAGTCTTTTGATTTGTATTCTATACGAAAATAAGAATAAACATATCTGCTGGTTTGAATGTGTAATGTAAAGGACATACTAAGTAGCACTATAGTTGTAGTTTAGAATAGAAACAGTGACAAGATCTGAAATATTCACAAAAACTTCTTCTCATAAAAGATTTTCCTGTATGCAAAGTTTCAAGTCGAAATTCGAAACTCAGTTTTTCTCGTATCTCGACATTCAGTTTAAAAAATATCAAAGAAGTAGAGTATCTCTGTAGAAATCAGGTAAGGGCATGAACTATTTTCAAAGTATTGAAAACTAATTTAGATCTACATAATGCACATAGCCTCAATTCAAAGGCAAGTGATCAGTTGGAGAACTTCTCTTGTTGGAATTGTAACCGACAATGTGATCAGCCGATCTAGTAGACAACATTTTCTGTACTGATCGGTTTGAATTTTTCCCCATAAATCAAACACCTTCGTTTTGATTGATAGTGAGATAACATGCATCAAATTATTCTAGTCAATGAAACTTCATTATTGTTCATGTCATCTATCACTTTGATATTCAGACATGTTATCGAATAATTATTTAGTACTGTATTTTATTAAAGATTTATTTGTATTTTCTACTACAGGAAGCATACGTATATTTCGCCAAGACAAAAATAATATAGCGAATATAATGTGGAAACCAAATGAAGTATATAGTTAATTAATAATTGCTATGTCTGATGAACATGAAATCATTATACCAAGCTTCTTTAGAATTTGCCATCCTATGAAGTTTTCTTTTCACTAACAGATGTCAAGTAAGATAGTAACACTTATGTAAATAAAGAATGAAATACACTATCGAACAGAAACATGTCTCTTATATCATGACGGTAGTGATTAAGATCTAGTCATAAGTAATCAACAAATTTATTTGACTATTTTCGGGTTAGAAAAGTGAATGATGATCCACATCAATCCGGTTTGACCTTACCAACAAGTACCTGTTACAACTCAATCGGAACTCTGAAATCATTAATATGGAATTCCGATTTAAAAATTATAATTTAAATAAAAATACATATCTAAAGAATTATGTTCTACGGAAATTAAAGTTTTATTCGACAGAGAAAAACATCAACAAAGCGAAACTATTACAAAAATCTTCTCCTGTGTCCTGTTTACATAAATTTATTACAGAATTTTGTCAAATAGTATTTTTCCATTTATTTATATTAATTAAACAATTAAAATACCTATTTGTTTTTCTATTTCCAGGAGTAATTGGACCAATTTTAGTTGATGAAATAGAAAAATATGTTCGTAAAACGAATCGTACCAATGATGTTCATTGCTTAAAAATAAGTCATATTGGTAAGTTCATCAAAGAGAATTTTCTTTTATAAATCAATTCTAACCTATAAATCTTCTTCGACAATAAGTTTTCTATTTTATAATAACTACCAGAATTGAAACCTTTTTGTTTAAAATTTAGGTGGACATAAATTTGCTGGTAATGTAATTATTTATCCATCGGGCACATGGTATGGTCGAGTATTGACATGTCATATTCCATTATTAATTGATGCTTATACATCATCATCAACAGATTTAAAAGACAAATTAAAACCTCTTTTACGTGGACATTTAGAAACAAGTTGATAAAAGAAACGAAAACTTCTATTAAAAGTTTTTTACTGTTATTTTTTTCTGTGTATTTGATCTCTTTTAGAATAGATAATAAATAATGCAGGGATTGCCTATCTATTATTATATATATAAATATCTGTGTAAACATTTGTTAATAAACAATATACACACCCGTACATGATTTCTGAAGATCTATGATGATATATACATTGTTGTCGTGTGTAATAGTAAAAGATATTTTTCTTTCTTATTGCTTGAGAGCATGGTATTTTTTTCTACATTATAACAGTGATCAATTATGTGTTGTTAAAACGAAGAAATGCTCAAGTGTGTTTTCTTTTTGTTGATGATAAGTAATTTAAAATGTATTTAATGTTATCACTCAATTAAGAGAAGAAACAACTGACAAGAGAATGCTTTCTATTGATGAGTCGCTTTTTTAACACGAGCTACTAATATGGTGTCAGAATTAAAGAAGGAACACGTGTAATCTCAATAACTTGGGAATAGTAATAGTTAGTGACGTATGATATTCAGTAATTGGACGATGAGAATTTCGAACGTCTTTTTATTTGATATTAAATTATATTAAAATCTATCGTCTTTGCAAAACATTGAAAACAATGTATGAAAACGAAGTTTGAGTTCAAAAATATTTTGCTAAAAATCAACAAAATTCTATTATTTAATTTGGCTGAATAGATACATGATTTCGTTTGTTCAAAATTAAGTGAACTAAAGATTGGAAGTACCTTTATCTGAAATGTACATGTCAGAATCAAAATTATATCGAGTTGAAACAGCATTTTTTCAATGTCTTACGAAGACGTTAGATCTTAAAATAGTTTCGTCTGATGTCTATCAGACAAAAAGACGTCAGAAGTTCTACTTGTTCGATTACTGAAAACTGCAAATCACGAGCTATTTCAATTGTCGAGGTATTGAGTTTAAGTCATCCGTCTAATTCTAATGTGCACATTAGATTATCCGGTTGGCTAGACTGGAAAACTTTTTGCCAAAAGGTTTTTTTTAACTCTAACAAGATTATAAAGTATATCGAGTTGTCTTGAAAACAGGAACCTTTCAGTTTCGAATCGTTTTTTTTTTGAATAAAATACAACGATTTTAATTCATACAACAGATTAACATTTCAGTATAAAAATATTTTTTACTTAAAACTTACTTTTGGAAAACAGGAAAGATTATTAATTCCAAGTAGATCGAAAATGATTTTAGCAAAATTTTTCTTAGTCTGGAACACTAGTTTTCTATCAAAGCAGTATATAAAGCTGTAAAGAAATTTCTCATGGCCATTCCTCATGAGACTTTTGTAATAATGTTCCATTTCTTTTTATGTCAACATTTGTGTTCGGATAACTGTGTTCAATTGACATTATTTTGATATTTTATATCCTAAAGCTTTTTTCAAACTCTTTCTTTTCTCGATGATTTTATTGTTCCGTAAGACTATTTTGTTTCGCCTTGTCTTCAATTATAAAATAACAACAATAATGAGGTTGAAAAAAATGACAGAAAAAAGAGAATTTTGTCGACATAATAAAGAAAACAAATTTACTTTTTTTTCTTTTTTCTCTTACTTCCCAAAATTACGCAAATAAAATGATCAAAAAACAAAACAAAATTAATCAGTATTAAAGCATAATTCTATGATTCATCTCATTTCCGATTCGTATTTCAACCGGAATCGCAATTGCAATTGCACTAATAACAATAACAAACGTATAAGAAAGGCGTATGTTTACATATATAAAAGGATTCATTTTTATCGTTTTTGTTCATCATTACTGTCGTATGTGTAAACAGAATTCTATACTGAAATAATAAGAAGCAGGTAATATTAATATTTCATAAGATCATCGTCAAATATCAATTAATTCAATTTTAGCTATATTCTATTAATAGAGAATTTCCCTAAGGATTTAAGGATTTGTTTCATCTTTCTTTCTTTTTGTTTTTCAATAGTAACTTTTGTTGCTTATTATTAAAATAATCAAGAATTCTTCTCAATGCTTATATGATCCGATCCATATGGTTATGCTTAATTTAAGTGTAAGTTCGTTAATACATAAACATAAGTCAGTGGTTGGTCTTTGACAAAAGATTCAATGACAAGCAGATATTTTTATCTGAGTTTGAATGTTACCAACTGCTTGTAATCATCCACTCGTTTTTTTTCTTTTCTAATGTCATGATTATTCATATCTATCCATCTTCCTATTCCTATATATATATATATATTTCTTAAGTTTATGTTTGTAGGCATGTCACAACAGGAAATAATTAATGAAAGTCATCTATGATATTTTGTAATTTAGGACTTGATCTTTGCTTTATTCAGTATAGAACGTAATTCATTGAAACATATGTATTTCATTTTGTTTTATTTCATCATTAATATCACTTGACTTGCTACTAGTATTTTCTTTTCTTTTTATTAGCTTTATAACTATTTCTACATCATTTTTTCATTGATCATCACTGTTGGAGACCATTTAACTGATTCATTTGTTCTTCTTTTTAGATTGCGTCGACTGTCATTCAGCAAACAAGAATATATATTTATATAAGTTACCGGAAAATTGAAAATCACATCGTACGCTGTTAATACAATTATAATGATTGCTATAACAGTTGTTATCTTCTATTGGTTGCAATAGATTCGAAGTAGAAGAGGATTCTACAAAGGAGGCAAACAAGAAATAAATAATTTTTATTTTTTTTTTAAGATAAAAAATAAATACTTCTATACAAATTGATTCTTAAGAATAATTAACAACAAATGATGATGGATCGATATGTCTATTTGTATTGTTATTTATATTTATTATTACCATTAACAAATTTTACTTTTGCTGATTTTAATTTATTTGAAGAAGAAACACGTTTACTACGTACACTTTTAAATGAATCAAAATATTTAAAAAAAGTTCGTCCATCAAAAGAAGTTATTGTTGACATTCGTTTTATTTTTAATCAAATTGTATCAATGATTGAAAAAGAACAAATTATTGTTACAAATTGTTTTGTTGATCAAAAATGGAAAGGTAAAAAAAATGAAAAAAAATGAATATTTTTTTTTTTATTTGTAACGTCAACAAAAAATTTACAGATCCACGTCTTGTTTGGAATCCAATGGATTTTGGTAATATTACTTGGATTAGAATGCCATCAACGTCTGTTTGGTAGGATAAAAATTAATAAAAATTTTGTTTTTCAGTTTCGAAACTTATTATGTAGGTATCCAGATACATTTTTATATAATACAGCTGATAACGCTGGTTTTCTTCTTCCACAAGATTCGCAAAATATGATTGTAAGTTACAATGGAACAGTATTTTGGCCATTACCACTTGCCCAATTACGGACACGTTGTCGAATGACGATTAAACATTTTCCTTTCGGTAATAACTCTTAATCTTTTAATTATTATATAAAAGCATCTTAATACTATAAATCTTATAAGAAAAAAAAATCTGCTTTAGTTCCATTTTAATTTCAAATAGATTGATAATTCCTTGCATGACATAAAAGAATCTTAAAAATCTATAAGAAGCATAGCAATACATAAATTACATCTAGTTAAGATTTTCTATAAAAATATTTTTGTTTACTGAAACATGATCTAAAAGGAATGTCGAAATATAGAAGCAGCAAGTTGGACTTCTTCTCTCCAACAGAGCTGGAAGACATGTTAGGAATGGCTCATCACAAACATAACCATAAAAACATCACAAATCATGACAGGCATAACCATAGAAATGTCACAAACTGTGACAGATCTTATTGATATACATTCACATATCGTCTATAAATAACATCTCGTTATAATATATATGAACTATTTATTGTATTTCTGAAGGATTAAGCAAAAGGATAGTGAAGAAATATGTCGCAAAATAGATAGTATACAATAATCTCTCTTTAATTGGTAACAACAGCTGCATCATATTTTGCATTTCAATCTTGCAGAAATTGCACTAACAGCTTTTTTAATATAGAATTGAGTTCATGATTTTTTTTCTCATTATTATTTAAAAGAAAAATGATAATAATAATAATAATAATAATAATAATATTCTATTTTTAATTAAACTATTTTATATACATGAAAAAAAAAGATAATATTGATTATGATGTACACTGAAATGAAATAATTTATTTTGTTTTTCAAAAAAACAAATAATCAACATTAATCATAAATAAATATTCGAAACGAAAAATTTACTTTCGATTCAAGAATATAAAAATCAATAAATATTAATATTTTGTTCTCATATTCTTTTTTATTATCTTAACTTTAGATGAACAAACTTGTGATATGATATTCGGTTCATGGAGTCATACAAGTTCTTTAATACATTATCAATTTTGGGAAAATAAACCTGAAATACCACAATATGTACCAAATAATGAATGGAAATTATTAGCTGTAACACAATCGATTAAAACAGTTGATTATCCGAATTGGGTTGAACCTGACACATTTTATGAAGTTAATTTTACAATTTTAATTGTACGAAAACCTTTACAAGCTATTTATAATACTGTTGTACCCGCATTAATGTTAACTATTTTAACACTTGTCTCTTTTTTTGTAAGAAAAATATTAATAACCATAGTAGAAGAATTATTTATTTTACTTTTAGATTCCATTTGCTCAAGAAATGCAAATAGGTAAGTTTAATTACATAAAAACAAAGAGATGGAAAAAGTTATACATTATGCTTTTTATTAATAGGTATCAGTATTATGTTGGCTTATTCCGTGTTCAGTTTACGTCTCTCTGAAGATGTACCATCTCAAAGTGATAGTGTACATTTAATAAGTCTTTATTTGACTGTATGCATGTTTTTTTCATTATCGGCTATGACTTGGTTTGCTGTGGCAAATAAATTACGTGAAAAGAAACGTCTACCATATTGGCTTCGATGGTTTGCACTTAATTATATATCTTGGATTGTCTTTGCTAGAAATATGCATCGAAAAGCAGTACGTACTGTTAAATTAGAAGAATTAAAAACTTCTTCTATTATACCATCGATATCAATTGCAAATCCATTACCACAAATAACCACGACAACAACAACAACAGTAAATGAAATGCAAAATTCCAATAGTTGTTGTTTTGAACGAGATCCATTATCAAGTGGAGCTTCAGCAACAGATCCACTACTTTTATCTAAAAGTCAACCACAATCATCTATCGAAAAATCGATTCATTTAACAACACCTATTCAATTTAATACATCTTCTAGCAATGAAACAGGTACTTTAGCAACACGTTCACCATCATTAGTATGGATTCGACGACGATTATCAAATATTCCATTAACGTCGTCATCATCATTAAAAAATGGACCATCAGATAAACTTCCTAATAATAGTCCTAATAAATCAAAGCAATCTCATTTAACAAAATTATTACATCATTCAACAACAAAAAGTCAAGAAAGTTTATATGCTATACATGTTTATAATCGATTAGTTTTCCTGATATTTCTTTCATTTGTTATTATTTTTAATATCTATACATGGTTTATTTATTCAACAACAGTTCAAACAAAATTACTTGATGAGACATCTTCATGGCATTGTTTTGATGAATCTCGTCTTCAAATTGTTAATTGTAGTGATATGTTATAATATCAGAGTGTAAAATTCTTCTTTTTTTTAGAATAAAAACTAAGTTTTAGATATTTTCTCCTTTTTTTTTATCGAATGAAAAACAAATTCTAAAAGAATTTATATTTTCGAAATTTTCTATGATTTTAGACAAATAAAGGGTGATTCATAGAGAATTATACTTTTAATGTTGTTGTTGAATTTTATTCTCTATTACTCTCCTAAATGAAACTTATTTTTTACTCAAAAGATAACACTTGAAATTCTGTATACAAAATAATATAGTTAATAAAAACGAATACACTTTCTTCCTTTTTTGTTTTGGATTAAACGTAATTATACAGTAAAATCAAATACAGAATATAAATTTTTTTTCTTTTTCAATTTTTATCACGGAGTGTTTTATTTTATCTATTGATGTTGCCTTTTTTCTTATGTTGTCTAAATTCATAGCTTGAACTAGTTCATTCCATGAAATGTAATCTAATGAATATAAATCAAATAAATTTAGTGGCCAATAGTTCTTCGGAATGAATGCAGAATAATAATCCGCGCATCATTATTGTCGCCGGTAATATGTCCGAAATCACCGACACCAATCGACTCTTTCCCTAGAGCCCGTTGGGTCTAAAATTATCGGACTCAGTTGAACTGTACTTCGACACTCTCAATGAAATTTTCTAATGAGAATGGAATAGTCGCTCCGAGGATACGAGATATATTTTCCAGTTTTTTTTTATATTTCATGACTAGCACACCCTATGCGCTTGTCACACTACTAGAGGCTATCAGATCGAAAACTTTTAGACCTGAGCTCGGTCAACAAAAATATTTCAGATTCAATTGGATCCGGAACCAACCTGATGGACTTTACCTTATCTACACTTGCATAACGATGCCGTTACTTTTACCTGGAATTCTATTTTTATATGAACAGCATATTTCTTGTTAGCCTCTTTCCGGTTTGGTGGCTAAAGGTCAAAAGTGAAAACGTCGAAAGGCAAAATGTCGAAAACCGAAATCCTTTTAGGGCACAACTTTCACCCACACCCTCACTGTTGTTCTGTGTGCATGTGTACCGTATACATTCCATTGATAAAATCTTAGAAAAAGTTTTTCATCAAGAATTTATAAGGGTTTATAAAGATATATAATTTTCGACATTTTCCATTCGACTTTTTACCACTTTCCTCCTCTTTCCTGTTCACAATTCACATCCTGTCGTTCTCAGCTTATGAAATAAATGAACCAGTTGAAACTATGAATTGAAATTACATAGCAACAAAAGAGATATTGATAGATGAAATAAAACGCTCTGTAAAAAAAAAAGTGAAGAAGAAAAAATTTTACATTCTGTATTTAACTTCACTGTATCATTACGTTTAATTCGAAAGATAATGAAGGAAAACATTCATTTTTATATATGATAGCGCTTTGTGTGCAGAATTTCAAGCACTATCATTTGATTTAAAAAAATGCTTCAATCAAAGTGATAATGGAGTAGAAAATTCGAAAATACCAAGAGTATAATTCTTTACGGTCTGCTCGTTAATTATTCATTATGTGAATTAAATAATTATTAATTTGTGTGTTTGTTTCTTTTTGTCTTATCATGTTTCATCTTGTATGAGACCATTATTTACTGTTAGAAGTGTGTATGTTTAAAAAAAGAAAAAGAAAAAGAAACATATTTACATTTGGACGTTCGTTTTTTTCGTGTCTTAAAAAGATAAATGGGTCCATCATTTGCTCTAAACCAACTACTATTATCATTAAAAACCCTACCTTGGTCAACAACGATAAAAAGCTTATAACCATATACCCACAAAATAACCACAGACAAGGACTCTTTTTCTTAAATGGATACTTTTTTTTGTTTTTTTATCATACTATGTTATCAAAAAATGGGAATCTTTCCTCTCTCTCTCTCTCTCTCTCCTTTTCTCTTTTTTTTTGTTGGTAGACCAAGGAGTATTAGATAGAAAATAAAAGTGCGAGCGAAATAACTGTTATAGTAGTAGTAGTAATTGAAAACACGACGACGAAGGTAAACTGCTGAAATACTGTCAGTTATTTGTAGAGATTCAAAAAAAGAGTTATAGTTGATTATTTCTTTGTTCATCAAACATGTATAATCATTACGAAGAACTACATAAAAGTTCATCAAAAACTTATGTTTCATCTGGTGAAAAAAGAGTTTCAACAAAAGTCCATGCTTCATCTGCTGAAAATTATGAAACAGCAGTAGCAACAACTTATCGATCAGCAATGGCTCCACGTACAATAAGTGTCCTACAATCACGTCCAACAGGTTTATGTACTAGTGTTGCCAGTGCAAAGATGCGCCAAAATTATTTATCAACAGGTGCTAACGCCGGTTTTGGACAAGGTCTAGCTTCTTTAGTAAATGCTGCTGGCGTACCATTACGTGGTGGTGCAGCTAGTATTATGGGAGGTGGTGTTAGTGCAGGTGGCTATAGTGCAGCTCGTGCTACTGCAGCTGGTTATAGTGCATCTGAATATGGTGCATCTGAATATGGTGCATCTGAATATGGTGCGTCTGAATATGGTGCAGCTGGTGTTGGTGCAGCTGGTTTTGGTGCAGCTGGTTTTGGTGCAGCTGGTTTTGGTAGAGCTGTTGTTTGTGGAGCTCCTTCAGCAGCTACTGTTGAAGTTTATTCAATACGAATACGTGAAAAACGTGATCTTGTTGCTTTAAATGATAAATTTGCAACATATGTTGAAAAAGTACGATTTTTGGAAGCAAATAATAGAAAATTAGTCATGGAATTAGACTTATTACGAAGTCGTCTCGGACAGTAAGATGAATTTTAAAAAAACCGAAACATGAAAATAAATTATATATGTTTTCATTTATAATTTTAGAGGTTCGTCACATATTAAAGACATGTACGACTTAGAAATGGTTGAAGCAAATAAGCTCATTGAAGGCTCAAAACGTGAGCATTCTATTGTATATGGAAGAGCATTAGAAGCGGAAGAAATATTAAAACGTGAAAAAACACAACATGAAAGTGTATCAGTATTAAGAATAACGGATCAAAAAGAAGTCGATGCTCTTAAATTAAGAATTGCTGAAAATGAAGCGGTAAGTTAGCATTTATTTAATTGAATTTAAGAAAATTCTTTCTCATTTTTTAATAAAAAAATTCATGATTGAAAATTCAAATTTAAATGTAGAAAATTTTTATAGAGAAAATTTTATTATCTAATAAACATATAGAAAGACATAATAGATTTATAGCAAAAAAATATTTGTATATATCATAATAATTGTAATAATTTTTTTGATTATATAGCAAATAGCTTTATATCGTCGTCGTATGGCTGATGTTGAAGATGAAGTCCAATTATATAGAAAAGAAAGTCAACGTTTAACAGCCGAACTAACTTGTGTTCAAAGTGAACTTCAAAATGAATTATTTCTTAAATCTTCATGTGAATTTGAAAGAATGACTCTTGAAGATCAACTATCTAATATCAAACAAATACGTAAAATTTATTTTTCCTTTAAAATAAATCTTACTTCTTTTTGTTTTATTGAATTTTTTTAAATTATCTAGACGAAGCCGACTTATTTGATGTTCGTTCTAAACTCGTTTCAAGTGATCTTAATCCATCACTATATTTTCGTAATGAATTAGCTCTAGCAATACGTGAAATTCGTAAAGATTATGAAACACACGTTGAAAGTCAACGTTGTGACATGCACAGACAGTATACTCTATCGGTTAATGAAATTGTTATTCAAAATCAATCACTCTTTACAAAACCTTCAGTATCTCAAGAATATCGACGAGAATCGGAGGAAGTGCGTGTTACTTTATTGGAAGTTCAAAATCAAAAAAGTTATTTAAGTGCTCAAAATGAACAAATTCAATATTCTATTGCTGATCTTGAACGAAAGTTGAAAGCTTTCCGCGAATCAAGTAAATAAATTGAAAAACAAAACTTGTAGAAAACTTTTTGTTTTTTTTATTTAGATTCTCTTATAATTACTAAATATGACTCAGAAATAGCTGAAGCACGTGCTTATTTAGCACGTACTGAAGAAACTTATACTAGAGTAATGGCATCTAAAGTATCACTTGAAACTGAAATTGCAACTTATAGAAGATATCTTGAAAGTAAATATTTAAATATTAATGTAGTTCTTTTAATGCATTTAATTATATATTTTTTATAGGTACAGATGGTCTTCGAGGATATGTTGATCGAATTGAACAAGTTGCTCAACTCAAACTTATTGATCGATCTAGTAGTAGTAGTTCTTTGTATGTTAGTGGTGGAAAAGAGTTAACAAAAGCTTCTTCAAGTAGTTATATTAATGCTGGTGGTTCAAATTATAGTTATGGAGCGTCAAAAGCATCTGGTTATCTTAGTAATCTTGGTACTCAAGCAGCTTCTAAAACAAGTGTTACTCAATCATATTCAAGCAGTACATTAGCAGCACCAAGACGTGTTGAAGCATCTCGTACTAGTATATATCAAGAGAGCGGACGTAGTAGTGGATTTCAAGCACAAAGTAGTATGACACAGGAAAGTGCAAAGCGAAGCAGTTTAATACAGAGTGGTGTATCATCACGTGAAAGTTTAACACGTGGTTTTGTGGCACAGAGCAACTCAAAACGTGCTAGTTTATTACGTGATGGTGCATCATCATCACATGAAAGTCTATCATATGAAAATAGTTTTGAAGACAATACCCGAGATGGTGAATATGATGCAATGGCAAATGATTAAATTAATAAGAATAATGAACAATTAAATTTTATGCTTTAGTTGCTTAGTTTTCTTTTTTATATTATTATTGTGATAAAATTTTTATAAAGAAATGTCTTTAGCTATTGATAAATAATGGATTCTTTTTGAATTAATTTCTTTTCTTTCTATTTTTTAATTGAAAAATAAACTGTACCTGAAAATTATTTGATTTTTTAATTTTCTAATATGCAGACTATGCAAAACTTTTATACTGAATAATTGTTTAGAAAAAAATATCCGTACTTTTCGTTTAAACTTACACTCAAATTTTCAAGATAAGGATTGTAATATTTGATACTAAGTTTCATTAGTTCAATTCAATCGTGAGAACTCTTAGTTTTTTATTTATAATCTGTGCATTAAATTCTGATGATATGAGGATATTAAAATATATTGTATCAACATTTATCTATACTCTATTTCAAAAATAACTTCATAGCTTACAAGTCTAAATAGTCAATTCTAGATGAATGTGTCAGACGAGTTAGAATTTCAATTTTTGTTTCTTATTGAAGAAAACTAAGAAGAATATCTTTCAATTGTGATTCACTGTATTATAATGGATTTTCACAGAACTTCATCATAATGATGTTTTTTATTTTATAATTTATTTTCAATATAATTTTGCTCATTCATACATTTACAAGCAGCATTATTATCTACTTTAGAAGACTACTGATGATAACGAATGATCTGTTTACCACCAAAATGCTGATAAGCTTTGTTATTTTTGCTATTGTTGTCTTTTGATGTCTCCTTGAAGGCTCTTTTTGTCTACTGACCATGAATTTTACCATTGTTTTTACACAATATTATTATAGTGCATAAAAGTTTCATTATCCTGCGTTGACTTCATATAGATATACATGTATGTAGGTATGCGTACTTCAGTTTATTGACCATCGATTAAATGTAATTAGTATACACTGACACACTGCCATTAGTGGTTACTGAAACATGAACACACTGCTACAAAAAAAAAGCATATTTTTATAGGGGTAGTGTCTCAACATGATAGCGAACGTGGATACCAGTATGATAAGTACTTCAGTGGATCCTGTGTCGACAAGTCACTATCAATATTTACAAAATACTGCACATCCCTAGATATATGAAGTCAATGAAATGATAACTGAGATGCTTCATGTGAAACTTGTCGGCAAATATAAAAAGACATGCCAAGATTCGACTGAAACAAGGGCATTCCGTATCAAAGATGATGACAATGACCATTGATGATAGCAATAACCAAGAAAAAGTTATATTACCAAAACTTTTAAAACTGACATAAGAAGTATGAAAAGAGTAATTTTTCAAATTGCAAATGATGAAGTTATATATACAACATTCATGTATCTTTTATTGAAAATTATCTTCTATGTTTCTCGTTTGTTTGACAATGTGTTCTACTTAATCCACTATACAAATAACAATAGTTCAAACTAGAGAAATAGTCAATGAATACAACTTGAAAAAAATATTATCCACATCCTGATTTGATTAATGAATCATAATAATTCTACACGTTCTTGTAGAGGACAAAGCATTTTATTAAAAGTGATTCTCTATTTTAAGTCAATTAGAAACGTTTTGTTTGTACATCAGATAATAGAAATCAAAACGATTTCTGTGTTTTACTGAGAATTTATTTGAATTAATAAGAAAACTTACCTGAATTTCTATTTTAAATTCATACATAAGCATGAAAAAACTTTTATGAGAAATATAGTTCAAATCTTTTTATGGATATTTATGATTGAGAAATCTTTGACTGAAACTAACATTAAATTGAAAGAGTTTATTAATGTTCAAGTCTTTTTTATTTTCAAACTGTAATAAAATTTTCAAACAAATTTTTCACTTCACAAATGAATTAGCCACATAGACAATAGCAGCAAAGTTAAAATTCAGTAGACGTACTCTAAATTTTTTCCTTAATGAGAAATGTATTAAAAAAATGTTGTTGAAACAAGTTCATACAAATTTCTGCTAAACTAACTTATCTATCAGAAAGTCTCCAGTTCTGTCGTCACTGCACATGAAGAAAAAAACCTGCTCTATCATCGAATATAGTTTCCATTATATACAATATTTCCATACGAGAATGTTGTTCATTTACCAAAATCTCAATAAAAAAAACTGAAAAAGTTATTAGATAATTTAGAAGATATGGTTTATTGATTCAAATTAATTGATAAACTATAAAAATTGTTTTCTTATTTAGTTTAATATTTTAAAAACATTCAGTAACAACAAAAATATGTCGATATATTTTATACGATATTTAACAATATCTAACTGAATCTGTATAATCTAAAAATATACACATCAAATAAATGAATTCTTCACTTTGTTTCTCTGTGACAATTGTCTAATTACAACATTTGACAAACATATGTTTTCAATTCAATCAAGGAAAATTTTTATTGAAAAATACAGAAAAACATTTGATCAAACGAACAAGAATAGAATGTATTCTTGTTAGTTTAATTGAAAACAAATTTAACATATCATTGTTAGAAATTATGTATCAGAAAAAAAAGTGACGAAGTTCAATAAGGAAAAGCAAAAATAAAAATAAAAATTGATCAACACATCATTAGAGTGAATATCCGTTACGGAAAGAAAATATCAATGTTACAACAAAACTAATAAATCATATAAAATTTAAAAGAAATGAAAAAAACTTTCTTTTACTCATGTAATGTTCTCCTTAAATGTTTGATATTTTCGGATATATTGATCATGCACAGTGGCTCTCAAAATTATTCGACTAGGTTTTTCTATAAATTTTTTTCCGTTCCGTAAACACACAATAAGAATGAAACGTCTTCCAGTTCTCTACCACATTTTTCGCTCAAGATTAGATCAATTTGAACGAAATGCACAAAAAAGAGGTTTCACATACAAAATAACAGAGAAAACAACTTTTACGCCTTCCATAATGTTGAAGTATCTCAAGTGTAAAACACCGTGAAGAATTGTTTGCTTTATCATTCTAGATAATTAAAACAGAATCGAGATTGAAAAGTCAAAGAATTGAAAATCTTAGTTTTTCAGAGACTCTTGCTGGGAGAATATCAATCATTTTCATCTGGAAAATTGTTGTTGGAAACAAAATTCTCTACTAAAATCACTATTCCGATCTTTTTTTTACCGTTTACGACACCGAAAAGAAATTTATAATAAATTTGCTCGAATAATTTCGAGGGGATTTTTAAAAATTAAACATCATTAAATTTCTATCGTATACTAAAAGACTATATACATTCAGATAGTTGATTCTAAATTCAACCTAAATATTGAAATATAGTCTTGTTCAATGAATGTGATTATTAACAGTGTTATCGGAAAATATTGTATGAAGATCAGCCTCGTGACTATGTCTGTTAAGAGTTCGGAGATCTTCTGGTAGCACAAACAGCTTTCTAAATAAAGCTCAAAGGTAGATAGCGAGAGTGAACTTGTGCACGGTTCCGTCACTAATCGCTTTATACTCGTGTTTACTTTACCAATTATNTCACGAATATTACCCCAAGTATTATTCCATGGACTAAAATCAGCCGCTTTATATTGCTCTATTATTTAAATAAAAATAAATTCTTTCATTTATCATTGACTAATCTTACCTGCTAAATTATTATAATTTAATGTTAAACATCCAAATTTAATATTATGTGATGACTCAATAATCGGTTGACTAGCACATGATAAATAAATATATAAATCACGACAATCTCGTGTACGAAATTGTTGACACACTGTTGCTAATATACAATTTGTTGAATCTCGAATAAAAATACTAAACAAAAAATTTATTTACTTGTTTCAAAGAAAAATATTTTCATATACCTTCCATGAACAGGTCCTATTAATATTCGACAATTAGTACAATCATCAATTTGTATTTGACCTGTATGGTCAAATACATAGACAGTACAATTCTATTTTGAAAGAAAAATAAAAATAAATTTTGAACAATGATAACTACAATTACTAACGTCACAATTTTGTACTAGAAATAGAAATAAATTTATCAAGAATAAATAGATTTAAAGATTTTCTTAATATTACCTATAAATTGTTGTCCATTAATGGAACCTGGTAATCGGTATATTGTTTCATTATTGAGTTTATCAAGAATAAAATCTTCTTTTCTTATTGCTTGTCGATCTTCTTTTTCCCTATACAAAGAAAAAGAAAATTAAGAACAAAAATCAATGCACGATAACAAGAAAAATATTCTCGTACCATGAGAACACTTGACGTGGTGTTTCAACTATGTCGGCACTGGCCGAGGGACGAAAGAAAAATGAGAATAGACATCCCATGTCTAATAACAAGATCCAAGCAAGAAAAAGAAACGCATACACACGCACAGAACGAAAAAATTCTTTCGTTTTCTTTCTCTTGTTTACGCTGTCATCATCAATCAAAGATCTCTGCTTGTTCCATAATATACCCAATACATTCCATTATTCCATTGCTTAAATAACTTACTAGGAATGCAGAGAAAGAAAGAGGACGAATGATCTTCTATGTCTATATTACCATGGAACTGACATGACAGTTGTCGATGATAAGAATTGAATTATTTTCTTTTGTTTTTTGTTTCACATTCAATCGATCATTAGATAATGTCTCAACAAGGTGCTGCATTACAAAACTATAACAATGAATTAGTTAAATGTATATATACATTATTTATTTATTTGGTTTGTGTTCAGAAGAAGTTTTTTTTGTAAATATTTATTTATAGGTATTGAAGATTTATGTGCGAAACGTGATGAATTACAACGACAAATTTTAATTGAAGAAGAAGATAAACATAAACTTGAAAATGATATACGTTTATCAAGTGAAAAATTATGTAAAATCAATGAAAATTTAGCAAAAAAAATAACAGCAAGAACAGAATTTGATCGAACAATAAGTGAAACTGAAGCTGCTTATATGAAAATTCTTGAAAGTTCACAAACACTTCTTAATGTAATATAGAAATTTGTCTTTATCATAATTCAATTGACTATCTTTGTTTTTTTCTTTTCGTAGGTACTCAAACGAGAATCACATTCACTTCGTACTAAAGTTGATGAATAAATCACTAATTTAGTTTTCTTTTCCATACAATACAATATCACTAAAAGTAATTCTTTCTTCTTCTTTTTCTGTCTCTTCTTGTCAGACACATTTATTTGTATCTAAGAAATAAATATAAAATAAGTAAAATGAAAAAAAAAGAAATTAGCTTGAATAAATTTCTAATTATAATGATGATGATACATAACTAAAGGTACAGAGTCTGTCGGTGTGCATAAACGCTTGTTTGGGAAAATGTTTCTCAATCTAGGGAAATTTGTTTTTTGAAAAAATGTGGTTTATATTGATTTGTTTGTATTGCTTTGTTCGAAAGTACTGAATCTATGAATGTCCTTTGGAATCTTCTTTCGTATGGGAAGATTTTCCATTTTCACGGCAGTTTCTGCACCATTTTGTATAACATGATTTTCCAGTATATGGAGTGATTTGAAGTTGTTTTAAATCCATACATAAGGTATTTGCAATATAATTATAAAGTTCATTTAAATATTTATTTGATAAATATGTTTTTCGACTAAATAGATATAATATTTGTTCTTGACATGGATTATTTTGGTTCTAATTTTGTGACGCACAGGTATAAGCTAATGCATAATGATCATAATCAGTTTTTAATATATAAAAAGGCCAATTAAGATTTATAGGACTATTGGGATCTTGTTTTTGAAGAATCATTTTTGCACCATTGTTTGCAAGAATTGGACATGGACCAAATGAAAAGCAATTTTGTGCATTAGATAATCGGGCTCTACCGAAAACGAGAAGACGTTAACTAACACCATTTTGTAATTCAAATGATTGAGAATAATCATTCCATATACTAGATGGATTAATAGATTGAGTTGTGTACCAATTTGGTTCGTACCATAGACCAAGAAACCTTTTCAAATTAAAATGTCGTTGAACAGCCAAATTTGAAAATGAAGAGACTGTACATCCCATTGATTTATTAATGAATAAGACCAATCCTATGATGAGAAACCAACACATTTTTATGTGCTTTTTTTGTTTTTATTAAACGTACAAAATAAACATACAGAAGTATACTTAATCAGGATTTTTATATAGAAATCGAGCTGTCGATATAATGCTGTTTAATATACAATAGGAGAAAAAGACGAAGACAAACAAAACGGTGTAATATATATCTTTCTTTGTTTTTCGCTCTACTTTTACAGAAGTATATGATTGATTGGTGGGAAAATAAAATCATGACAAAAATTGCTATTTTATGTTTTGTTTTTGTTTAACATAATGACCCGAGCGATAACTAATACTTCAAAATAATATTGACTATTTTTATCAAGGTAATACTCGATGATTCTATTATTATTTCATCACTTTAATCACATTATGATTTGTCTTCTGTATAGTTTGATCATTTTTCATTAATCTTTTAGTCTAAATATGGTGTGATTCTACCAACATATATATATATGTACATGCATTTTCCTGTTTTTGATCCTTCTTTTGTATTATTCCTTCTTATTATTATTGTCGATTCTTTTCAAATAAAACACTATAATCAGTGGTAATAACCATCGATTTTTCAATACACTCTGTTTTTGTTTCAAGATACTAGTTCATTTATCGATTTTAATACATACAGGAATCAAGCCTTGTCAATATCAACAAGTATTCAACAATGGACAAATTTTTGTGACTCGATCCGATATGGACTCTGATATCGACCGTTCTTGTGTTACTTTTGAGAAAATCGATTTCTTCATCGTTTTTTCTTCTCTTCATTTCGTGGTTCGAAGCAAAAGATATATTCTTGATTTCTTTTTGTCTTTGATATTTCGTAGTTTTGATAAAACGATTATGTGATGGAAGTTTTTTCTTGTTTGTCTTTCTTTTCCTATGCACACAACCGTGTGGCCTTTATATCACCATTGAATAGATGGTGCACACGCTATGGATTGTTGTCTGATATCAATAAAGTAAGTCAGTCAAGTAGAATAAAAGATCGTTCAATACATAACTTGTTGTTCTACTAAGCTTTTTCAGATTCTCTTATAGAACTTTTAAATAAAAAAAAGCATTTAAAATGTATTTTGTATCTGTAGAACGTTCAGACTGCACATTCATTTCAACGTCCAAAATTGTTTTCGTAACCCGATCCGATTCAAGGATAAATTTTCTTTTTGTGATCCTGCCCGAGTCGGGCAGTGATATAAATGTAAGTTATTGAATAATTGCAATCATCAATGTATTATACATTTGAAGTTGTCATGATGAATAAGTTAAGGTATATATCAAATTGGCCAAAGAAAAAACAGCGAAAGAAATAATAGCAAAACAAGACCAGAAAACAAATTTCTATCCAAAAATATCGAAAAACAAGTGTCGAAAAACCATGATGACGTAAGAAGAATGTCAAACGTATAAAAATGGCGAAAGAATATATTTTCCTAAAAAAATATTGAAAATGTTTCAGATGTCATTAAGTGACTCTATTAAGCAGTAAGATGTGAACTTCAAGATTAGAGATGAAGCGAGGATTGATATACACACCCATATTCTACTCACACTAAGAACAATATAAATGTATTGCTGATTTTATGACTGAATATTTTTGATTCACTTTTTTTTGTTAGTCTACTTAAACATGGATTATTTCTCCGTATGCAATAAAATATCTTCATCTCGCTGGTCGAAAATGTTGAAATTCACTTTTTTCCAAGAAAATCATAAGATTCACAGATCTTTTTTGCTATAGACTCTTTCGACCAGGACTCCGCGAAGGATGGGATAAGATGAACTATTCCTCTCTATTCCATGAGACATCTTAATCGTCAAATACTTTTAAAAGAGAAAAACAGTGTTCAAACGCTTATAGGTCGATTCATACCCACACCCTGTAGAATCAGAGATAGAAGATGATGATAGGGTAATAAAAGAAATAAGATGGAGCTATCATCGAACTTGTTAAACGACACATATAAGATCAGTTTTCAATAAAAGAGGACCAATTATTCAGAGACATTGTACCAGTTATAAGCACAAACAAAATCAAATCATTTGTTACTATTACGATAAATCGAACTAGACATTCATCAATTCTGATTCTAATTCTTGGCATGAAATTGACTGGAATAAAGTGAAATAAGAAACAGGAGTGCATCAAGTTGATACACCGCCTAGTTCCAATTTAAGCCTATTCCAATTTCAACTTCAGTCAATTCTAGAAAATTGGAATTGACTGGAACAGGAATTCATGCATGTCTAACTCGAACTGCATTCTTTCTCGATGTGTTGGTTCATTGTAATCGTTTGCAGCATCACATCGTAATGACTGCACTGCTTCACCACTTACCGAGTTTTTATTTCTCACTTATTTTACTCGAACTGAAGAATACGAAATATGTATCTAAATATTTCTATTGTTTTTAACAGAAGCATAGCTTTTCTATAAAATATTTCTGTGTCGTGGGATGGATGCAATGGAACGAGGCTGTTCTATATCACGCAGAGCCCTGGCTTTCACATTTTGTTGGTGCACTATTCTTTTCGTCAACATTTTCTTTCGACCAATTTATTACCATTCTAAATAAAATGATTTGTATGTCCTATAGTATAGATTTTCAACATTAAGATTCTTGACCATATAAATGTTACAAACAAAATATATTCGAATATCAATAAAAAATCAAATATTTTATAAACAATCTCATTATGATAACGATATTTTAGGTATGTCTTTTTTGTGATGTTTTCTAACTTTGTTAACATGATTATCGATAGTTAATTGAATATAAATTCATGATTGAATGAGACATACAATGGACTTTGAAGCTTGTTCAACTCAACTATTCTTTTATATGATTTTGATTCTCTTATCAGTTATAATTTATACTTTCTATATTTAATTTGAAAGAAAAATATCAACTGTTTCTCTTAACTATAAGATTAATCCTATTAAATATAAATATTAACATAGACAAAACGATATAAAAATAGATCATCCTCTACACTATTCTACATAGATTAAAGTTCCTTTTTCAATTATAAACTCGCCTAATTCAATTTTTGCATTCCTGGAAGAAAATCATTCAAAAAAAAACAATTGAAACTTATACCTTAAATCATTCAATAATTGTTTTGATTTTTCCAAAAGATGACTAAATTTTTGAACAGTTTTATCTTCATAATCATTAACATTACCTTCATTTAAATGTTGTTGATCGCCAGGTGAGGCATTTTTTCAATCGAGCTTATACCTGCTGCCATAATTCTTTCATTGTCATAAACAATCTTCTATCATTTATAAAGAAAAACAAATCAAAATCTGCAAAAAAAGGCATATATAATTCAAATTCACATTGTGTTTTATTTTCACTACTAGTTAAGTAGACGATTTTTTTTTCTTTTGCTAAAGACTATTGACAGATAACGACAACGTAAATACAAATACAACATCATCATCATTATTAAAGCACAATTAAATATGAATAAACTGTTAAGATTGCTATTTTTCAATAAAACAAAATGAAATATCATCTTATGCAAACATTTGCATACTTGCAAAATTGTAAAATTTATCAAGTTGTTCATGAGCATCTGTTGCTGATTGACTAATAAAATCTAAGATGAAAATATAATTTTAGTTTCTTACAAAATTTTTATCATTGAAATCTTACAAGGTAAATTTTGATATTTCAATTTGATGAAATCATTAAGTAATTGTTGACATATTTGTACACAATTTGTACCAGCAAATTCAAGTCCTATAACAGGACCTTTTGTAACTAACGAATTATATGCTGAATTTCCTGAAAATAATCGTGAAGCACTCATTTCATTTATTAAATAACATTTTNCAGGCTCTCAGCCAATCATAGGTTTTTAATTTACGAGTGAATCTTTTCAAGTGTCCCCCGCCGATTTCCACGAAACTTCATCCATAGATACTACATAGTGTCCTAGTAAAAACCCTTAAAAGGTTTGAGTGCGAATTGCTTTCTTCAAAAGTTATAGCCATTTTACTGAATTTTCGACCCATTCCTAGGATTTATCCAAGGGAGAAACATCGTACTTTTGTACTTTAAAGTACGGTGAAGTACTTTAAAGTATAGTGAAATACGTTAAACTACAATGAAGTACAATAGGGGTGGGAATTTAGTGTTATGTTACCAGGTAACGGGTAACGGAGTAACGGCAATTGGGAGACCTCGACCGTTCTGCTAATGAGGAGGTATTTCGAGAAAATAACGATTTTGTATAAAGGTGGACGATAGTAAATCGAGGTCGGGCAATCCGAATCTGCAATCGGTTTCTCAAAATTTTGAAGTGGAGTTTTGGGCTAAGGAAGAGGTATTTTCGGGAAATAACGATTTTCTATAAAGGTTGACGATAGTAAATCGGGGTCGGGGAATCCAAATCTGCAATCAGTTTCTCAAAATTCCGAAATGAATTTTTGAGCTAAGGAAGGGGTATTTCTGGGAAATAGTAAATTTCTATAAAGGTTAACGAAAGTAAACCTGGGTCGGGGAATCCGAATCTGGAATTAGTTTCTCAAAATTGGAAACTCGATTTTTAGACGAACAAAGGGGTGTTCTGGAAAGATGAGCATCTATGATAAGACCTTGTATCACCTGTTGTGAAAAATCAGTCTTGCTGCTGGGCTTAATTTTAGTGTATTTCCTAGTACTGACGTGCGTCTGTAGGTTGTTACTCCCATTGGTTGTTTAAAATGTTGTTGCGGTGTGAGATACTTCAATGATGCTTGCAGAATGGAAGGCTCATTAGCGACCCGCTTCGTTGGCATCGATAGTGTATTCGAATTTGAAAGATCTTGTTGCATGAAACTGATTTGCGGAACTGCAAGTATTTGTTTGTATGTCTGAAGCCAGTTGAGCAATACAGCTGAAGCATCAAAGGGCGGCTGTGGCTGAAATTGCGCTTTTAGCGGAGAATGCATTGGCGTCGGTTTGCGCACGAATTGAGGCTCTTGTGATTGTATTTGAGGGGGGCCCACAAATTGACCGCTCAAATTTACAAACGGTGCAGTTACACATAGCACATATTCGCAGCTTTCATCATTTCATTAAATGATGCGTGTTTCTTTAGTTTGGAGAGCTTTATGCGTTTCTGAAGCTTCATGAAATATTAAAGTTCTATGGGTATGTGAGGTTCATCAAGTTCAATAAGAACGTCATAGTGCAAGACTAAAAGTTCAAAGATTCAGTTTAAGGTTACGAATGTAGTGCGATTCGAGAATTTCCTGTGTTTCTTTTATTTTGATGGTTTCTAAAGCTACTTGTGAGGCATGGTTTGTTGGCCGCAAGACGGAACTAATTTTTATAGTAACTCAGATTAATGAGTCATAAAATACTTTGATCTTTATGATTTTTATGAACAGCTTTGGTAGAGTGTCTGAGAGCCTGCTACTATCTTGAGTGGGTGTCAGGATTAGTGGGCCTTCGTGCTCATGAAAAATGGTTGTTACTATTGGTATCATGAGATTGCTGATAGCTTCTATTACTTGCGTGGAAATTCTGATAGTACTTCGTAGTTCCAAGGAATTGTCGGTAGTGAACTAGTGTACCTGATAGTCCCTGGTTATCTTTGCTAGTTTCTTGTGATTTCCGATAATGGCTAACAACTGCCCATAATCCCTGTCGGCCTTTTGTAATCTCTTGTCGTCTTGTACTATCCTTAGAAATCCTTTTCAATAGGCGTAACAGATCTTTTTATCATTATCAATAGCTCTCGATGAGAAAGCAAAGTGGGATGCAATACGATTTTTGGCGAGATGTAATTTTTGCGAAAATATACGGCTAACTGATAAACAATGGCAAAGATAGAAATATTGAAACAAAAACTATCATACTGAAGTTGATAATTATCCTGAAGTTATATCAAAAATTAAGTGTTCACAGCATCTACATTAAAAAAGATCCACTTGCTACGAGACATATTCTTTGGCCCAATTTTATCCATGTATATACAGTGGGTACCAAAATTATTCAACCAGGTATATTTTCAATTTCTTTCCGCTATCTTGAACGCTAGAAACAATCCAAATAATGATTCTGGTAGAGAAAACTGTTTCCAACCAGATTACTTAGGGCGTACCAAAAGTTCGTGCCCCGTCATTTAAAGGACCTTGTCGGATGGGGTGAACTAGTTTAGAAATAAGAAACGAATATATCATGTTGTAGAGCTTTTCGAGCCGCATCGAATGGTATATAGTAAATTCTGTTTTCTTAGAACTTTGAACAACCTAGAGTCAATTTATTGATGGACGACTACACATTCACACCCATTCATACTCACGTTCGNAAAAGCTCTTGATATTTGCCAAAAATCTCTCCCTCCGAACCATTCCAACTTTGCTTCTGCCCACGGGAATATCGGGTATATCTATCGTAGAATGGGGGAAAACCCGAAAGCCCTTTCATTTTATGAAAAAGATCTGGGGATCGCACAATAGTGCCCCCCCCCCCCCCCCCGAACCATCCTGACTTCGGTTATCCATTCAACAACATTGGTATGGCGTATAGAAACATGGGCAACTATTCCAAAGCATTATCTTGGCACAAAAAGGCTCTCGATATTCGGGAAAAGGTCCTGCCTTCCAACCATCCTGACTTAGCCATTACATATAATGACATTGGTGCAGTGTATGAAGATATGCATGAGTACACGAAAGCATTTTCGTTCTATGAAAAGGCACTTGATATGGTACAAAAGTCTCTCCCTTCAACACATTCGAATATCGCACCATTGAAAACAATTATTGAAAATGTGAAAAAAAAATGTAGCTCGAAATTTCCGCCGCAAGAAATAAATTTCCTTTAATACTTCTCTGAAAGCTGAACGCATCTTGCCATTTCTATACAATATCTCTATTCGCGCGTGCGACCACGAGACATTGGAATCCCGTTGGATTCGTAGTTGTGGGTGTGAGCGTGCCTACGCGTGTGAGTGGCTGTGAATGTACATCATCTCCTCGCATTCACAGTCACACCCCCCAAAGAAAATTTTTCGAAAATGAAAATTTAGCCTCGGGTTTGGATTGCTCACCTATGATTACCTTCGATCAAGTTTCATTTCCGAAAATACGGCCTAGCTTCCAACGACTCATGGCAACATGTGACTATACACCTGTACGCAAACATACCAACACACAAGCTCATTTTGGATGTGAAATATGGGGGTAGATAATCTCATCGTGTCCACCCTTACACTCATATTTATACTCACACCCACTCACACCCACCCACACCCCACGCAATGCTTTGTTTTAAAAAACAAAATATACCACAAGATACAGCTTGCAAAGCCCTACAATTTACATAGAACAGTTTATTGAAAAAAGAAAAAAAGAATTTCACATTGATGTAAAAAAAATGATCCTTTCGCAGCGTCGAAAATTGGTCGCACCGAATTTTGCTTTTTTTTGAAAACGAAAAGTACATAATTGAAATAAGCTTTACTTTGTAAATTGTAGTTCTTTTCACGCTGCATCTTGTGGTAGTTTTTTTAAAACAATGCATTAAGTGTTGCAAAAATTAAATGGAAAAAGGTAGTTTTTTGTCCAACGGTGACTTGATGATTATTGTACGTTGTATGAAATAAATACGAAGAAAAATTTTACTGAAATTCAGAGCGCCGTAGCTTAATGGTAAAAGCGCGTAAAAGCAGGTTCGTCATACTCATGACTAGAAATGGTCCGCTGACAGACTGTTCTCCTCTCATAAAGGCGAGAAGGAGGTTCGATTCCTCCCGGCGCTACTCGTTTTTTTTCCTGTGTATTGATAGGATGCAAATAAAATCATTTCTCTTTCTCCTTTTGCCTTGATATGTGACTACTATCGATCAATTTTTTCATTCCTTTAAAGCGATGATGAAATCTGTCGTCATCATGTACAATCACATCGTTAGTTTCTGTATTGCACATGACAGCCTAATCGATTGTTGCTATTGAAATATTGAAATCAAGAATAGCAGATGTGTATGGGCAACTTTAATAAAGAAGGCAGACATGAAACTTTGGTGCTCTGAAATAGTGCTACAGTTTTGTTCTCTTTCCTTTCCTTTTCTTTCGTATGTATACATAGATGTATTAGATGTTATATGTGTTGATGCATATGCACAAACTTTATCATGCATGTAATGAAAAAACAAACATAACACATAATATATATATATAAGAAGTATGAAAAAAGGAAGATACCGACACAGATCAAAACAAGATTAAAGAAGATAGAGGATAACATAAAAGAATTATTATATCAATGTGCGACATCACCGTAGCATGCTCCCCTATTGGACAAAATAATGCGGTGTAGCAACATTTTTATAACAATATAACTATAACAAATATAATGAGATAGGCCGTGTCTACACTAGAAAATTTAATACTGAATTAAGGGACTTGATTGATCGAAAAGTTAATTCAGATTTAATGCACTTTTCAGATGCGAATTAAGGGTGTGGGTGTTGGTGCATGCGGGTGAACATAAAAGTCATACCCACGCATTTGATCCTTGTAATTGTTCCAACAGAGGCACAAGATAGGGATTCAGCTGATTGATGCTTAGAATTTTTTTTCTGATAGATCAAGAAACTGTAGACAATATTTAGAAGCAGTTGTACTTTGTATCTTGAAAGAGAATGAAAGTAGCAAATGCTTCAAGAGGGAAACATCGTACTTTTGTACTTTAAAGTACGCAAAGTACGGTGAAGTACATTAAAGTACAGTGAAGTACGTTAAACAACAATGAAATACAATTAGGGGTGGGAATTTAGCGTTATATTACCAGGTAACTGATAACGGAGTAACGGCAATTGAGAGACCTCGACCGTTCTGCTAATGAGGAAGTATTTCGAGAAAATAACGATTTTTTATAAAGGTTGACGAAAGTAAATTGGGGTCGGGAAATCCGAACCTGCAATTAGTTTCTCAAAATTGGAAACTCGATTTTTAGACGAAGCAAGGGATGTTCTGGAAAGATGAGCATCTATGATGAGGCCTCGTATCACCTGTTGTGAAAAATCAGTCTTGCTGCTGGGCTTAATTTTAGTGTATTTCCTGGCACTAACGTGAATCTGTAGGTTGTTACTTCCATTGGCTGTTCAAAGTGGTGTTGCGGTGTGAGATACTTCAATGATGCTTGTAGAATGGAAGGCTCATTAGCGACCCATTTCGCTGGCATCGATAGTATATTCGAATTTGAGGGATCTTGTTGCATGAAACTGATTTGCGGAACTTCAAGTATGTATTTGCATGTCTGAAGCCAGTTGAGCAATACAGCTGAAGCATCAAAGGGCGGCTGTGGTTGAAATTGCGCTCTTAGCAGGGAATGCATTGGCGTTGGTTTGCGCACGAATTGAGGCTCTTATGATCGTATTTAAGGGGGCTCACAAATTGACTGCTCAAATTTACAAACGGTGCAGTTACACATAGCACATATTCGCAACTTTCATCATTTCATTCAATGATGCGTGTTTCTTTAGTTTGGAGAGCTTTATGCGTTTCTGAAGCTTCATGAAACAATAAAGTTGTATGGATATGTAGGGTTCACCGAGTTCAATAAGAACCTCACAGTGCAAGGCTGAAAGTTCAAAGATTCAGTTTAAGGTTACGAATATAGTGCGATTCGAGAATTTCCTGTGTTCCTTTTATTTTAGAGGTTTCTAATGCTACTTGTGAGGTATAATTTGCTGGCCGAAAGACGGGATTGATTTTTAAAGTAGCTCAGATAAAGGAATCATAAAATACTTTGATTTTTTTCATTTGTATGAACAGCTTTGGTAGAGTGTCTGTGAGCCTGCTACTGTCTTGGGTGGGTGTCAGGATTAGTGGGCCTTCGTGTTCATTAAAAACGGTTGCTACTGTTGGTGTCTTGAGCTTACTGATAGCTTCTATTACTTGCGTGGACATTCCAATAGTACTTCATAGTCCCAAGTAATTCTTGGTAGTGATCTAGTGTACCTGAAAGTCCCTGGTAATCTTTGTTAGCTTCTTGTGATTTCCGATAATGGCTAACAACTGCCCATAGTCCCTGTCGGCCTTGTAATCTCTTGTCGTCTTGTACTGTTCTTAGGAATTCCTTTCAATACGCGTAACAGATCTTTTTATCCTTATCCATAGCTCTCGATGAGAAAGTAAAGTGGGATGCAATACGATTTTTGGCGACATGTAATTTTGGGAAAATATACGGATAACTGATAAACATTGACAAGGATAGAAATATTGGAGCAAAAAACTATCATACTGAAGTTGATAATTATCCTGAAGTTATATCAAAAATTAAGTGTTCACAGCATCTACATTAAAAAAGATCCACTTGTTACGAGACATATTCTTTTGCCCAATTTTATTTATGTATATATCTTTCTCTATACTTCTTCAGTATCATATATTACTGAGTCCAATAACATTATGCAGCATATCCTCCTTCCAGAGTCAATCTTCTTAAATGAACTTGCACTCAACACTGAAAATAGCCCATCAATTACTTTTCTCTTACTATTCGAATTAATATCATGTCTAAGGATAATTCATAAACAGATATTTTCCGTGCAAGATCATTATCATACTGCATTTCTGCATGAAAATTTAAGTCATTTCAACGACTTCATTGCGTACTGCATCCCTGCTCCCAAGGCATCTATTCAGCATCGAATGCCATGGCCAACTATTACATGAATTCAAACCGGTCCTGAACAGGTCACCTTCCATTCCACAAATGATATTCCTAGCTTTCACCAAGAAGATCCAGCATTCATGAAAACAATTTCCAGGACTCAACGCAAACTCTACTTAGCCGAGTGCAGTAGAACCGGCTTTCAGGGTGTGTTGGTGTGGGTGTAGGTGGGTGTGGGGTGTGGGTGTGGGTGTGGGCGTGAACGTGGGTGTTACTGTGCGAGTCTTCTAATCATCTACACTCACACCCTCTCTTCTGTGTTTTTCGAAGTTATCATCTACAGAAGGTCTAAGATCAATTATTCATTAGTGTTTATCCTTTTTAATCTAAAGCCAGACTTAGCAGAAAATGATTCTTTGGGTCTTAAGCATTTAAAACTGCAATAAATGGATCCTCTTAGTGAAACTGTTTCCAAAGTGTCCCTGATTTCCGAAAGGTCTAACAATAAATTTGGATTGCTAAGACCATTTTCTAACATTCCGTTTTTTCTCATCTCAGACAGCTAGAAAAAAATCGACCTTCATTTTACCATAGACGGGTGTGGGTGCGGGTGGGTCTGGCTTTGGTTGCAAATGTCTCTTTTTTTATCCACACCCACACCCTTACATTTTGAATGTTATTTAACTTCAAGGCAATAGTGTTACATTGAAAATATTCTATTTACATTAGATCTAAAACTGAAGTAAGAAATAGAAAAACAATTTCAATCCATTGTTTTTTCTTCCGTTTTATATTATACATATAAAGTCTATACAAGGTAAAGCGAAGTGAAAATATTCATGAGCTTTCTCGTGTTTTTATCATATATATAGACATATATTCCAGCAAAATCTATTAAATATGAATATATTTATTTAATAAGGATGTGCATATGAATACTTCTGTGTGAAGATATGACTTACACACAAAGCAACTCATGTCGCACACTTGTTCGTATTATTGCCATTTTTTTTCTGCAACTAAAGGTAAATACTACCGGTAAGTTGCACATTATATTGAATGGTCTACCAATGGTTAACAGGTGGTTTCTTTGTGGTTTGAATCATGTAATAATGGCAATCTACCGATGGTAAAGTCCATAAAACATGAAAAAAAAACTATTTTTATTGAATATAAAAAATGTTTAAACAGAGTGAAAATGATCTTTTGTTTGTTTTAAAATTGGAAAAAATATCATGTTTGAAATAGTATCTAAAACAATTTTTCCAACGGTTTGATAATCACTTAATTCCATATATATTTGTGCACTAATTCGACAGTAAAATTTATTATCGAATTGAAACATAGGTAAAAAAGTATTATATTGATTTATTAATTTTTGATATAAAATATTCATTTTATCTAATGTATCAATAAATGACGGTAATTCAATATTATTCATTGTACTTATAAATTGATCATTTGTTGTTAATGTTGAACTATTCCACATTTGTGCAATTAAATCACCAGCTTGTTTAGCTAATTGATGATTATAATTATAAATATCTGTTTCATTTGCAATTGTTTGTCGAAAATCTAAAGCATCTGATATAGTCAAATAAGAACTATAATCTTTTGTTCCAAGCCAAAAAAATTCATTTTGAAATGATTGTAAATAACCAAATGATGTTATTATTGGATGAATTAAATTTTGTAAATCTTTTTTAACATAAAGTAAACAAGCACTTCGATGACTGTATAACCATTTATGTGTATTTGACAAATAAAAATCAGGATCTAAACTTTTTAAATTAAGTTCAATGGCTCCAATAGCATGTGCACCATCAATAATTGTTAAAATATTTTGATTACGAAAATATTTAATCATTGTTTTAATATCAAATAATATTGCTGGTGATGAACTAATATGATCAAATACAATTAATTTAACATTTTTTTAGTTTATTTATTGTATCTTGAGTTTTTTCTAATAATAAATTTGTATTTTGAATTGTTTGATGATCAAGTTCAATTTGAATAATTTGTTCTTGTGAAAATATTTCTGTTGATATATATTGTAATGTTAATTTAACCATTCTATATGCAGTACTATAATATATAATAGTTTCATTCGATTTTAATTTTATTGATTTAAAAATTGAATTTATGGCAGCTGATGCATTATCAAGTATAACAAGATCATCTGGATCACAATTAACATATTTACTTAATTTTTCTCGTAATTTTTTCATTGCAACTTGAACATCCAAACGATACCATCGATCAGGATTACGTTCAGCTTGTAATTGATATTCATGAAGTTTTTCATGAACATATTTGGGTGCTGAACCATATGAACCATGATTTATATTTATATAAGATCGATCAAGAGAAAATAGTGGTAATAATGAATGACCAAATGGATAAACAGGATAAATTATCCAACAAAGAATAAAATTTAGACAAATAAAAATTTTCATTTTTTTTGTTTTTTGAAAATAAATGTAGTTTATCACTTGATGTTTCTTACTTATATTATCAAAATAAAACAAAAAAACAATTTGATATGTACTTTTTCTTCTCTTTTCTCTTATCTTCTAACATAAAGTTTCAAGAACTTTGTTTTCGAAAGAATTTTCAACAATAATAATAAATATTTTTATTTTTTTCTTTTAAAGTTTGTTTTTTCATCGGAGTGATAACAAAGAAGTATTGATTATGATATATTCAAATAAAATAGCATTACTATTAATTATGCATAATAATATTATCAATTTGACATCATATTTTCATCCCGATTTGATCCATTGAATGCTAACAGATATTTATTTTGAAAACTATTCATTAGTTATTCGTATTTTATATATATTTTTTTTTTCTTGTCAATTTAACTCAGCTTATTCAAGTTTTTCGGAGTAATAAACCAAAAAATCTTTTTATTTGTTCATAGAATTAATTTCTTATGGAAACTCTGATTCAATTATATATATATATATATTAGCTACATTATTATTCTTAAAGATGTTTTCATTAAATCTTTATAATAATATTTTCTATCATTATTTTTGATTTTCATGTTGAACAAATGAGATTATTCATAATTGTTAAACATTATTTTTAATAGTTAGTGTAACCTTTATTACTTAAATTATAATAAATACTTTGAAAAGAATTAGACCTTACAAGTGTTATAATATTAGATTTAGAAGAGATCAATTCACTTTTTGCTTGGAACCGAATGAGTTTATCTTTATTAAATAATCGTAAATATAGATATCACCGATGGACATATATTTAAAAAAATGATGTAAATATTACTATATAGTTAAACAATCGAAATATTCGATATCATCCTTTACTAACTCTTTGAATAAGACAAAATCAAATATTAACGTATGCCCTTTGTAATAAAGGTTACACTTCAATCCCTGAATGCTTCAAACATAGATTAATGCTGATAGAAATAAGTTTTTGCATTTGAAAATGATTGTTGAATTATAACTGATAACAAACCTTTTTTGTGTTTTTTTTTCTTTGAAACTCTTCAATGATTATAATTGTTTGTGGGTATGGGATAGTTGTGAGTTCTTTTGGCCTTGATATCCATATTACTCATGCTTTTACTCGTCTATAGAGGTTCAAATGTCTATGTACGAGATCCAAACAATGTTTCGATATAAATTTGATTTTGTAATGATTCTAAACCATATGGAACTTCATTTCATTCAATTAAACATGGTAAATAATAAACTGAAGATAAATAGAGAAATGTCTTAAGATATTACTAAAAAAATTATTCACAATATTCAAAGCAAAACAATGTTTGCATTTGAATATTTCCAGAAAATAACAATCAACCAACTTCTATGTCGCCCAAGAACAAGATCTTTTTTCTTTTGGTTAATAGTTCTCAACTTGTTTTAATGACAACATTGCTTAGCTATTATTTTAATAAATATAATAAAAATGTGTTCATAAATATTCATATATTCATTGAATAATCAAATAATATTTTCTCATTAATTATTTAAACTGATCTTTATCAATAGAAAACAAATTCATCAATAGAGAATACATATATTATTATTCCATATCATATTAAATATTTAAGAATACCAACCAATTCTATTGAGCAAATATATTGTTTCTCGATCAATCAAATTTGATACAAACTTTTCTGAATAAATCATGAAATAGTTTAATGATAATACTATAAATTCAACATGTTGAAAAAATTATTAAACAATTTCTGTAGAGCTTGATACAAAATAAACTCAATTGAAATAAATAAATTTTCAATTTCGACTGCTCAAGCAGATAAACATTTTCAAAAACATGTTTAGATGCACAAAAAATGGCTTAAAACTCAAAAAAAAGTGGACGCGTTTAGGTCACAATCGTGACTCCCGAATGTCATTGAAAAACAATCACTTTTTAAAAGCTTTTTTATGCCTTTAAAAGCGTGTAACGACATAAAATGTTGTTATCTTTTTCATACTCGTAAATCACTATTATAATTGCAATCACAGTTTATGAAAATGCAAAAAAAGATTACTTTTTTTGTTCTTTTTATGCATTCACGAGTGGTTTTTTTTTGCTGAAAATGCATTTAAACGCATAAAAAGTAGTTGTTTTTCACTGACAATCGGTAGCCGTGATTATGAGCCTAACACATCCACTTTTTTTTCGTACGTATCAAGCTCTACAGAAATTGTTTAATAATTTTTTCAACATGTTGAATTTATAGTATTATCATTAAACTATTTCATGATTTATTCAGAAAAGTTTGTATCAAATTTGATTGATCGAGAAACAATATATTTGCTCAATAGAATTGGTTGGTATTCTTAAATATTTAANTTGATACATAGAAATATATGATTAGCCAATGGATTCAATGTTATAGTTTATATTAGTACTTCAATAGCCTAAGAATCACTGTATGACAATATATTAGAAAAGAAGAAAGTACTACTCGACTTATAGACTAAAGATCAAATGGCTGAGTACCCAGTCGTGACCGGGTCCCAGTCAGGACTGGGACTGGTGCATCCCTAGGTTCTAGAGTTGCTCTTTCTATATTTGTGAGTTTCAAGCACAACTGAATTTATATTGATACGATAGCAAAGGAGTTACGATATTGAGTCGATAATTTTTCACAGCACTGGATATAAGTTCGCCTTGTTGAATTCTGTTGCGCATTAAAATCCAGTTAATTGCATCGATAGGTTTTGTTGTTTTATTGCTTTCTATATAAAAGTCAAGAAGCTTTTAGACGCCTCGAACTGAATGTTAAAACAAGTTGCTTTCTTTTAATGCTTCAAACCCTAATTTAATAGAAGTTCACGCAAAGACTATGAGTTAAAACACAAGGGGGAAACATCGTACTTTTGTACTTTAAAGTACGTAAAGTACCTGAAGTACAACGAAGTACAATGAAGTACAATGAAGTACTTTAAAGTACATTATATTACGTTAAACTACAATGAAGTACAATTAGGGGTGGGAATTTAGCGTTATGTTACCAGGTAACTGGTAACGGCAATTGAGAGACCTCGACCTTTCGGCTAATGAGGAGGTATTTTCGGAAAATAACGACTTTCTATAAAGGTTGACGAAAGTAAATCGGGGTCGAGGAATGCGAATCTGCTATCGATTTCTTGAAATTGGGAACTCGATTATTAGACGAAGAAAGGGATGTTCTGCAAAGATGAGCACCTACGATAACGCCTCGTATCACCTGTTGTGAAAAATCAGTCTTGCTGCTGGGCTTAATTTTAGTGTATTTCCTAGTACTGACGTGAGTCTGTATGTTGTCAGTCCCGTTGGTCGTTCAAAATGGTGTTTCGGTGTGAGATACTTCAATGATGCTTGCAGAGTGAAAGGCTCATTAGCGACCCGCTTCGCTGACATCGATAGTATATTCGAATTTGAAGGATCTTTTTTGCATGAAACTGATTTGCGGAACTGCAAGTATGTGCTTGTATATCGGAAACCAGTGAAGCGCTGTAGCTGAAGGCATCAAAGGGTGGCTATGGCTGAAGTTGTGCTTTTGGCTGGGAGTGTATTGGTGTTGATCTGCGCACGAATTGAGGCTCTTGTAATTGTATTTGAGGGGGCCCACAAATTGACCGCTCAAATTTACAAACGGTGCAGTTACACATAGCACATATTCGCAGCTTTCATCATTGCGTCCAATGATGCGTGTTTCTTTGGTTTGGAGAGCTTTATGCGTTTCTGAAGCTTCATGAAATATTAAAGCTCTATGGGTATGTGGGGTTCATCGAGTTCAATAAGAACCTCATAGCGGAAGGCTGAAAGTTCAAAGATTCAGTTTAAGGCCACAAATACAGTGCGGTTCGGGAATTCCTTGTGTTCCTTTTATTTTGACGGTTTCTAATGCTACTTGTGAGGTATGGTTTGCTGACTGCAAGACGGGATTGATTTTTAAAGTAACAGATAAAGGAGTCATAAAATACTTTGATTTTTATCATTTGTATGAACAGCTTTGGTAGAGTGTCTGAGAGTCTGCTACTGTCTGGGGTCGGTGGCAGAATCAGTGGGCCTTCGTGCTCATTAAAAATGGTTGCTACTGTTGGTGCCTTGGGATTACTGATGGTTTCTATTACTTGCGTGGAAACTCCGATAGTTCTTCGTAATCCCTAGTAATTTCCGGTAGTCAATTGGTGTACCTGAGAGTCCCTGGTAATCTTTATTAGTTCCTTGCGATTTCCGATCGTACCTAATGAATGCCCATAGTCCCCGTCGGTCTCTTGTAATCACTTGTCGTTCTGCACTATCCTTAGGAATCCCTTTCAATACGTGTAACAGATCTTCTTATCCTTTATCAATAGCTCTCGGTGAAAAAGCAAAGTGGGATGCAATATGACTTTTGGCAAGATGTAACCTTGCGAAAATATACGGTTAACTGATAAGCATTGACAAAGATAGAAATGTTGGAATAAAAACTATCATACTGAGGTTGATAACTGTCCTGAAGTTATATGAAAAATCAAGTGTTCATAGCATCTACATTAAAAAATATCCACTTGTTGCGAGACATATTCTTTGACCCAATTTTATTCATGCATATATCTTTCTCTATGCTTCTTCAGTATCATATATTATTGAGTCCAATAACATTATGTAGCATATCCTCCTTCCGAAGACAATCTTCTTAAAAGAACTTGCACTCAACACTGAAAATAGCCCATCAATTACTTTTCTCATACTATTCGAATTAATACCACGTCTACGGATAATTCATAAACAAATATTTTCCGTGCAAGGTCTTTATCATACTGCATTTCGGCATAAAAATTGAAGTCATTTCAACGACTTCATTTCGTACTGCATTCCTGCTCCCAAGGTAACTATTCAGCATCGAATGCCATGGTCAACTAGTACATGAATTCAAATCGGTCCTGAACAGGTCACCCTCCATTCCACACCTGATATTCCTAGCTTTCACCAAGAAAACCCGGCATTCATGAAAACAATTTCCAGAATTCAACGCAAACTCTACTCAGCCGAGTGCAGTAGAACACGCTTTCAAACGGTGAAATGTACTTTTAATAAAAAAGTCTTCTTATTGTACTTAAAGGATGGTTTTTCATAAAGAAACAGCAGAAATCCACAGGATCCATGAAAACGTTTCTGGGAAACTCGTAAACTAGTATAAGGTCTTCTAAAATTTTTCTTCCTCGTCACCTTAACTTCTAGCAGGGCCGAGTGGTCCGATTCGATACAATCACTCATTTCTACCAAATTTGACACATATAACGTGTAAGCTCAAAACTCTCCACTTCAATACTTTTCGTCAAACTTTATAATAAATCGTTATTCCCTCGAAATATCCCTTCCTTAACCCAAGAATCCACTTCGGAATTTTGAGAAACCTATTGGAGATTTGGATTCCCCGACTCCGATTTACTTTCGTCAACCTTTATAGAAAATCGTTATTTTTCGAAAATACTTCTTCCTTACAATGAAGTACTTTAAAGTACATGAAGTACGTTAAAGTGCATTAAAATACTTTAAAGTACATTAAAGTACATTAAAGTACATTAAAGTACATTAAAGTACGAAAGTAAAGAAGTACGATGGTTTCCCCTTGGTCAAACAGCACATCTTTCTCTTCAAAGTAAATACTTTCCTAGAACTAATTGACCTGCTATCTGTTTAAAGCAAAGTTATTGAACAGAATACTCTAAAAAGGTTTGTGAAAGGTAGAGATTTATTTTCTGCCTTGTTTCAAAATAGCTATGCAAAATTTCAAGTAATTTCGTGTCGAGATCAGGCGAGAACCCACTACCGCAAACCCTGCTGAAGCTTCTGTACCGTAAGAAAATATTTTCTCATATATGGAACACGATAGAGGTTAGTGTCTAATCAACCCATATGAAATTTGAAACGACCGATTATAGAAAGGCGTACTATATAAAATTTCTAGAAAGGTAACTTGCGTCAGACTTATTTTAATAAAATTTCTTTTCTAAAAAGAAAAAAAGTGAGAATACTTGCTAAGGTTACAAAACTAAAGCTTACCATCTTCCAACTGCTTGTCTTTAAATCTAAGACGAATCTGATCTGCAGCTGTTCCCAGTTTATACTGAATTTGTACTTTAACATAACTTATCGTGTATGTAGGTTCAATTTCTATTGAAACAGGCTCTTCTCCAGTAAGTGGTTCGACGAAAACATGCATTTATGGTGGAAAATAAGTTTTGATGATCTAAAGCAGAATACAAAGAGTAGAACAGTTACGCAAAGTATTTAACAGTTTGAAGAGATGTATTGCATCTTACGCACATGTCGCGAGATCTCTCGTGAAAGAAGCGAGAAAATAGAGTGGATAGAATGGAATATTATTAAAATAAAACAAAAACTGGACGTCAGTACTCCGAAATACTTTCATGTTTTACTCATAATATAGTTTAATGACTTTATAGATATGTCACTATTGACTTTATTTTAGGCGTTGCATGAGCCTCTATAAAATGGTATCCTTAGTTGTTCGATAAATGAATTCTATCGACAAAAAAAAACAAAAAGTACTTAACGTTTGTATGATTGTTTTACAGAACGAGCAATTCTTTCTCAGTATTTCTTCTTTTTCATGGATAGGATCGATTCAAGAGAAAACTGAGGGTACAATTTTGTATAGGCTGACGTAAGCCTATAGTTGCACATCTGTCAAGTCATGAAATAATATTACAGCTCAAATATGAAAGTGTTTAGAAGTAATTGCAACCAGTATTTGTAATAAAAAGTCTTAAAATAATAAATGAAAGGATGAAAAGAAAAATACTCGTCATATACTCCCCTATATAACTTTCGAGAAGCTTTTATGTGTGGCGGCGCTTCATTCTTTTTCGGCAAACATATGAAGGTAAAGCTTCCAACAAAAAGATAAGAATGACGAACATGATTTTTTTTCTTATTTTAAGAGACTCCAGAGATTTATAAAAGATCATTACACGCTCTTTTTTCTACCATCACTGGAATGAATTAAAAAGAAAAATCCTAAACAGCTTTCGGGGGATGTGCGGATGTGACTGCAAATGTTGGTGGGTGGATATGGATGCAGTGATATCGAAGGGATGACGCATCAACTATACCCATACCCTCTCTTACTTCTTTTTTTCTCGTTGGTGTTTATATTTATCTACCTTTTGCAGCGTTCGGCTTTCTTCATACCACCATTATTTTATCAGAAGAGCAAATAGAAAGTGGATAGAGAAAGAAGAGGCAGAGTGATAGAAACAAATTGACGAAGAGAATTCCTTGAAAAAATAAGTTGAAACGAAAAAGAGACGTTTAAAGTTTTCGAAGCAACGCATAATCTCAGACTATGTAGCAAAACGGGTGGGCTCTACCCCAGTGAGTAAACACTTAAATATCTTTTGTAGAGACTATCCAGTCCACAATTTATGCATTCGGACTCAAATTTTTGAATAGTTTCAAACCAGGATTCAAACTCAGAACTGGATCCAAACGTGCTCTTGATATTCAATAAAAAGTTTAATGGGCACCTGATAGTCACTTCGAAGCACATCCCATACACTATCCAAGCAATATTGACAGTAACCTTATAATAATTCAATTATCATCAACTCTTTTCATCATAGTAGAATTTGTGAAGTTTGAGTCGATCGGGTCCTGGTTCGTGACTGGCACGACTAGCTCTAGTCCTTTTTAGAACTATCAAAGAGAGAGGTTCCTGTCTCTGGGTAGTTAGTTTCCTGAGATGAGGCTTAGTGTTTTTTTAATTCAAAATCAGCCTGAACTGTGACTACTTTGTGACTTTGACTGTGGAGGAAAAAAGTCACTTGGAATCATGATGACGTTCCTTTCACAGTTTAACATAAGCTATACTAATTTGTAACCGAAAAGTTGAAAAAACAACACCTGTAACAATCCGCAGGAATTTTTATTTTCTATTGCTCTCGAATGAAATTGCAGATCATTTCATTCTGTATTCACGGTATAATATATGGCAACAGCTCTTCCCACTACAGATCGTCGCACAAGGCGAGCACTTCTTATTGGCAACAATAAATATGAACAGGAAGAGAACATACTTCTACATTGTATTAATGACGCCGATGATCTGACTGGTAAATTAAAGAAAATCAATTTTAAACCCATAACAACAAAACACAATTTGACAAGAGCACAGATGCTGGACACGATCCAGGAGTTTAAAGACTCAGTCAATGATGGAGATCTTGTTATATTTTTCTTCTCTGGGCATGGACGTCACGTAAATGGTGAAAACTATTTGATACCTATCGATGACAGGAAAATAATAACAAATGAAAACGTCGTAGATCATGGGATCAAGGTGGATATATTACTAGCTCGTTTAGCTGATAAGAATCCGTCACATGTAACAATATTTATTTTGGATTGTTGCCGTATCTATCGTCCCAATAGTACAACTAAATTAAAAGGTGAGACCTTATTTACAGAAAGAAAAATGACAGTATATAGATGGAGTAAAGAACCTATAGCAATCGTATTTCATCAGACATCCTTGAATGTTTGCTGATCAGAGTTCGCTGAATGAACTAGACAGAAACTCTAACGTATAGATTAGCTAACATCCAATACAATTAACTTTTCAACTGTACCAGCAAGTTAAGAGATCAGCATTCAAATCAAATTTTTGTCCTGGAGGTCTCTCAAGTTGTTACTTTCAAAATAAGACGCTAGGAGCTTATACGTCAATTGTTTTAGGTGGACCAGCAAACACAGATGGTGTATGTCATGGTGTAATCACAAGAGCTGGTACCTATGTACATTTTGCTTGTGCTTTAAATCAAAACGCCAGCGACGGCTTTCCAACAGATCGTAATGGAGTATTCACCAAACATCTATTGAAACATATCACAACGCCGGACCAAGATTTATTTCTAATGTTTATGAAGGTGAACCGTGATGTTTACCATGAGACTGATGGAAGCCAAATGCCAACAGGATGGAACGGATTGATGCTAAATCGGCATATCTATCTCAATGAAATCACAACAATTCCTATAATACCATCGGTTTCTCCAAATTCCTCACAAGGTAACACTAAATATTAAGTAAATTGACGGTGTAACTGTAAAGGAAGATGTGGCTGCAGTTGTAGCTCTGATGTGGATGGATGCCTTTTTTTTACCACGATCTACATCCTATTTCCACCCGCACACTGTGTTGATGTCTGCATCTGCATTTTTGGAATCCACACCCACACCCACATCCCACACATCCAAACCCACACCAACACCCCACAGCCACAGCCACAGCCACAGCCACAGCCACAGCCACACCCACACCCACACACCCACACCCACACCCACACCCCACACCCACACCCATACCCACACCCACACCCACACCCACACCCACCCTCTATATCGCGATATTTCTTTGATGTAGTCTTTGAGGCATGGGCGACGCTATGACAAGTTTTTAAATGCAATATGTTCTCTTCCAGTTGAAAAGTGGCGGATAGATAAGATACCATTGGTACTTGGTGCATAATAATATTGAAATGATTATGAAATTCGGTCATTCGAATTCAGAACGTTTAGGAAATAGTTATGCCTGACGAACCTGACGAGATCTCTTAGTATAATGCTCCTTATTTAGTCAAGTCCAGTTAATTTCTGTATGAAGAGATGAACCATTATCCTATGTTTAGTGTCTGAGGAAATCAACGAGTTATGTCTGGGGAAGATCGTTCGAATGGCTAGAATCCGTTGTAAACTAGACTTGATCTTTTGATTTATCATAGTGAATTTGAAAATACAGTGATTTCGCATGCACAATCCAAAATGCCCCAGACTATAAACACTGAATAGGGGTTGATAGGGCATTAAGTAGTTTTGCCCACCGCCCAGGAAACGTTCCTGTGGAGAGTACGAGACCACTGAAAAAATTCTGTTTCCTGATTTGTATGTATGTGGTTGTGCATACGAAGAAGAAGTCCACACATCATCTCTATCAATCCACAAGGTGATTCAATTGTAAGGGGTTGATATACAACTACAAAATGATGTCTTTAGTTTCATATTAAATGTCCTCAAACTATTTGTGTTGATAAAAAAGCCATCGTCTGTAATGAATATATATTGTTTTATATTTCAATATTTACTTGACTTTGTTTGAAAAATCAGTCAGCAACTGACAAATTGACAAGTTTTTCTCATCCACAGTGTTCCTAAAAACGAGTATGCCGATGATTTTGATCCTTGCCTTTATCGATTGAATGGTAGCATGCAGTAGCGTCTCTTAGCCATGGTGAGGAGATGTGTACAAACTGTTGCTACATCCGTTTCTTGTCAAACTCAGGAAGGCCAAAAATAGTGAGTGACGCTAAATAATGTGTCTAAAATCACTGTTTTTTAACAAGAAATTTACATGAAAAGCTAGTAATTGATCAGCGCCAGGGTTACAGTATGCTGCGCGTGATTCAACAGAGTGAGATTCAATCGATTTGTGCGTGCGTTCAAATACAATTCATACTCAAATTAGCAAAAAGGTGGTGCCGAGTTGTAACGATCATGGAAACGATGATTATTGTTTCGACATTATGTAAGATAGGATTAAGTTAACAATCGAGCAATACGTTTTCTCGTTATATTTTTATATGGTTACTTACAGCGCATCGAGTTCTAAAAAATTGGATATACGAGCAAATATTCAATCGCCTTTTCTGACTTAAAATATTGAAAAAGCTCAATTTGTTACCTTCTGAGCAAAATTCTTGTCATTTTCAAAAAAAATCGCGTTTTGAGCCATTCTTATTGTTTCACAAATTCCAAAAAACTTTTTTTCTAATACAATGTGTGAAAATTGCATCTAGCAGTATGAAGTTGAAATTGAAACGAGACTGTTAGTCTTTGGTGATCATTTGAAGCAATTGAAAAGAGTGTATGGCAAGAGCTTCACGTCTTCCCGTCTTCGATATTTAGTTGATATGACTGTGGATAGCATAGAATAAAAGACCCACATCCGCAATCAAGTTGTGAACATTGTGAGAGCAACTAGCGCATTTTATTATCATGGTTCCTTTTCGCAGTTACTTTTAGTTTGGATTACTAATGAATTGATTTTGTATAATAATTCATGAAAGCTCTATATTGCTGTTTGACAGATTGAGCTCCCATAATTGTTTGATTCAACTTTTAGCTCCATCACACCAATACAGCGATTCTGATGATAGTACACTTATTCCTTGCGAATATTGCAATCAGGAAATTGAATGGCACCTTTATAAGAAGCATGTGGTAAGTATTTGAAATAACTTTTCACATTCTTATTTCCATCTATTAGAAACTTTGCCATGAGAAACAAAATAAAACAATACAAGAACAGATACGGTTAGTTTGATTTCTGAAATTATGATACATTCTATTTTGTCTATTATTTAAACACAATAGTCAACAGCCAGCGGGTGCTAGTACTATTAAAGGCACGTATTATGAATCGCTAATAAATGTCGGCATGGAAATTCTGCTCAATAATGCTCAGGAAAGCTTTTTCTATTCTACTGCGAATATCTCCACCATTTTTCACTTTTCATAGAGAAGTCAGTAAGAATTTTGTTCCGAAAAGTGTGCTTATAAAAGCCCATACCAATAGAACTCTTTGTAAATTTATCGAGTCTCCCTTGAGTAGAGATGGAACTATATGTCTTATTTCATTAGAATCATTGGAAGTTGAGCTTCTAATGTATCTATATAACTTCTTTTTCTTGTTTCCTTTGAATATTAGGAACTTGTTTTTTTTAAATTTCAAGGGCAAAACACATACCAAGCTTTTAAAAATGCATTGATACTTCGCCACTTTTTTCACCATAGTTTTATTCTAGATCATAAGAAGTAGCATAAGGGAAACTAGCGCAAAAACCTGTGTCAGATCCTATATATTACAACTTAAGAAAATCTTTCATGTTAAATGTATTGCTAGTAGATTACAGGCAACGCTTAGGAAATGCATTGTTCAGAGGACCGCATATACTTTTCATTTGAACTATATATCTATGATTGAATGTGGTTCTTTTGTGTTGATCCTAAATATATGACTGATTTTGCTACGATATTGAACGTTACTGATAAACTGCTCTGTTCGATTGCATGTTTAACAAGTTTACCTCCTTCAGCTGATGTAACCAGAAAAACTTCAATTTTCTCCACAATTAGACACAATTTAAGAAAAACCCAATAAGTATCATTATATGATCGTGATCGAGAGCTTCTGAGAAGAAATGACACTTGATCGTATTGTTTCGCACTAAAGATTGGATGAGTATACACAAGTATTTACTTAAACCAATCCAAAAGTAGCGACAGTGATACTTTAAGAGTGAGTGTGGGTGAGAACACGGATGAAGAAAAGATCTGATACCTTCACACCAAATGTTCACACTCTCAGCCGTCGGCACTCTTATTCCTCTCCTGTTACTCATACCCACATTCCCAAAGAAGTCTTTATTTCGTCTGTTACTATCAATGGCAACCGTCTCTGATTCGAGTAATTCATCAAATAATGAAAAGATATTGAGTCTTATTGAAAATGGCAAAAAAAGCTGTTGAAAAATATGCATGTTTGTCTTGTATCGCAGATGCTTCAACAACAACTGCTGTAGACGTAACCAAAACAAAAAGAATAACGGACTCTAGCAAAGCTCAAGTAATTTAAAGAATTTCTTAGAACCATTTTCCATGCTCATACTTATCTCATTTTGTTTATAGATCAATACTGCTGCAGGAGCCGTCTCCAATACCGTAAACACTGGAGTTAGCTCCATCTCTAAAGAGGTGAGACAATAATCCTTCTATAAAATGGATATCCGTTGAATGTCTTATACTTGTAGATGTCTGTCATGAAAATCAATGTTCCAGTAACTAAAGGTAGGATATTGTTGATTATCGCTTCAAAGTGAAACTGATAAGTAATGATGAGAGTTATATGAATCAAATTATTGTCTTTTCTCAGGCGCACTGACCACGCAAAAGAAATTCATAGAGCATACGATCACTTTACGAGTTTTACTCACTTCTTCAAAGTTGACGTGTGTGAAGTGACTCAATTTTTCGAGAGAAATGTCATAATTTGTTTAGAAAAAGAAGTATATGTTCTTCACCAGAGCAAGGTGTTTATCCTCTTTGTATTTGTACCATGACGTTTCAGCGAAAGTACGTGAAGATTTTTTAAATACGAATAATACAAAGACTGTCATTTTTTAAACAAACGTTGTGCCCTAACCTTACCTAGACTCAGGTTTCAGCTCTATATCTTGAATGCGTGCATCACTGATTAAATGGTGCTTGAAAATGATGTTAAAAAGTGAATGCGACTCCTAGAACCTAATAATCGGACTCAACAACAAATAAAAGTCAGGAAAAATATGCCACCTAAAATCACTGTATTCTATAAAAACGTGTCAAGTTTCTTTCATTCTTATTTCATAAACAATCAGAAAGTAATCGTTTCTGATTAAGCATCCAAAAGCGCATAGAAAATTGTGATTTGATTGAGTTTAAAATTAGTAAAATTTAAAGAAAATCTGCTCAATACAAATAGTTGAAGCATACAGCTCTTGAACGCAAATCTTGCCAAGGGGGTTAATGAGGATTTGAAACCACCACCTCATCACCTTTTCTGCATCTTCAGCATCTCTCGGGACTCTCAGCACCTTCAACACTTTTTCCAGTACCTCGCGGTAAAGTTTGGTGCTTAGTGTGGTGTACTACCTTGGCAGCACATAAGCAGTGCATTTCACCGCAGGGTGCTGGAAAAGGCGTTGTAGATGCTGAAGATGCTTACGGCGAGAGGTGCTGAGGGTGCCAAAAGGTGCTGAAAGTGCCGAAAGGCCGATGAGGTGCTGGAAGTTCTAAACCTGCACTTGTTCCCTTGAATATTTCTCTCTTCTCTTTGTATTCTATATTGTATCGATTTAGTCGCTAGCGAATGGTAATTAGAACTATGAGTTGTACACTGTATTTCTGTAAAATAATGATGAATCACTCAGTATTTCAATCAGAACTTTGAGTATTTTGTTAGATACTATTTACTAAGCTTGAAATGAATCAATTGATAGAAAGCTATATTATGTTAGTTATATACCTTTCCGAGGATCTAATAGTTCTTTTTCTTATTGATCGTGCATATTGATTCGTATACTTGATGGTGTAAGCATTGGTGAAGAATAGTAACAACCACACTGATCCCCTCCTTGCTTTTCTCGAAGGGTTTGGGTGTGGATTTGAGGGTGTGGGTGTGGGTGACAGTGTGGCGTGTGGGTATGTGAATATGAGTGTTCTTTTCATCCACAGCTCCTCCCCACCACATGCCCACATCCACACCCACACCACCCACACCACCCACACCCTGACCTAAGATAGCCTACGTATTTTTTAAATATCTATTCAACTTCAGATATTCAAAATATACATAAAAAGGCTCGAAATTGTTCACAATCTAAAAAACAATCTTCATGTATGTTACTTTCAGAGAACGTGCCGTAGCTAGATCACTTTTGTGGAACTCACATACATTTTCGAAGAAAATAGTGGGTGCAACTTGTAAATCGAGGTTTTGCGGCTCCCTCCCCGCACCCCTTACAGACCATAGCATAGTAGGCCCCTATTACAGACCATGGCAACGCAGGCCCCCATTACAGACTACGCCCCCCCCCCCCCCCCCCCCCCCCCCCCCACCCCCCCCTCCCCCCCCCCCCCCACCCCCCCCCCCCCCCCCGCCCCCCCTC
>CAJNSZ010000024.1:522771-565104 GCA_905329745.1 Rotaria sp. Silwood2
GTGTTCTGGAAAGATGAGCATCTATGATAAGGCCTCGTATCACCTGTTGTGAAAAATCAGTCTTGCTGCTGGGCTTAATTTTAGTGTATTTCCTAGTACTGACGTGAGTCTGTAGGTTGTTACTCCCATTGGTTGTTCAAAATGGTGTTGCGATGTGAGATACTTCAACGATGCTTGCAGAATGGAAGGCTCATTAGCGACCCGCTTCGTTGGCATCGATAGTATATTCGAATTTGAAGGATCTTGTTGCATGAAACTGCTTTGCGGAACTGCAAGTATGTGTTTGTATGTCTGAAGCCAGTTGAGCAATACAGCTGAAGCATCAAAGGCCGGCTGTGGCTGAAATTGCGCTTTTAGCAGAGAATGCATTGGGGTCGGTTTGCGCACGAATTGAGGCTCTTGTGATTGTATTTGAGGGGGGCCCACAAATTAACCGCTCAAATTTACAAACGGTGCAGTTACACATAGCACATATTCGCAGCTTTCATCATTTCCTTAAATGATGCGTGTTTCTTTAGTTTGGAGAGCTTTATGCGTTTCTGAAGCTTCATGAAATATTAAAGTTCTATGGGTATGTGAGGTTCATCGAGTTCAATAAGAGCGTCATAGTGCAAGACTGAAAGTTCAAAGATTCAGTTTAAGGTTACGAATGTAGTGCGATTCGAGAATTTCCTGTGTTTCTTTTATTTTGATGGTTTCTAATGCTACTTGTGAGGGATGGTTTGCTGGCCGCAAGACGGAACTAATTTTTAAAGTAACTCAGATAAATGAGTCATAAAATACTTTGATCTTTATGATTTTTATGAACAGCTTTGGTAGAGTGTCTGAGAGCCTGCTACTATCTTGGGTGGGTGTCAGGATTAATGCGTCTTCGTGCTCATTAAAAATGGTTGCTACGGTTGGTGTCATGAGATTGCTGATAGCTTCTATTACTTGCGTGGAAATTCTGATAGTACTTCGTAGTCCCAAGTAATTGTCGGTAGTGAACTAGTGTACCTAAGAGTCCCTGATTATCTTTGCTAGTTTCTTGTGATTTCCGATAATGGCTAACTACTACCCATAATCCTTGTCGGCCTCTTGTAATCTCTTGTCGTCTTGTACTGTCCTTAGGAATCCTTTTCAATAGGCGTAACAGATCTTTTTATCGTTATTAATAGCTCTCGATGAGAAAGCAAAGTGGGATGCAATACGATTTTTGGCGAGATGTAATTTTTGCGAAAATATACGGCTAACTGATAAACAATGACAAAGATAGAAATATTGAAACAAAAACTATCATACTGAAGTTGATAATTATCCTGAAGTTATATCAAAAATTAAGTGTTCACAGCATCTACATTAAAAAAGATCCACTTGCTACGAGACATTCTTTGGCCCAATTTCATCCATGTATATCTTTCTCTATGTTTCTTCAGTATCATATATTACTGAGTCCAATAACATTATGCGGCATATCCTCCCTCCAGANTTAGATTTTGCATCTTACATAGTCCGTTTGAGAATTTACACTGTGTGATAGGTGAATCAGAACACGGTTTATACGTGAAAACTGAGTATTTACCCACTATTTGGAGTCTAGTCCCATTTTATTCTCGATAGTCTCTTACGAAAATAGCATCATTCGATGAAGAATTGAATTTTGCATCTCACACAGCTGTTGTCAAAATTTACGCAGCGTTACCGACGAATTCGGACAAGAAATACTAAGTTTGTTATTCTGACACATAGGGGAAAAACCAAGGGGGAAACATCGTACTTTTGTACTTTAAGGTACGTAAAGTACGGTGAAGTACGTTAAAGTACATTAAAGTACAGTGAAGTACGTTTAACTACAATGAAGTACAATTAGGGGTGGGAATTTAGCGTTATGTTACCAGGTAACTGATAACGGAGTAACGGCAATTGTGAGACCTCGACCGTTCTGCTAATGAGGAGGTATTTAGACAAAATAACGATTCTGTATAAAGGTTGACGAAAGTAAATCGGGGTCGGGGAATCCGAATCTGCAATCGGTTTCTCAAAATTTCAAAGTGGATTTTTGGGCTAAGGAAGAGGTATTTTCGGGAAATAACGATTTTGTATAAAGGTTGACGAAAGTAAATCTGGGTCGGGGAATCCGAATCTGCAATTAGTTTCTCAAAATTGGAAACTCGATTTTTAGACGAAGAAGGGGGTGTTCTGGAAAGATGAGCATCTATGATAAGGCCTCGTATCACCTGTTGTGAAAAATCAGTCTTGCTGCTGGGCTTTATTTTAGTGTATTTCCTAGGACTGACGTGAGTCTGTAGGTTGTTACTCCCATTGGTTGTTCAAAATGGTGTTGCGGTGTGAGATTCTTCAATGATGCTTGCAGAATGGAAGGCTCTTTAGCGACCCGCTTCGCTGGCATCGATAGCATATTCGAATTTGAGGGATCTTGTTGCATGAAACTGATTTGCGGAACTGCAAGTATGTGTTTGTATGTCTGAAGCCAGTTGAGCAATACAGCCGAAGCATCAAAGGGCGGCTGTGGCTGAAATTGTGCTTTTAGCAGGGAATGCATTGGCGTTGGTTTACGCACGAATTGAGGCTCTTGTGATTGTATTTGAGGGGGGCCCACAAACTGACCGCTCAAATTTACAAACGGTGCAGTTACACATAGCACATATTCGCAGCTTTCATCATTTCATTCAATGATGCCTGTTTCTTTAGTTTGGAGAGCTTTATGCGTTTCTGAAGCTTCATGAAATATTAAAGTTCTATGGGTATGTGAGGTTCACCGAGTTCAATAAGAACGTCATAGTGCAAGGCTGAAAGTTCAAAGATTCAGTTTAAGGTTACGAATTTAGTGCGATTCGAAAATTTCCTGTGTTCCTTTTATTTTGAAGGTTTCTAATGCTGCTTGTGAGGCATGGTTTGCTGGCCGCAAGACGGGACTAATTTTTAAAGTAACTCAGATAAATGAGTCATAAAATACTTTGATCTTATCATTTGTATGAACAGCTTTGGTAGAGTGTCTGAGAGCCTGCTACTGTCTTGGGTGGGTGTCAGGATTAGTGGGCCTTCGTGCTCATTAAAAATGATTGCTACTGTTGGTGTCTTGAGATTACTGATAGCTTCTATTACTTGCGTGGAAATTCCGATAGTACTTCGTAGTCCCAAGTAATTCTCGGTAGTGAACTAGTGTACCTGAGAGTCCCTGGTAATCTTTGCTAGTTTCTTGTGATTTCCGATAATGGCTAATAACTGCCCATAATCCCTGTCGGCCTCTTGTAATCTTTTGTCGTCTTGTACTGTCCTTAGGAATCCTTTTCAATAGGCGTAACAGATCTTTTTATCGTTATCAATAGCTCTCGATGAGAAAGCAAAGTGGGATGCAGTACGATTTTTGACGAGATGTAATTTTGCGAAAATATACGGCTAACTGATAAACATTGACAAAGATAGAAATATTGAAACAAAAACTATCATCCTGAAGTTATATCAAAAATTAAGTGTTCATAGCATCTACATTAAAAAGGATCCACTTGTTACGAGACATTCTTTGGCCCAATTTTATCCATGTATATATCTTTCTCTATGCTTCTTCAGTATCATATATTACTGAGTCCAATAACATTATGCAGCATATCCTCCTTCCGGAGTCAATCTTCTTAAGGGGGGCCCCCCCCTCAGAAACAAACTTTTTTATTTTTCATCCGATTTCAACCAAAATTTCAGGGAATGTTAGTCTTGGCTAGAATAGATTATGGTTAAAATATCTCCCCAAATCTCANGTTAACGAATGTAAACCTGGGTCGGGGAATCCGAATTTGCAATTAGTTTCTCAAAATTGGAAGCTCGATTTTTAGACGAAGAAAGGGGTATTCTGGAAAGATGAGCATCTATGATAAGGCCCCGTATCACCTGTTGTGAAAAATCAGTCTTGCTGCTGGGCTTAATTTTAGTGTATTTCCTAGTACTGACGTGAGTCTGTAGGTTGTTACTCCCATTGGTTGTTCAAAATGGTGTTGCGGTGTGAAATACTTCAATGATGCTTGCAGAATGAAAGGCTCATTAGCGACCCGCTTCGCTGGCATCGATAGTATGTTCGAATTTGAAGGATCTTGCTACATGAAACTGATTTGCGGAACTGCAAGTATGTGTTTGTATGTCTGAAGCCAGTTGAGCAATACAGCTAAAGCATCAAAGGGTGGCTGTGACTGAAATTGTGCTTTTAGCAGGGAATGCATTGGCGTCGGTTTGCGCACGAATTGGGACTCTTGTGATTGTATTTGTGGAGGGTCTACAAATTGGCTGCTCAAATTTACAAACAGTGCAGTTACACATAGCATATATTCGTAGCTTTCATCATTTCATTCAATGATGCGTGTTTCTTTAGTTTGGCGAGCTTTATGCGTTTCTGAAGCTTCATGAAATATTAAAGTTCTATGGATATGTTCGGTTTATCGAGTTCAATAAGAACGTCATAGTGCAAGGCTGAAAGTTCAAAGATTCAGCTTAAGGTTACGAATATAGTGCGATTCGAGAATTTCCTGTGTTTCTTTTGTTTTGATGGTTTCTAATGCTACTCATGAGGCATGGTTTGCTGGCCGTTAGACGGGACTAATTTTTAAAGTAACTCAGATAAATGAGTCATAAAATACTTTGATCGTTATGATTTTTATGAACAGCTTTGGTAGAGTGTCTAAGAGCCTGCTACTGTCTTGGTTGGGTGTCAGGATTAGTGGGCCTTCGTGCTCATTAAAAATGGTTGCTACTGTTGATGTCTTGAGATTACTGATAGCTTCTATTATTTGTGTGGAAATTCCGATAGTACTTCGTAGTCCCAAGTAATTCTCGATAGTGAACTAGTGTGCCTGAGAGTCCCTGATAATCTTTGCTAGTTTCTTGTGATTTCCGATAATGGCTAACAACTGCCCATGATCCCTGTTGGCCTCTTGTAATTTCTTGTCGTCTTGTACTGTCCTTAGGAATCCTTTTCAATAGGCGTAGCAAATCTTTTTATCCTTATCAATAGTTCTCGATGAGAAAGCAAAGTGGAATGCAATACGATTTTTGGCGAGATGTAATTTTGCGAAAATATACAGCTAACTGATAAACATTGACAAAGATAGAAATATTGAAACAAAAACTATCATACTGAAGTTGATAATTATCCTGAAGTTATATAAAAAATTAAGTGTTCACAGCATCTACATTAAAAAAGATTCACTTGTTACGAGACATTCTTTGACCCAATTTTATCCATGTATATATCTTTCTTTATGCTTCTTCAGTATCATATATTACTGAGTCCAATAACATTATGCAGCATATCCTCCTTCCGGAGTCAATCTTCTTAAAAGAACTGGCACTCAACACTGAAAATAGCCCATCAATTACTTTTCTCTTACTATTCGAATTAATATCATGTCTACGGATAATTCATAAACAGATATTTTCCGTGCAAGGTGTTGATCATACTGCATTTCTGCATAAAAATTGAAGTCATTTCAGCGACTTCATTGCGTACTGCATCCCTACTCCCAAGGCATCTATTCAGCATCGAATGCAATAGCCAACTATTACATGAATTCAAACCGGTCCTAAACAGGTCACCCTCCATTCCACAATTGATATTCCCAGCTTTCACCAAGAAGATCCAGCATTCATGAAAACAATTTCCAGAATTCAACGCAAACTCTACTCAGCTGAGTGCAGTAGAGCCCGCTTTCAAACGGTGAAAGGTACTTTTAATAATAAAATCTTATTATTGTACTTAAAAGATGGTTTTCCATAACAAAACACCATAAATCCACAGGATCCATGAAAACGTTTCTGGGAAACCCGTAAACTAATATAAAGTCTTCTAAAATGTTTCTTCCTCGTCCCTTTAACTTCTAGCAAGGTCCAGTGGTCCGATTCGACACAATCACTCATTTCTACCAAATTTGGCGCGCATAACTTGTAAGCGCAAAACTCTCCACTTCAATACTGTTCATCGAAATTTATAATAAATCGTTATTCCTTCGAAATATCCCTTCCTTAACTCAAGAATCCACCTCGGAATTTTGAGAACCCGACTGGAGATTCGGATTCCCCGACCCCGATTTGCTTTCGTCAACCTTTGTAGAAAATCGTTATTTTCCGAAAATACCTCTTCCTTAGTCCAAAACTCCACTTCAAAATTTTGAGAAACCGATTGCAGATTCGGATTCCCCGACCCCGATTTACTTTCGTCAACCTTTATTATAAATAGTTATTTTCCCAAAAATTCCGCTCCCCTACAATGAAGTACTTTAAAGTACATGAAGTACGTTAAAGTACATTAAAGTATGAAAGTACAAAAGTACGATATTTTCCCCTTGAGTTAATGGCTATTTTGTGCACACTAAAATCGGGTGATGAGAATAACCAGCCCTTTTATGTAGTAATCGGAAAACTGGCTAAAGTAGTATTCATAAAGCTTGATAGTGGTTTTCAATAGCTTCAAAATATTATAAAAACCTCACAGAAAAAACACTTCGATATCATCTCACATGGAGCACATAGCCCTAATAGATCATTATTGCAAGTATTATGTATATTATTAACTGGAATCATCTGCTAACGTCATCAAATATGATCATACATCGGGATCGTTTTGATATGATTTGATAGTGCTTGAAAATCGCTATAAAATAGTATAAAAGCACCTATTATAAATATAGAGCACGTCAAGAAAATTATTCTCGAGACGTGAATTTACGTTTTTTTTGCCTGGTATTTAGTAGATTTCGGTCAAAGAAAAGATGGTTTGAATAAAAACTAATATGGTATACTAAATTAACATCCCAAACTAAGTAGACTCACACGTTTCTCAAACATTTTCTTGAGCGTTTTCTTCGTTGAAAAATTCATCAGCAGATGCTATGGATCTAATTCCAGTTGAAATCACTTTGAAACATCTTGAGGCAGAGTTTAACATGACAGAAATCGTATTACTGTAGGTAATCAATTTCACTAGTTATCTCTGCCCCCCCCCCCCCTCCTTCTTTCTCATAGTACCGACATTTGCTGATAAAAAGCTCTTCTTTTCTATATATTCATCACTTTCAACATATAAATATTATGGTCGAATCAAAATTGGAAATCAAGTTATGATCAGGTTGCTCTTCGACTAACTAAGATACCCATTTTTATAGCAACGAAATTCGAATTAGATGATAGTGTGCATTGAGTTAGCCAAAAATAGAGAAAAGAAGAAAATAAAACAATGTTTTTCTATAAATTCCATTTCTTAGGACATCTTGATTCATTTTAATATGCCTCGTACATCTCTAAGTACTGTCAATTGTTCACATGATTTATTCATCTCTTCGTCGAATACTTTCACGTATCCCCGTGGCATCACATGCAAATTGTGACCATATGGAATATTTGCAAGACGTTCTACTTTATCTCGATTATCAATTTCAAGCATAGCTGAATGAATACATCCATCACCAATATATTCTCGAAGTATTAAATCATCTTGAATTAATTCATGAACAAAACTTTTAATTTGCTCTGATTCATAATACCATTTTAAACGAATAACAAAGAAATTATTATAAATACAATAACGGCTAAGTGTTTTTTTCTTAATGAAACGTCGTAAAATAGGATGCATAGGATCAAGTGGTTCCGAATATGTAGATCGATAAATNTAAAGACCAAAATTCGTCGGTACAATCGCTACATATTAACAATTCTTCTGTACTGTACGAGGGTCTAGGCCATGACAAACTCAATCGAGATGAAACTAAATGCCTTTGACACTTGGTGTCTTAGACGTATTCTTCGCATACCATACATGAAGCACATCAAGAAAAAAGAGGTTCGCAAGCACACAGGACAACCAGAAGTCAGTACGACTATCAAAAGCAAACGATTGCGACGAATTTTGGTCTTTAGTGATATGCTTGAGCGCCAGATTGACTTATCTAGTATTTTCATGCAGCTGTGTGTGATGGTCATCCTTATGGTGACGTTCGGCATGCTGCTGCCATTATTGTGTATCATACAATCCAGATAGACGAATGAGTCAACCAGCTTCACATGATGATTCACTATTGGTAATATGCCACTACCTGCCGTGTTGATTCCAACTGCCTGGATTTTTGTCTTTGATCAGTTGATTTCTAATCCAAGTGGGCAAGCTTCGCGATACATAAGTTCCAAAGCTAGCAGGAGCATTTCCATCGTTTCAGTTAGGAGTGCTGCATCGTCCCTAAAGTGCAGGTCAGTGAAGATCTCCTTTTCCAGTGTTGCACCTAGCAAACCTTGGTGAACTGTTCGCTCGAACAGCCAGTCCATTGGTGTCAGGAACAGATCCAGAGCGATGATACAGTCCTGACGAACGTCACTTTTGAAATCGAACCTATCGGATAGTTGGCCATCTACATGAATACAACTGGATGTATCAGTATGCAGGTCTCTCATTAGGTATAATATTTTCTTGGGGACAATAAGACTCACCAACAAGAGCTAAAGCGTATTGCGGTCAACTGAGTCAAACGCTGCCTTAAGATCGATGCAGACGATCCAAAGCGGATGTCTCTGCTCATATCGTGTGTGGAGGAAGGAAAGTAGAGTGGTTATTCTGTCGACTATTGATTGACCTAGTGTTTAGCCACTTTGTTTCTTTCTTTGTTTGGCTAAGAGCTTGTTTTTCACACTTGACAACAGTAAGCGTGCGAAGAGTTTACCAGGGCTGGACAATAACGTGATGCCTCTATAGTTTTTGCACTCTTGCCTGTTTGCTTTTCCATTGTAGAATGGCAAGATAATTCCTTTTTTCCAGTCAGTTGGAATGGTTTCGGAACGCCATACATTCTGGAATAATATGGTTAGCTAGTTACTACAGTCGAGGTCTCCAGCTTTCAACATCTCAGGCGTTATATTGTATATGCCGGGCGCTTTTTCATTTTTCATTTTATTCAGGTATTCGATAACTTCCTGTACTCTTGTTTCGTTGCAGTCGATGTTTGGATCTTCGGTTGCAGATTGCGCAGCAGCTACCAGGTTTACAGAGCTGGATGCACTAGGTCGATTGAGAAGCTCAGCGTAGTAGTTGTGCCAACGTTCCAACTTCCCTGTTTTATCGCTAATTAGATTGCCATTAGCGTCAACGATTGGACTTGAGATGGGTCGAGTGGCCTTAGCTAGACGTCGAAAGTTGGCAACTGCATCCCATACTTCGCCGGCGCCCAGTGTCACTCCACCATCTCTTACCATGCCATCTGCTCACTATTGGCGATCCTATGTTGAATTGACCTTACACTGTTTATGCAGTTTTTTTTTACCCCGCGTGGTTGAGAAGTAGTCTTGCTTCTCCTTTCTTCTCGGCCATCGTGAGAATGGAATCGCTGATCCATGGCTTCTTGGTCTGTTTACGTGTTTCTAAGTGTTTGACTGCCGTCTCGTTTAATGTTACCTTGAATTTATTCCAATTTGCGGTCTCCTAGGCTGTTAATGTAGCAAATCGGTTGCTAATGTCCACTGCGTATTGAAATTGTACGGTGGGATCTTCCAGCTTTCTGATGTTGTAACGTTGTGTGATGACCGTTTTTTCCCTTAAACGTTTTAGTCTCCGCTGCATCGTGCCAATGACAAATTGGTGATCGGTGTCGAACTCCAGGCTTCGATAGACGCGAGAGTTTCGGAGGATTGACCATTTGTTGTTGATCAATATGTGGTCAAATTCCTTAACAATCACGTCATCGTTTGAGTACTATGCGTACCTGTGTATGTCCTTGCGCTTGAACCCTGACCCGTCGATTCTAAGGTCGGCTCATAAAGAGAAGTTCAGTAGCCTGTCTGCATTTTCTTTTGGAGTTCCACTTCTATGTCGGAAAATGACCTGCTTTGCATTGATTCTTGACATTCCTGTGACGGCGTTGAAGTCTCCGAGGCAACTGATGATGCCGCTTGGATGTGTCACCTTCATAACTTGTTCTAGTCGTTGATAGAAGGCATCTTTCTCATTGTCGAACGCATTGTTGGAAGGGGTTTATACGACTATCACTGATGGATAACCGAAACTGTGTTTGAATTTGACAATCAACAATCTTTCACTAAGTGGATGCCAGGAAATCATGGCTGCGACGGCAGTACAGCCGAGTTCAAGGGCCACGCCTGCAATGCCTGAATTGCTTTTGACAGGACCAGACTGCAAGATCGTATACAAGTCACATGCTGTTTTGACTATGCCAGGCCAGCATACTTCTTACAGCTTCATGATGTAAATCTTTACCTTCTCGAGCTCAAACACGAGGATGCTAGCTGCACCTGTTTCAAGCAGTGTTCTTGTATTCCATGTACCGGCTAGAAATTGTTTCGTGGACGGGAATCGTTTTGCATCAGGGACGTAAGGATTTCGCTTGTTGACGACCGAGCCTTCCGAACGCGGGGCCCACCCTTGGTGGTTGGGACCCGTTTACGTCATTGGCTGTAATGGTATTTTTGTTTCGTCTCATAATGAATTACGGAGGCAGCGAATTTCTCTGGTTCCTTGGCAGGAGAACACAGGTAAGATGACTGACCTTTCGCGTAGATGATCTCCGCAAGCCCTCTAAACCGGCCATCCGGTTATCGCCTGTGTTGGCCACTATTTTCAGTGTTCTTGTTGAGCCTGTCTATCTCGCGAAACGCCCTAGGTGATTCTTCGACTGAAGCCTTCATCACTGATGACATAGTATCAATGAGCACTCTCCTACTTAGATGTTCGTCTCAACATCACGACAAGGTGTAGGTCGAATTTTGACGAAATGTAACACACTAGAGTTGAAATATTAGAGATAGAATGACTTTCCTTATGAAAAATTTCTATGATCGATTATGATTAATGGCTCTCTAATCAGATCAATATATGGATATATGTTAATGTATTCAGTTACAAACCATGGTTATGGTCTACACAATGCTCCCGTTCAAAATAACGAAGACAAATGTCGTACAATAGATCATTAAAATGTTTGTTGCCTTGAAAAATTTGATAGTGTGTTAATCGTTTTGTTTTAGTCAATCAATCTGATGATACATGATGATAGCGAACTTGTATTTAGTACAAAACAATACACAGTCACCATGGTGTGAGCCAGAGAAGGGATTTGAGAATGATGAGTTGCATTCTGAGAATTCACTTGGAAACTCAATTAAGTGCTAGGGTATGATATATAGACATATAGGGATATTGTAGAGATAAGAGATATGGAAGATACATGGATATAGGAAGTGTAAGTGTTGATATTTTCGAGTACGGGTCGATAGGTTGTATTAATATATTAAATTAATTTGTATTAAATTCATGTACTATTTAAAAATTATCTACACTCCCTAGTCAATATCTTCAATATTTCTATATCTTATATACTTTTATATTTCCTATATCTACTATACCTCTATATCTGCTACCTAACATTTAATTGATTTTCTAGGGAAACTCTCACAACGCATCATATACTTTAGTCACTATGACTCAATGGACAAAACTATGGTCTAATTCACGGGTAAATCAAGGCTCAAGCAATACGTTCCTCAAAAAACAATAAAGAAGTGCTATAAGCTTTGGTGTTTATGCGAACCCATTACTGATTATTTATTCAGCCGTAGAATTTACCTAGGAAAAGAAGAAATCAATCGAAAAGAGACGTTTTAGACCGAACGAATTGTTCTTTACTCTTTTTGTTGATCGTCACTTCAAAGGAAAAACATTTGTAATTCGATAATTGTTTTTTGATTTCGCTTATATTGTTAGAGAAGCTAAAGCTGCAGAAAATAAGTACTGTGGGGATAATTCGACTAGATCTGACTGATATTTCACTAACTTTTTCTCTAAAAGAGAAAATGGAACGAGGTGATGACAAGTCCCTCGTCATATCAAACACTATTACCTTCAAATGGATGGATACGAAACATATCTTTTTAGCGTCAAATGACTCTGAAGACACTGAAATCGTTCCAATCTCTCGACAGATGAAAGAATAACAGCTTGTTAATCTTAAATGCCTGATAACAATAAAAGGCTTCAACAAGTTTCTACAAGGCGTTGATCGATTCAATCAAAGAATATTCTGCTATACTTTGATCAGAGTGCTAAAAAGAATCTGATTTCGGCTTTTTTTTCAATTCATCTATAGGTAACTCATTTATCTGCTACAGTCAATTAGCTTAAAGTGGATTATCATATATGAATTATTTGGTGTCAGTGGCTAAGTCTCTCTGTTATACGACTAAACGAGTAAATCTTCGAAGACATTCGTCAAACCAGAAGCGTAAGTTAGTAGCACCGCAATTTCTTGTTCGGTTAGATGGTGGAATGCATTTGCCTACCAATGGAGCACGAAGGAAATGTGCTTATCGTAGCACAAAATAAGTATAAGTTCGATGAAGCATCGAATGTTTTACTTGGAAACTGCTTTTTTGTGTAACAAACGAGAAAAATTGTTTCTTTGAATACTCTAAAGTTTTTCTGCCAACATTTGAAGTCAGATTCAATAAACTAATCAAAAGAATCAATTTTCGATAGAAAATAATTACATCCTGAAAGGGTTAAAAGGAGTTTCCCTTATACATCATTAAAGACAAAGACGTCGCCCGATATCTTCTTTCGATTGGTGAATACCGTACGTCTATAGTTGCTTGCGTTATCGAGTTATTTAGAAAATGGTGGAGCGTAGTATATTTTGAAACGTATAATAGTATTTGTTTCATTATTTTCATTCATGAATAAAACTATAAGGAAAACTACCTACGTTAATGACAGAAGCTCATTGTAACAGAAAATATTGCAACAAACAGTTATTTAAATTGTTATAGATTCTTTCATTTAATTTCTTTTTGTTTGAAATGAGTTAATATCTGATAGCATTCTTCATCAATGAGTGATAAGCCGAAACAGGATAATAGTAGAAAATTTATATAGTGAAAAGAAAATAGGATAGACCATATGAGTTAAAAAGAGAACAGTTCTAATCAAATACAAATTTTTTACTTTGAACAACCAAAACTAAACAGGAAACCTACTATTTTCATGAAAAAATAGTTATATTATTCTAATAAAAACGGAAGATGATGAAGATTAACAGTTACTGATGATTATCATTGTCATCATTATTGTTGCTTGAGGATGATGTTGCGAAAGGAATACTGTGATTCATTTCACTATTGCTATCTTCATGATTGTAATAATTATTAGTATTGTTATTAGTATTCCCATCTTCTTACACCTCTTGTTGTTCATTGTTTTCATCATTACCCATATCAATGATATTTCGACTACAATAATTTATTCTGCAACTTCTAGGAAGAAGCTTGAAATTGATACTATAATCAATATTAACACCAATGTTTACAGATCCGATATCAACAGCATTTTGAAAAGCTAGAAGAATATATTACAAAATATTATACAATCAATATTCATACCATCCAGTTTTGAGACTTTTACTTACAATCATAATGCAGAGAAGATAGCCCATGACCACCGATACTTTCATTGGTATTTGTCTGATCGGTTGCCATCACATAAAATTAATAAAAAGCTGTCTGAAAAACAAAAAAAAACAAAAGGGTGTGGGTGTCGGTGTGGGTGCAGGTGTGGGAGTGGCTGTGACTGTGGGTGTGGGTGTGGATGTGAGTGTTGGTATGGTGTGTGAGTGTGCATGTGGTTGTGAGTGTGTAGAAGTTAAGAAGAAGGCACGCACAGTCATACGATCTACAACCACAACCACACCCACACTCACACTCACACCCTTACATTAGCTCGCACAGTTTGATTAACTTGAGCATCAGATACAATAGATGTTGATTGTACTCGTGGTTGGGATTCGGGCTGTTGCTCTTCTTCATTTTCTTCTTGTTCCATATCTATAGTAACTTGTTGAAAGGCCAGCTGACACATCTCTTCTCTTAATCTCATAATCGTGCGATGTGAGACACCTAACATTGCTTCTAGTCGATCACAAACGCTGTACAATGGAATTTTTGGACCATATTTTTCGGAATCAACGGGTGTGATTTGGTATGGCTGTGAAAGTGGGTGTGAGTGTGGATGGAGTTTAGTATGAATCTTTTCTTTTGTGACACTCACATGCACACCCACCCACACTCACGCCCCCACACTTATACCCTTTTGGTACAGCCAAATCAGCTTTATGCAATAGAATTGTATTAGGTACGATTCCATTACCACCAGAGATACTCGTCGCGCAAGTGAAGCAACATACGGGGTTTGCCACTTAGGTTGGAGCTGTCACCGACATCTACTCATTCGGACTTCTTCTGTACGAGATGTTTCCTAAATTTTCCTATAAACAACTTGACATCAACACATTACCGCATGCAAAGCAATTACTTCTTGAGAGTGTGAGTGTGCCAAGCAAACTACGAAGCGTTTCGAGATTGCTGAAAGGTCTGATCAGGTAGTTATGACTCCGTAATTATTCGAAATGATCCAAAGGCCACAAATAAATTACATTAATCTACATTTTGAACGATATATCGAGTGGGACTCAATGCGCGACAATGTCGTTAAGTGACTAGTCTCAATGTTGCATTTTATTGGTTGCGCACTGTGCCAGTGTTGTGTGTGCACCACTGACATCGACGTTTTTCAAAGTATAAAGCGCTACTATAAATGGTTGAACGTTATATAGTGGTTCTTCAATCGTTTTGAATCACAATAAATGATCGACATCAATGATATCTGACAATAGTTTCAGCAACACAAGTAATTCGAGAACAGCGACTATCAATAGTCGAGTGGTGCTTGGCGCCAATGAAAACAGAAATCATATGATGAATTGCTAAAGAGACGGGTATTTCCTCTAAATGTGACCAATTCGATAAGCATTCTCATTTATTTCTTAAAATTAAATATGAAAAAAAACAACAAATCAATAGAATTCAATTTTCCGGCTTAAGCATAATAGTATCAAGACTGATCACTTCGCTGTATGACTACGCAACAGAAATCAGTCAGAGAAAAGATGCTGAAGTAAAATATAATTCATGTAGCATCCATTACAATTGAAAGATTAAAGACAAACAATATAGAAGACACACATTAGAAGCAATTGAAATAAGCGAGTAGTGCAAAAAAAAGAGAAAAAAAAGCATACATCAAAACGTAGGGAGAAGGAATTAATCTGGGCGAAGTGGTCAATGACATCATCAAGAGTTACATACCCGGGGGAAGTGTAATGATTGTACGACTATTGCGATTGATGTTCAATATTCGTGCGGGTTTTTTCACTTGTGTCTAACTTTGGTCGACCTGCAACGAAAAATAAATATGTTGTGCGTACTCAATTCATTGTAATCGTTGAAGAGACGTTACAATACACTAAGAAGGTCTATAAAGGGTGTTCCATAATAACTGATGATAAATTGTTTTTGATATTTTTTATACCTTTTATTGATCTAGAGCGCTGAAATTTTTATCACATATATATCTAATGAAGATCTTTTATTTCTGAAATTTTCAGCTCTCTAGCTAAAACGAGTGATGAAATACATCAAGAAGACTGAAATACATAAATTTTCCAAAATGATTTTTCAATATTTTTTTACTGTGAAAATATTGCAAGGTAGTTCCGTGGGCAGTCAACCAAAAAATCACAAAGTACTCAGAAAATTTTATTTTGCATCAAACTTTGCAAAGCTTTTTCCGCTGATCATTTTGGAGAAAAAAAAATTTGAATTTCATTGAGAAATAATGATGTTATAGACAAAATACTAAACACTATAAAATGTAAGTAAAAGTCGATTCACATATCTCAAAATGGCTATATTCTGGAGAAATGTGACATAGTAGGTTTTGTAGAGGAAGCTTTGCTCTACAAAACCCTACAGTCGATCTCTTAGATACAGGTGAATAGGATGAATAAACCTCGATTAAACATTGTATACGATATTCTTATGAAAAAAAATCTGACACCTTCTGTTTTTACGATAAATACTTTGGCTATAATATCGTTATTTTTCGATGAAATTCGAAAAGTTGGTTTTACCAAAATGATCAGCGAAAAAGGCTCTACAAAGTTGGATACGAAAGAAAATTTTCTGAATACTTTGTGATTTTTTGGTTGACTACTCACGGAACTACCCTGCTGTATTCAGTACGAAAATTTATGTATTTCAATCTTCTGCATGCATTTCATCACTAGCTTTGGCTAGAGAGCTGAAACTTTCAGAAATGGAAGATCATAATTAACTGTATAAGTGATAAAAATTTCAGCTCTCTAGGTCAACAAAAAGTGTAAATAATATCAAAAACAATTTATCATCAGTTATTATGAAACACCCTTTACTTCTTCGATCCGCTAGACCAATGGTTTAATCATTCCCGTAGGAATAAAGCACAACAGCTATTTCTAGTTACTCCCTCCAACCAAAATAAAACGTCATCCTCCGTACAAGTTCCTGTCTGGGGAAAAGCTCAAATGTTCTATTAAAAAAAGTTATACGTTCATCAATAATTAATTTTCAAACATATTCAGTTAAAAAAAATATGAAAAACTAATTCTGGGAAAATGCATGGTTTTCTGGATGTTAATGGCAAAATCGATTCCTTCCTTTACGTTAATAATGCATTTTTGACAATATCTAGTTTTTCAATGAAAGTACCTATAGAACATTATATAAGATGCGGTGCATAGGTAATAGAAAAAAAACTGTTGCGTACTATAAAACCATAATAAGTTTGGAAATTACTAATTTTATCTTTCCAATGGTTCACAGAACATAAAATTATAGTTTCTACCTATAGTAAAATGTATCTTTTACTGCACAGTAGTAGAAATTTCGGCAGCAATTTTAATCTGGACATATTTTTTTGCTTAAAAATTCGTCTAGAAAGATCATGTTTGTCAAAGTTCTCGAAAAGGATGTTGCAAAACACATCAAGAAAAATCAAATGAATTTAAGAACGGTTTCGGAACTAACAGTTGATTTTGTGAACAAAAACTAAAATTTTCTTTAAAAATCTTTAATTTCCTAAAACTTCACTTTTCTTCGGTTGTTTTGATTAAGGAGAGAAAAATTCATAGGAGCATTCTCTTAAAACTGATATTAATGAAGTTCTTCGGGGACAATATGTTGCTGATAGCTTTATTGAAGATCTTGTTCTTAAAGCTTGACATATTTGAAAAATGCTGCAACGAATTTTTGTAGAGCCCTTTGGCTTTCAGCGTTTACTTGCTTACAGTTTTGTTTTAGACAAAGCCTTTTCCTACAAAACAGCAGGAATGCATTTGCTATCAGAATGGGTCATATTTGAAAAAGAAATGAAAACTCGATATATCTTACATCGAGTTCGATAGAGTTTGAGCTCTGCTGTTTTGTAATGTGTATCTTTTTCGTGCCAAGTTACATACCATGATTACATTAGGTTCAGACGCATATTGAGATCCTATATGACCAGCAGAGTGACACAAGCGGATGTTTTGAAGCGTTTTCTCATAGAAATCAAAATCATGCACTAGATAGGATAAATTCGAATAGATGAAGCATTCAATGCTAAGTAAGTTTAGAACAGTGCAAAACGAAAGAAAAATACAAATCGGACTAGATCATGAGGGAGAGATGGCTGTGAATCTTTTACCAGCTCCACGATTTAAGATGATAAGTGACCTCATTCGGAGTTATTTCGAAAAACATCAGAGGCATTTTTTGTATGCTATTAGGCATTAGTGAGTTCCGCAAAGTTATGAATAAATCAAGACCAAACACACTTGTGTACCGCTACTTTGGCAGCAGAGATGACCCTTCGCCACGCAAATTGTTGACAATCGGTCGATTTTTCGCCTTTTCTCCACTAAGATAAATTCATTTCGCCATTGAATGTATATATTCGAAATCTGTGCAAAACGCTAAGTTGTATGTATAGGATTTCGGTGACGGATGAAATTTTTCATTTTTCTATCTCATTTGTTCCAAGAGAATCATCCAAAAACTGAAAAATTTTGTCTTTCTATGAAACTCTATTTGTTGGTCGTGATTCATTGTGCTGATTCCAGATGTATACTTTTTATGGTAAATCAAATATGTATTGATGAAGAAAAGAGCGAAAAACGTATCGATAGTCAATGATTTTTGTGGCGAAGGGCTGTTTCTCCAGTTAGAATGGCGGTGCATAAGTGTTTTTGGGACTGATTTATTCATAGTTTTGGAAGACTTACTAATGCCCAAAGCACACAAAAAATAGCTCTGATATTTTTCAAAATATCTTGGAATGAAGTCACTTATCATTCGAACTCGTAGAGCTGCTAAACAGTTCCTAATCATGTTTACCACATGATCTAATGGTCACTTCAAAAAAAAGGCTGGTGGGTATTTTTTGAATAACTTTTGATAAAAGTAAGATAGAGAGCTGCGGTTTTCAGCGTTGGGAAAGGGAAATGAAAACGGATCGAACTGTGGATTAGAGAATAATTCGCCCTAGTTTTTTCAAGGACTTAAATCGGTGGTTCTGAAAACCAAGATATTTCGTAAAGTGAGTAAAATGAATTTTCAATAATCAGATGTGCATTCCAACTGCTAGTGCAAGAGCTAAAAAATACGCAAGACCCAGACTCAAGGGGTAAACATCTTATTTTTGTACTTTAAAGTACATAAAGTACCGTGAAGTACAATGAAGTACTGCAAAGCACATTGAAGTACTATAAAGTACGGTGAAGTACATTAAATTACATTGAAGTATTTTAGAGCACATTGACATACGTTAAACTACAATGAAGTACAATCAGGAGTGAGAATTTACCGTTATGTTGCCAGGTATCTGGTAACGGAGTAACGGAAATTGGGAGACCTCGACCTTTCGGCTTAGAAAGTTGTATTTCAGGAAATAACGATATATAATAAAGGTTGACGAAAGTAAATAGGCGATGAGGAATTCGAATCGGCAATCGATTTCTCGAAATTGGGAACTTGATTTTTAGACGAACAATGAAGTGTTCTGCAAAGATGAGCATCTATGATAAGGCCTCGTATGACCTGTTGTGAAAAATCAATCTTGCTGCTGAGCTTAATCTTAGTGTATTTCGGAGTATTGACGTGAGTCTGTAGGTTGTCACTCCTGTTGATTGTTCAAAATGGTGTTTCGGTGTGAGATACTTCAATGATGCTTGCAGAGTGGAAGGTTCATTAGCGACCCGCTTCTGTGACATCGATAGTATATAGGGTGATCCAAAAGTTCCCGGAACTTCGCTATATCTATTCAGAGAAACGATATTTCATCCATCTCTCTACACTATATATCTGAGGTAGTTGTGATATTACATGGAAAGTTTCATCTTTCTAACTTACTCTTAAGGTATCCTTTTGGAATAAGCAATAGGTACTGGATTGATCTTATTGCTTACTGCTGAAACTTCACTAATTTTTTGAGCGCTCAAAAATTTGGATAAGTTTATAAGTGGTGAACAGTTTTTATGTGATAGTATCAGTGGATATTAGACTTAGATCTGCTATCACAATATTGAATCAAGATCATTTTCAAAACTTAGGACAACAAAAGAAAATAACCCTCGAAACGACATTTAGTGTTAATAACATCGAAAGCAATAACCTATGTCAACTTTTTGATGACATTCGGGTTATTATCTATTACATAGGGGTTTCTATAGGGACTAATAATACCATTTATATTAGTAATAAACGTTTAAAATATCAAATAAAAAAGTTATCAAACAAAAAGAGTTTTCGTCATGATCTAGTCCTTTCAACTTCCATCATGCTTTCTTGAGCAACATATAAAATAACATCATTATTTATCTCAAAGTGAAAGGAATGAACTTAAAGCTCGTTAAGCGTACTAACCTCGGACTAGACTTCCAGACTCTTGGTTGTTGAAATATATTCAAGACAGATTAGATAATCAGCAGCTGCAACAACTCAGTAGGAGTAATAACCAAGAAGGTCAATCCAGTATCTATTGCTTACTCCAAAAGGATGCCTTAGGAGTACGTTAAAAAGATGAAACTTTCCATGTAATATCACAACAACTACCTCGAATATATAGTGTAGAGAAATGGATGAAATATCGTTTCTCTGAATAGATATAGCGAAGTTCCGGGAACTTTTGAATCCCCCTGTATATTCGAATTCTAGGGTCTTTTTGCATGAAACTGACTTGCGGAATTGCAAGTATGTGTTTGAATGTCGGAAGCCAATTAAGCAATGCAGCTGAAGGCATCAAAAGGTGGCTGTGGTTGAAGTTGCGCTTTTGACAGGAAGTGTATTGGTGCGGGTCTACGCACGAATTGAAGCTCTTGTGGTTGTATTTAAGGGAATCCACAAATTGATCGCTCAAATTTATAACGGATGTAGTTACACATAGCACAGATTTGCAGCTTTCATCATTTCATCCAATGATGCGTGCTCCTTTGGTCTGGAGGTCTTTATGCATTTCTGAAGCTTCATGAAATATTAAAGTTCTATGGGTATGTGGGGTTCACCGAGTTCAGTAAAGCCCTCATAATACAAGGCTGAAAGTTCAAAGATTCAGTTTAAAACTACGAATACAGTGCGGTTCGAGAATTCCTTGTGTTCCTTTTATTTTGACAGTTTCTAATGCTACTTGTGAGGCATGGTTTGTTGGCCACAAGACAAGATTGATTTTTAAAGTAACTCAGATAAAGGAGTTGTACAATACTTTGGTTTTCATCATTTGTATGAATAGCTTTGGTAGTGTCTCAGAGCCTGCTACTGTCTGGGGTGAGTGTTAGGATCGGTGGGCCTTCGTGCTCGTTAAAAATGGTTGTTACTGTTGGTGCCTTGGGATTACTGATAGCTTCTGTTACTTGCATGGAAACTCTAGTAGTTCGTAGTAGTTCGTAGTAATTTCCGGTAGTCAACTGGTGTACCTGGGAGTCCGTGGTAATCTTTGTTAGTTCATTGTGATTTCCGATCGTGGCTAGTGACCGCCCATAGTCCCTGTCGACCTCTTGTGATCGGTTGTCGTCCTGTACTGTCGTTAGGAATCCCTTTCAATAAGCGTAACAGATCTTTTCATCCTTTATCAATAGCTCTCGATGCAAAGCAAAGTGGGATGCAATACGATTTTTAGCAAGACGTAATTTTGCGAAAATATATGGTTAACTCATAAGCATTGACAAAGATAGAAATGTTGGAACAAAAACTATCATACTGAAGTTGATAACTATCCTAAAGTCATATGAAAAATCAAGTGTTCACAGCATCTACATTAAAAAACCCACTTGTCATGGGACATATTCTTTGACCCAATTTTGTGTATATATCTTTCTCTATGCTTTTTCAATATCATTTATTACTGAGTCCAATAACACTATGTAGCGTATCGTCCTTACGGATTTAATCTTCTTAAAACAAGTTGCACTCAACACCGAACATAGCCCATCAACGACTTTTATCTTACTACTCGAATTCACATCACGTCTACAGATAATTCATAAATAGACATTTTCCGCGCAAGGTCTTTATCATACTGCATTTCTGCATAAAAATTGAAGTCATTTCAACGACTTCATTGCGTACTGCATCCCTGATTCCAAGGAAGCTATTCGGAATCGAACGCCATGGTCAACTATTACGCAAATTCAAACCGGTTCTGGACAGATCGCCCTCCATTCCACATTTGATATTCCTAGCTTTCACCAAGAAGACCCAGCATTCATGAAAACAATTCCCATGATTCAACGCAAACTCTACTCAACCAAGTACAGAAGTACCAGCTTTCAAACGGTGAAAGGTACTTTTAATGAAAAAATCATGTTGTTGTACTTAAAAGATGGTTTCCCTTAATGAAACACCAGAAATCCACAGGATCCCTGAAAACGCTTCTGGGAAACCCGTAAACTAGTATAAGGTATTCTAAAATTTTTCTTCCCCATCACCTTAACTTCTAGCAAGGGCAAATGGTCCGATTCGACACAATCATGCATCTCTACCAATTTAACACCGATAAGTTGTCAGCTCAAAACTCTCCACTCCAATACTTTTCGTCAAACTTTATAAAAAATCGTTATTTTCTCGAAATACTTCTTCTTTAGCCCTAAAGTCCCCTTCGGAATTTTGAGAAACCAATTTCAGATTTGGATTCCCCGGCCCCGATTTACTTTCGTCAATCTTTATTGTAAATCGTTATCTTCCAGAAATACCCCTTCCTTAGCCGAAAGGTCGAGGTCTTCCAATTTCTGTTACTCCGTAACCAGTTACCAGGTAGCTTAAGTATCATAGAACTGTAACTTCTCACGCCTAAGTTCAATGAAGTACTTTAAAGTACATGGAGTACATTAAAGTACAATAAAGTACATTAAAGTACGAAAGTACAGAAGTACGATATTTTTCCCTTGCCCAGACTTTTAGATTTACTTTTTCAAGTGTTATAGGCATTTGACTCGAAATTCTGAGCCGTATTTTCTATGAATTTCTAGGAAAAAAAAATCACTTTTTTGTATTTTTCTTATTTTATGAGCAACCCATTTTTCGGTACTCCTTTTAGAAAAATGATTAAGAAAAGTTTGGAATACATCTTAGAAAAACCTATAATATATAATTCGATGCGTCATCATGTCTTCTTTCCAACGGTGAAAATCGCAGCTCTCTATATCGCTTTCATCAAAAGTTATTCAAAAAATACCCACCCGCCTTTTTTTTTTAATGCGCATTAGTATAATTTATGTTTTTTATGGTTTCTCACTGTTCTAAGCTTACTTAGCATTCGATGTTCCATCTATTCGAATTTATCTTGTCTGGTGTATTCTTTTGATTTCCGTGAAAAAGACTTCAAAACATCCGCTTGTGTAACTCAGCTGGTCATATAAGGTCTCATCATTCGTCTGAGTCTGGTGTAAATCATCGAATCTAACTTGGCATGAAAAGATGCACATTGCAAGACAGCAGATGTCGCACTCTATTGAACTCGATGTAAGATTCATCGAGTTTCCACTACTTTTTCAAATACGGTCCATCCTGCTGGCAAATGCATTCCTGCCCTTTTGCAGTTCAGACATTGCTGTTTTCTTTTTGTCGTTTAGAAGTCGACAAGATCAATTAATCAATATCGCCTTTTTTTATGTTACTCTTGTACCGGATGAGTAAGTATGAATTGATAATTTAAGTAACAAAATATTCTTATAAATGATTGAAGAAAAATCACCGCGAATAGAAACTGATTGAAAAAGTAGCAATGTGCCAGAATAATGCAAGAGTATAGCCTTTTATTTTGCGGCCGGCGAGAAGCGAAGACGGGTTATACCGAAACGGGTCCCATCCGAATGCTGAAGTAAATCCGAAGAAAAAATAGCACATTTTGGAAGAAGTGTTGTCTCGATTTTTGTCTGTTAGGTAGATCAATAAGTGTACGAAAATAGCTTCGGTCGAAAAATTTGCTGATTTTTCTTGTAAATTCATAGAAATTTGGCTCATTTTTTAGGTACAGCTTGTGGGATCAGCTTCAGAATTGCTGCCTTTTTGAGCCCATATTTTTTTCTTAAGTAGGCGACGAGGAAACTAGCTTGACTTTCAGAGGATTGTCTGTTTCATTCAGATTTGATAGAGATATATAATTTTTAGTTTCAAGATTCTTTTTTAAAATGTTTCGATGCCATCTTTCAAAAGTGCAAATTCCAGTGAAAATCTGAATGAACATAGGAATCCGTTAGAGGCCGTTCTAGTTTCTTCGTCCCTTATTTATGCAAAAAATATGAAATCCTAAAGCTGTAATTCTAAAGATGACCCCTTCGAACTGTACATTAAAAATGGACTGAATTTCTAGGGTTTTAAATGAAAAAAAGGGAGCAAGTTTTCCAGTCAAAGCTATTTTGTAAGACCAAAGAATATAAAGATCAGGAAAGAATCGAGGAAAAAACACTTCTCCCAGATGAGTTGGATAAACTCGATGGATATATTTTACTATCAAGTTAACTACCAACTCACAAGTACAGATCTCTGAAGAAGTACATTGATAGACTGGCACTAACTTCTATGAATAGTACAGAATTGAATGAAGAATAAATGTGGAAACATCGGATATAAATCCGAACGTTATGTATACTTCAAAAAGTGAACTGGACAGATGAGTCATCCTAGCACGTGTAAGCATCAAAATTATCCTAGCGAGCCCCTTCTATTAAAACGTGATTTGTATCGGTTACTGCTCAACCAATATAGTTTTGAAGCAAATATAGCTCAGTTTTAAACTCTTCGTCCTGAATCATCCTCAGGAAGTCGTTTTTCCTAAAACTTGATTTCTATTGGTTACGGCTCAACCAATAGGATTTCGAGGCAAGTGGAGCTCAGATTCAAGTTCTCCGTCCTAGAAAACCTCGAACTATCATCTCTGTGATCGGAAGATGGAGCTTTACTTTTCGATCAATTGGAACGTGGACAAAACCAGAACCAATTTCCGTTTAAGTATCTTTCCAATAGATGACTTAGCCTTCTTGTTTCTTGATGTTTTATATACCATTTTGTAGCTCGTGAAATTCTCTATTGGATGGTATATAATAGTTGGGGTTTTGTTTGATTATGAGAGGAAAAGTTTTTTACGAAAAGCGAGATAGGTCAATGTTCGCATAGAAAAGCATAGGGAATAATGACTCTTTTTCCGATAACTCAGCAATGGCTCGACCAATCATTCTTATCTTCGAACTTGACCAAGATATTGATGAGACGAAACTGTGTAGAAAATTTCATCGCGATCGGACTCTCCTTTCGAAAGTTATCGTGTAAACGGCCGGACATACTAACCGATTCTAGTGTGTACTCACTTTTTGAGTACACAAAAAACATCGAATTCCGCTTTCTATCAGCATTCTGCTCGAAAGTCAATTGTTTCGGAGAAAATTGTCAGCTAAACGGCAGATTTGATGAAAATACCAAAGTCTATTTTATGCACGAACATTCCATCATTGAGTCTATAGAGCTTAGTGTGAGCTCGTTCTAAATGTATCAGAGCTCCTTAATAAACGCCAATGTTATTGAAGATACGATCAGTGTTCTGTGTAAGGTGCCGGCAAAGCAAAATTCAAGTAAAAATTTTTTTTTCCTTTTTTTACATCATCTGATAGAGCTTGAGCTGCTGATCACGAAAATATAGATTTTAGCCTCAGTAAATGCTTCCTTCCGATCGAAAAATACGAAATACTCGAAGGATGTCGTTTTCTTCAAAAACCACATCTTTTTCAAAATGTGCGAAATTTTCTGCTTNTACTCGTTCTTTTCTCATATTATTCTTCAAAAGTGAAATAAAGATCTTCTCTATCACTTACTAATCTTCATGAAATTATTAATAGTATTACAAGATATTGATGTGATTAAAAGATTCAGTCAGATTTATTAATTACTATCTTTTTTTTTTTATCAAACAGTATAAAATTTATTTTGGTTAGAGTAGGGTGGGGTAAAAAGGCACACGATTTTGAAATTTTGACTATCGAAGCTTATATCTCTTTTAATTTTGAAGATACAAAAACACTTGCGGTACAAACATTGTAGAAAAAACATTTTTCTATCGATCTGTGTTTTTCGTTTTCAAAAATCTCATCGGGTTACGTTTTCACGCTAGTTTTCGTGCGACTTACTCGTCACGGTGCCGTATTACCCCATTTGGGGTAAAATTGCACTTAGTGTATATGTGCGGGGTAATTAGGCACTTCTTACAAATTTCAATGTATTTTTGTATTATGACTAAAATCTAATTTTTGAAGTCATTTCTTGACGGATTTTGTTCGGACTTGTGTCATTCGATAGAGGAAACATTTCTGTACAACTCTATACAAATTTCATCTTTAGAGTTTTATTTATTTCCTTTCAATAGACCTTTTTCAGAGAGCCCTAAAAAAAAAATGAATGCCTTTTTACCCCATTTGGGGTAATTAGGCATTCACATGTATATATGTGGGGTAAATGGGCATTCGCAGCTATTTTAGCTGGACGTTCTAAAACCTAATTTTTGAACGTTCTATACATTATTTTGATCTCATCCCAATGATAAAAATATTTGTCTCACTTTATTGCATCTATCTATAGCTTTTGTCAAGTGCTGGTGAGCAACAAAACAGAAATAACAGGGCAAATACTTCTAGAAAACTAAGTATTTCAAATGTACTCCTTGTTCAATTGATGTTTTGACTGAATTACAGAGATAGAATATACGGGTATATTGTAAAAAAGAGGCATCATAAAAACATTAGAGTGTGCATCATCAATTTGACTAACAAGAGAAAATAGACAGATGTTGTGATTGTATTTGAGGGGGCCCACAAATTGACCGCTCAAATTTACAAACAGTGCAGTTGCACATAGCATATATTCGCAGCTTTCATCATTTCATCCAATGATGCGTGTTTCTTTGGTTTGAAGAGCTTTATGTGTTTCTGAAGCTTCATGAAATATTAAAGTTCTATGGGTATGTGGGGTTCACCAAGTTCCATAAGAACCTCCTAGTGCAAGGCTGAAAGTTCAAAGATTGAGTTTAAGGTTACGAATATAGTGCGATTCGAGAATTTCCTGTGTTCCTTTTATTTTGACGGTTTCTAATGCTACTCGTGAGGCATGGTTTGCTAGCCGCAAGACGGGATTGATTTTTAAAGTAACTCAGGTAAAGGAGTCATAGAATACTTTGATTTTTATCATTTGAATGAACAGCTTTGGTAGAGTATCTGAGAGCCTGCTACTGTCTGGGGTGGGTGTCAGGATTAGTGGGCTTTCGTGCTCATTAAAAATGGTTGCTATTGTTGGTGTCTTGAGATTACTGATAGCTTCTATTACTTGCGTGGAAACTCCGATAGTACTTCGTAGTCCCAAGTAATTCTCGATAGTGAACTAGTGTACCTGAGAGTCCCTGGTAATCTTTGTTAGTTTCTTGTAATTTCCGATCATGGCTAACAACTGCCCATAGTTCCTGTCGGCTTCTTGTAATCTCTTGTCGTCTTATACTGTCCTTAGGAATCCCTTTCAATACGCGTAACAGATCTTTTTATCCTTATCAATAGCTCTCGATGAGAAAGCAAAGTGGGATGCAATACGATTTTTGGCGAGATGTAATTTTGCGAAAATATACGGCTAACTGATAAACATTGACAAAGATAGAAATATCGGAACAAAAACTATCATATTGAAGTTAATAATTATCCTGAAGTTATATCAAAAATCAAGTGTTCACAGCATCTATATTAAAAAAGATCCACTTGTTACGAGACATATTCTGTGACCCAATTTTATTCATGTATATATCTTTCTCTATGCTTCTTCAGTATCATATATTACTGAGTCAAATCACATTATGTAGCATATCCTCCTTCTGGAGTCAATCTTCTTAAAAGAACCTGCATTCGACACTGAGAATAGCCCATCAATTACTTTTCTCTTACTATTCGAATTAATATTATGTCTATGGATAATTCATAAACAGATATTTTCCGTGCAAGGTCTTTATCATACTGCATTTCTGCATAAAAATTGAAGTCATTTCAACGACTTCATTGCGTACTGCATCCCTGCTCCCAAGGCATCTATTCAGCATCGAATGGCATGGCCAACTATTATATGAATTCAAACCGGTCCTGAACAGGTCACCCTCCATTCCACTCCTGATATTCCTAGTTTTCACCAAGAAAACCCAGCATTCATGAAAACAATTTCCAGGATTCAACGCAAACTCTACTCAGCCGAATGCAGTAGAACTCGCTTTCAAATGGTGAAAGGTACTTTTAATAATAAAATCTTGTTATTGTACTTAAAAGACGGTTTGCCATAACGAAACACCATAAATCCACAGGATCCAGCAAAACGTTCCTGGGAAACCAGTAAACTAGTATAAGGTCTTCTAAAATTTTTCTTACTCGTCCCCTTAACTTTTAGCAAGGCCGAGTGGTCCGATTCGACACAATCACCCNCACTCACCCTACAGTCATAACAACGAGCATTATTTCTTCAACTTATGACCCGCTTCGAAGAGCATTATTCAAATAAACATTTTTCGTACTCACGTCTGTATTGTCTCGATGCCGTGAAACTTTGGTATTCTGGATCCTTACTCACCACCTACAGGTCTCTCAAAATGGATAACGTTCACGGTTTTTTTCATTCAGTAAACGCAAAAATACGTCAAATATACGGTAGTAAATAGTTAAAATACATATCGTAAACTGCCTGCATATACAGTGTTTATTCAGACGCAGAAACACAATTGAGATTTTAATAATAACATGAATAGCTAGTATACAATCCACTTACTGTACATTACGGCTATTCAAACCCATGTTTAAAGTATTGACAAACAGACCGTGCTTGCACTATTTTGACGTCAGAAGCTATGTGAAATACACCGTAAATTCGTGACTTACAAACTGGCGTTACACCATCAATACAATTATGCTCATTCAATCTCATAGTAGTTACAGACTACCAGTTGGCATCCAAGCGCATTATATACAATCGTTTGAGTATTTGTTAAAGACACAATTGCCCATGATCGCCTCCAAATCTAGAGATGATACCATGAATAGATAGAGCTCGACAAGCTGACTCTACGTTCACCCACGATCATCCATATCTTTTGACAGTGAGCAGGTCTAGTCGAGTTACGTATATACCCAATATATTAGACTTTTATATGCTTGTCTAAGAAAAATATCAGGAACGTACTTTTCCAATTTTAAGCTGTTAATTGGATTTCGAATATTAGCTATTCCAGGCAATAAATGACGGTCGAATCTGTTCAATCAAAGACGTGAGATCTTGCACAATATGACATGTTATTGTTAAGGGAAAAATTTTACAAAATTTCGATGCAATTCGTTTTAAAAGCGTTGACCCTCAGTTTTCTATGAATACTTTACAAAATTTTTTACAAATGTGCGAAATTCAATTAAGAGGCTTAAAATTGGAAAAGTAAGTCCCTGTTATTTTTCTTTGGCAAGCATATAATAGTTTACTATTTTGGGTATATACCTAATTCGACTAGGCTTACTCATTGTCAACAGATATGGGTAATCGTAGAATCATTTCGTCGAGCTCTCTACTCATCTTAGAGATCTCATTAAATATCTTTTTTCATTCCATTCAACTGTATGAGTATTAACAGGCTTTCATTTCCAAAACGATGATAAATATCGATTAGCTAACTTTTTCAAATCTCATTATACTATTTATGTTCAACATGAATCAGGTAAATACGGTGGAGTTTGCTTAGTCATCTCTCATCAGATGCCTCACTAATTCATCTCTCAACTCATTAACATCAAGAACTTGATTATTATGGACATCTTCAACAAAAACAAACAATACACAATCATCATTCTCTACACTCTAAAAAAATTCGGTTCATTACCGAACTTAAAAACAGGTTTAGCAAGCTTCTAAACCTCTTTTTAAGCTTGGTAATAAACCGAGTTTTTAGTGTATCTCCCAACATTTGAAACTTTGCCTACTGATAGTTTTAACTACTTACACGAACATAACTTGAATTTAATTCTAGTTGGTGATCTGAACATACGACATCCCCGATACTATGGTATGACTATGAACATAAATGGGTATCTACTAAACGAGTGGGTTAATTCGATCCAAAGCTTGAAAATATACACTACTTCACAGCCAACATAAACTCACTCCCAATGTATTATTGACTTCATCATCGATTCAAATCAATTATCATCAGAAATTACTGAAATCGATCAAACCATGCAAGTCAGATCATTACTACAAGGGGCACTCCAAAAGTTTTTTCAACAGCTCTTTAGAGAAACGCTCAAAATCTGATTCTAATGTTGTTTTTCAAAGTGTTGCCCACTATCCTCAATGTACCTGTGTATTCGATCATACAAGCGTAGAATAGTGATTTTTTAGATAGTCTATTGTGAGGTTGGTGAATAGTTGTATTCAAACATGTAATATTGTTTTGTTGATCGTGAATCCAATTGCAAAACGGTTGATATTTGAGTTTTGAAAGCGGAAAACTGTCGCACGAGATTGGTTTTGTAGAATATGCTAAATTTGGATATAATTTGTTGTGGTCTTCTGCTAACACTTTGGAGATATTCAATCCTCTTCGTGATCTAACATTCTTACAGTAAAAGTTGAGACTTTAATGATCGGTCCTCTATTATACTCTGCTGAGTTAGTTTGAAAAGTTACGTTAGGCAGCTATTAACAAAGAGACTTCCGTTTAATAGATTCTTTTGATATGAGCTTATGTTAGTTTAATTAGATTTCGTGAAAAATCTTTCGCATGATTTGTCTATTTGGTCCTTTGTTTCGATAATCCCTGTCAGCTTGTGAATGAGTTCTTGACCCTCTGATTTTTGACTACTTTATTCTATTTTTATCATTATGATAAAACGATTAGTTATGACTAGTGATAATATACCATCGAAGATGGACATTGGTCTCTCCAAATCCTTTCAGAAAATAACAACCCACTTGAATATGGAATTGGTTTCAGTCATCAATGAGCTGAAAATGTACTGATAGAAAACAAAACTTTGTCCGATTTTAGTTACAAAAAATGAATCGAAATAAACACTGACGAAATGATGGTCAAAGTATCCTCTATTCATTTGTCTATTCAATCAGAATCACGGTTCGTCGTTGCTGGTACAGCATTAAAACGTTGCTCAACTACAGCAGCTGGAGACGATCTGAATGGAGGCACAACTAAATTGATGAAATGAATTGATTGTTGTAGAACTTGAATGTATTAAGTTCCATTTTACGCATATTCAACGCGCATGACTCTTCTCATCAGTTAGCCCAAGTTGGTAGTGACGTTAAATGATTATTGGACAGTGTTGCTATGAGGATTCGAAATGTATCTGAAAACTACCGTAACAGTAGTCTGATAATGATCTAAAAATATAACGAATGGCGAGAATTGCGAGTCCGAGATTTTGCATAGAATCCTTAGCATGTCTAAGTATTATGATAGGACAGTTGCATTCAAATTGTGGCTTTTCAAAGAGCCGGACGAAAAAACTTTTGGAATGCTCTATGTATGATACAACATGCTTTCGAATATTATTTGAAAATGTTCAAAGAACTTGAAACACCTCTTTAAAATCAAGAAGTTGTTGAGTTTAGAATATCATTATCATAAAAACTCACTGAACTTCCATGTAAACCATTTTTATAATGCATTGCTGATCTACAATCAATTAATTCGGGCCTTAAAACAAAGACATGAAATGAACATGAAAAAGTCTTCAACAAATGGTTAAAAATCGGTTTAAATTTCTCATTATGCTTTTATTCTTCAAATTTTTAACCAGTTACTTATTCATAATAAACATTCTCAGCACTGGAGATTACTAAAGATGATTTTATTACCCAAATATATATCAACCATTTTAATGATAAATAGAACGCAACTTATACCACTCTTACCATGTTTAAGTAATGTGTACGAAAGAATTAATTGACTTTGCCGCAGAATATTTGACGAATCGAGAATGTTTTGTTGAACTGTGAATGATCTAACGTTCAACATCTTTAACATTGTAAAAGGAGTTTCTCAAGGTTTATGTTTTGAATCAATTCTATTATTTCACTATACACTAACTTAAGAAATTCCATCCATTGCTCGCTAGGATCTGTATGCCGATGGCTTTGCTACCATAATTACAGCTTTTCCATGGTGGCCTCGCACTGTTTTTGAGAATAATATGCAATATTTAATGATTCAACAAAAATTACACTAAAATACTTAAGAAAGTTTAGATTAATTCAACTATACTCAAATATCTCGCTCGATCTTGTATATGCTCACGAACAGCACACTAACTAACTTTTAATGTGTTTATCTTATCTTATTTTCAACTTATTTATACTATTTAGCTGTTTGTTTTTTGTCGCTTGGCACTATTAAAACAATTGAAGTAAAAATATCGACAAATTTATTGACTTATAAACAATTGATGGGATACTTGCAACGAAAAAGTGCAATGGTTACCTACTTTTCAAACAGCTGGAACATACGTACAATATTTTTTACGTCGTTTCATTGATGAAGCTCAAACAATATATCCTCTTAAAAGCAATGATGGTGTAGGAGTGGAGTGTGTGTGTGGGAGTAGAACAATGTGTTATATTTTACATTGACAAATTTTTTGTTTGTTTATTTTTCATGATATCTTTGAATTATTAGCAAACACAAAGTAATCATGTTGAGGATAAAAAAAAATTTTCTTTCTTTTTCAAAAAATCATCACACAACCAAGTATTGCTTATTATTTATGCTTTATCTGAAAGAAAATTATAAGTGTTAAAATAATAAAATGAAGTGTATGACTCAAAAGAAAAACAAAAAATTCATTTTTTTCTTAACCGATTTCCTTCATTGTTTTTATAAGAGCAAGACGAATCAGTGATTGTAGGACATCATTTTGTTCATTAGAAAATGAATCAAATGATTTAATAGATCCATTTTGAATAGTTTCATTATAGACTCGATTGAATTCGTTTAACATAATATCTCTCAGCAACCAACGAACACTTGTCCATTGATCATCTGGCATTTCTATCCAAGCTGTTACACCACTACTGGCTTGTGAATCTCCACTTAATGTTAATTGAAAAGCCAATAATTCTAATTTGATTAACTCATCAAATGATTGATTATTGTTTTCATTAGGTAAATAACTTACTTCTGTAAAACTCATATCAAAATCTAACGGTGCTAATAAGAAGGATGATGTTGCAGTAAATAATCTAATAACTAAATTGTTTGGATGAGCATTACAATGCACACCTAATTCATCTGTATAAGTACCCCAACTTATATGATGATAATGTATAAGACCAAGAATTGATCCACATTCAAAACCAAATCGTTTATAAAGTGAACATAAAAGATTAGCTAATGGTTCTCGTGTTTGTAAATAATTATTTATAATTTCAATATTAGTTTTCCATAAAACTTTCCATCGATTTTCATCGATATCTGAAGGTATTTCATCAGAAAAGTAGGATGATATATGAAGCCAATTTGAATTTTGATAATCAATTGGTTGAATTATATTTGTTAATGATGCAAACCATGTTGATAAAGGTATAAATTGTTCATTATTTTGTTCTGATTTAGTTAAACGTTCTGATGGAAATAATGATATTAGATTAGATTGATTAACAGGATGTGATTTCTTATTATTACAAATAATCAAATCAAATAATTGTTCGAGACCATATAAAACATGATCAGATAAACGTTTATTACCTAATGTTTCCATAATAATACAACAACGTACAATATTTGACCATTGATTTAAATTTGTATCTTGTATGATTGGAATATCAGAAGAAGTATTGTCAGAATTTTCATGTTCTAATTTATACTCAAACCAACCAATAGGAACATTCGCACATTCAATATGATGTGGAGCAAGTAGATGTGCTATATAGTATGTCATAAATAATTCTCGATAAGTTGTATGAAGAAAAGAACATCCACGAATAGTTAGTTTTGTACTTGTGTTTGAAATAGGTTTAATTGAAAAGCCATCTGTATTATCACCACATCCTTTTAACCGATACCATTTAGATGAATTAGATTTTATTAGAGCAGATCGAGCACCAGATACAATAGCTTTTAAACAGCTAGGAAGTTTTGTTTTAATTAGTGGTCGACTAAAATCATTATCTATAGATTGTAGTTCATCTGTAGTTATTGGTATTTTAATAAAAGTTGTTGGCATACATGGAAGAACCAATTCATGATAGTCATCATCCATTGGTAATGTTGTTCTTGATGGCATTGAATGCATAGCAAATTCATCTTTGCAAGTTTGAAATCGAAGTTCATCTACAGAATCGAAATGGCTTCGATGAACTGAACCAGAGTGATAAGCTAAATTTATTAGAATTGAACCAAAGTATAAAAGTTCATCATCTGATATTGTATCCATGACATACGCAATAATAAAATGATGATGTTTGGAAAATGTAGTAGTTTATGTAAATGAATGAATTATTTCAGATAGATCAATAAATAAACTGATAAGTGTAAACATGCTCCGAAAAATGAAAACTGTCGAATTTCTAAATACCAACAAAAATCAGAAAAAAAGAAATATCTGTATTTTGATATAAGCTTGTCAACAAACGCACAGTTACGTAAAGATTACCTTTCTCCCTGTTTCCTAGCTTGCTGGAGAACGACTCATTAGAAAAATTTGATACTTTCAGGAGCAAATAGATATTGAAAAGTGGAGTACAGATTGTGCTAAACTTAAAGCTCTCAAATACCGTTTTCTATGAGATACTAAACTCATGATTGGTCAAAATGATTCCTCTTTTTGTCCTCATTTCTCCGAAATACTACATTTGATCGAGTTGAAAATCTTTCTTTTTGGTACTGAATACTCTTTGGGATGTGTATTTCGTTTTGGTTCCCTAATATTACTTTTTATTTCGATAAGAAAATCAGAATACAAGGTGTACCCTGAAAACGCTTGGTTCTTTTTCACTATGACAAATTTTGTAAAAGCTGCCAAAATTTTACTAGAGCAATAGTTTTTCAAATAAAAAAAAACCATCCCATACTGAATAGCGACTATAATATATGTGAAAAAAGTTTCAGCTTCATCCGTTTGACCATGTTAGAGAAACGAAAGCAAAACAAAATTGAATTCCGACTTTCTCCTAAATACTCGTCTTGTTTCTTTCTCTTTAAGGGTTTAAAGCTTTTTTACTAGTGCAAATTCGATGACCTACTGTAGTTTTCTATTTTGAGAGAGAACGTTTGTTTATGCCTTCAAGATGCTCGTATACTGACACGCACGAATAATATATGTCTTGTTCTACATACCTCTCTTTTATTACTAACGGAAAAAAGAAATAAATGAAATAGTCAATGAAAAAAAAAAATGAGAGTAAAACATTCTAAAAATATTGACTTCTCTCAATCAGCGTTTAGAAATGGTCTTGAATATAACAAATAAGTGTTATGTCGAGAACTTTTCGTTTTGTAATGTTGATCATTTCTTGAATAACTTCTATTATCTATCTCAAACAGAAGTCAAATAATATCGCACACATCTCGGTATGCGATTTTAATATGATTATAAACTAAAAATGAGTTAACTACCAGTAAATTTAATGCAAACACAAAAATTTTAGAAAAAAAAAGTAAAAATTAAGTTTTTTGAGATAGAAACGTCTCGAAAGTCATTCTTTTTCAGAGCTGGGCAAAGTACTCAAGGGTTGAGTAATCGAAATTCTAAATAAGTATGTATTATATCAAAATGAAGTTTGATAAAATTATAGTTTATTCTTTCCGAGGATAGAATGAACAGCTGATTTCTCCTTTTATTCTATGCATATATGCATCCAGATAAATACATAGATGTCACACCATAGTGTAACAACAGGCGCACTCTGTTTTTTTGTTGTTCTCTTTTTACTGATAACATAGTATGCTGTAGATAACCGACTAGTATGTGTATATTGTATTGTTCTTCTTTCGTTTCGTATACGCAATTCATTCTTACTGAATAAAATAAATTTGTTGCTGAGATGTTGCGTCTCAATAAGGATACAAGTGTCGGTGGAATGTCAGTAAAAAGAAGGCTCAAAATCCACACTCACACACTTCTTTTGATAATAAACTAAAAGTTTTGGTTGAACTTAATATTTTTTGAAATACCTGTCAGTGTAGACTACAGCAGCTCCTACTGAAAGAATATTTCTCCAGAGTAGTTTTTTAATGCATCCACATTGTGCATTGTTGATCTTAAAAAATGCATGTTTACTTACTTTTCTTAAATATAATAATAACAATATATTGATTTAAGATTCTTAAAATGTCTCAATCTCAAAATTGATATGTCACTTCTAAAATTACTAATTAAATTTACTCTAGTTAGGTCTTAGACAACTGATCCTTACGTACTCTTTCGCAAGAAAGTGCGTACTTGCCCAACTCAGTTATTTTCAAGGTCAAAATGTTGTCAGAAGAAGTTTCTTTTCTTGCATATCAGTAGAGAACATATCAAAGTATACATACATATATCAATAATAAACAGCAAAATTTTGATTTTTACGTCCGAAAAGAAGGAGAAAGGGATACCCTTGAATGTGTATTAAAGTAAAATGTTAATCTTTTTCATGTATTCTTTTTTTCGTTCTTTCAATAAATAAATGCAACGTGTCTCTCAAAAAGAAAAACAAACATCATGAAATTATATCGAAGAAAAAGTTTGCATAAGCTAGTTTCGTTTCTATTTTTACATTAAAGAAAAAACATCAAAACAAGATGAATCATAAAAACAACTTGAAAACATTGCATTAATCTTTACAGATCATATTACCATTGTGTTAATAAAAAATATGTGTAGGAGTATTTGAAAATAATTTTTTTTCACAGAATGATTAATACAATTGTTTCTAGGATACTTATTTAGTTAAATAAATCTAAAAATACATAATGTACATTTAAATAGTCATTGTTAATTAAACTTTCCAAAAATAAAAGAAACTAGATATTTGAATCAAATATCTATTTTTAGAAACAAAACTTCTCGTTTTGTCAACATTCTATTATTGAATTAAACGATCATAAATTATTAGGCTTCATAATTCATAGATATGAATCGCTTTCGGCTTGATTTGGCAGCATTGTAATCGATTTGTTGAATAAAATATGAATTTAAAATGATGGAAACAATTCAATTATCTTCGTCGTAAATAAAATATTCAATAATTATATTAAATAATCGGATGGAATAATGTCAACACTAACTAATCAAGAAAACAGAAAAAATTCAACAATAATTTTGTTGGGAAATGTATTCTTGTATATATAATTTATTTCATTGATACAAAAACTTTCTAGCAACAAAAAGAACAAAATAAATACACACACACACACACACACACACACAACCACAAATGAAAATGTGAGAATACTGAACGGTGACTTTTTCTAACATGATGAGAAAGTTTCTGATCAACTATTATTATAATGGAACAAAATACAAATTCATAAACAGAAAGAAACTGTTACGATTAACTAATTATCATATCACAAATGTAAGTGTAGGTGTATATGAAAAATTGATAAGTGAAATCATCTTATCTGACCTCGTATTTTCGATTGTCTTTCCGATATACCCACTTTTTCTGACTAGATCTGACCCAATAATATGGAGTTTAATATATTATTTAGACGATTGGTGCTGCTTGTGGGACAAGTTTAAACGAGGCAGTACGTTGTTTGTGATAGATAACATAACTTATCATAGCAATAATTAATGAAAGAAAAAGACACGCTGCTATTATAGCGAATGGTATCCATGATAAAACTAAGTATTTACTTGATTGATTTTTTTTAGGATCTGGATGAATACGTTTCATTACTGGTGTTGAAAATTGATTTTCTGATTCATCTGGATTAAATACTAATAACTTTGTTGTTGAAATAATATTTGTACTTTTCGTCATTACATCTTCATCATCATAAATATTAATATCAATAGGATTTATTATTGTAGTAGTTGTTGTTTGTTCTTCTTGTTGAAATATATTTTCATCTGGATAATATGGTGAATCATTATCATTTAAATCAATTAATGGTGGTACAAATGGTCTTACAATTGGTAATGATTGTGCTGGTGTTATAACTGATGGTGTATTTAATTTTTGTTGATCTTCAATATCTTCTTTTTGTTTACGTGTAAAATATTCTGATACAATTGAACATGATGAAAATAAACAACGATCATTATTTGCTGATTGACATTTTATTAATTGTGAACCATCATCAACCATATTATTAAGAAAAACTAAAATACAATCACAATATGGATTTTCATTTGGTAAATAAACAGTTAAACCCATCATACGTCGACGATTAATATAATCAGCTAAAGAACAACTTGTATTTGCTTGTAAAGTAGAAAATTGTACATAACGTACATCTAATTGTTTTAATGATTTAAGAGAATTTAAACTTTCTGTATCTAACATTTTTGTATATGTACCAAGTATTAATGTTTCAATATGTTTAACATGTTTTAAAGCACCATCAGCAATACGTTCAGCATCGAATGACATTGATTTTAATGTTGGAATATTTTCTAAACCATTTAAAATCTTTGGTGTTATTGATACATCTGGTTGAATTATATTTAAACCTGTTAATTGTTTATAATTTATAAATGATAATGCATCTAATGTTCGCATTTTATGTGCTTCAATTGTATAAGATTTAACTGGAAATGGTGGAAATTCTTCACTATTAATAATATCAATCATTCGAGTAATTTTTAATGATTGTATATTACCAGTATAGTCTTTTAATAATAATGGATCATGTGTGACAATTGCACCTTCAATATTTAAATGTGTTATATTTGCATTATTAAATATGGATTCAAATGGTGATGTTAATGAATCAGCAAAAATAGAAAGCTCATGAATATGTAGATTATCAAAACTATTTCGATCAAATGTAATTGATTTTGCTTTTACTGGATGTAATTCAACGATTAAGCGTTTTTGTGGAGATGTTATTCCATGATATAATTGAGAAAATGATGATGATTTAGCATGAAATGATCGAAAATCTTGAAAACGTAATGTAATTGTTAAAGGATCGTTTGATACAGTTGGAAGAAGTTCATTTAAAATCATAAAATAATTTTTATCTAGTTCCATATTCTCATCGGAATCAAATTTTAAATCAATTGAATCAAATTTTTTCGTTAATGATACAGATGATGACATTAATGTTAATGGTGCTATTTTTGACATTGTACAACGTATATCAATGGATTCATAACAGGTACATGACATACCAACAAATACATCACATGATTTTGTTAATGATAATGATACGAGAAATAAATAAATATAAAACGTTGCCATTAATAATCTAAAATGCAGAAAGAAAAATATTTTCTTTGTGCCCTTATTGACCTTAGTATAAGAGATCAATTTTTATTCTACTTGAGTTCGTCTCATATTATTATGCCATTAAAAGCAACTTTTCTATAAGACGCAAAGAAAGCACTGAACAGATAATTAATATTAATAAAAAAAAAAGAGGAGGGAAGATGCAACAGATTGATTGACTATCCTTGATATAATAAAAAAAACACTGTTAGACGAATCATCAAACACTTACCAATGTTACAATTAATTTTTTTTATATACAAATGTTGTGTCATCATAAAAATGTGCTGATTGTAACATAAAAAACGATTTATTTATTTTCTTTTTTTTTTCTCTCGTTCGTTCGTTCGTTCTTTTACTTTGGTGGTTTTTTTTTTCTAAGCATCTCAGTTTCATTCTATTGTTTTATTCTTCTATGCGCTCATTTTGAAATATCAACAGAATTTTTGGCCTAAACGTATATCTGTAATCGAGTGAATGCCATGTGACTTTCTTTTCCCACTATCATAAAAGATTAGGTCAAGGTGAATATAACTCACTTCAAGATACTAAATGTTTATGCACTTGCTTTGTTTTAGACTACTGATAATGTTATATATTAATAAAAGACAAAAAAGCCTTTGAAAAATGTGTGAAAAGGGAGAAAATAATATGTGTCGACTACCTATCATTTTTTATTATTGATATCCATTCAATGTTATTCTCATTCTTTTTCTTCATCTATTTTTTTTTTCTCCTTCTTCGTTTCTGTTCTTAATCACATACTACGAAGCATATCCTTATTACAGAGTAAAACATCTGATTAATATGAATAATGATGATGGATCTCCAATCAAAATAAGAATCATGCTAATCATAATAATAATGTAAATATTAATAAAAAAAAGACTCACTAGTGATTTTCAAACATGTCTGAATTTTTAAATGAAAACGACTTTTGTTATATACAGTGATGTTATACTGTCTATGTACGTCGTTTCATGGTTTTTTTTTTTAATTTCATGATTTTCCTCTTAATGTGTGGGACGATAAAAAGAAAGAATACTCATGATGACGCAATACTCAATACTATACAGCTGCTCTTAACTCGATTCAGCTTTCCTTTTTACTCATATGTGTGAATTCGAAAAAAAAAAAGAGAATTACTCATTGTACAAAGGCGCGTACATGAATATAGAGACCAACTAAGCATAATGAAACAGAAAAAGAAGATAAGAACGGGAAAAAAAGTCTGAACAGTCGAAGACTTTTCTGGCAAACAGAGACGGAAATTGACAATTATTTAGAACGTGTCATTTTGGTCTTCTTTGCCTATATCATCTATAAGGATGCTGACAAAGAAATAGAAACGTGATCAAAAATGAGATGATCTTCTGGGAAAAAACTTTCTTTTCGTCCAGATGTATATGTCAAGGCAGATCCAGCCGTTTCTTGTCAATCAAATATATTTGACCTTCATTATTCACGTCTTACCTGCCTAGTGACTGATGATAACTTGTTTGTGCCTGTGTGATTCAGCGTGAGTATGATCAAGATGAATAATTGTAATAATATATAAGCTTTCAATAACTACTTACATATTTGTAAATAAGCAACCCGTCTTTATATATATGTATGTATCTTCCTCCTACTCATACTATCGTTCTTGCCAACTACGCAGTTATTTTTCCGATGACTGTTGGCTAAGATACAGTACAAAATAGAATAGACAACAACCCCTTCGCATCTTCAGTTTGCCTATGAGCAACAATTGTGTACGCTTAGAGAAAGAAAAAAACGCGGAGGAGAAAAACGAAGGACGATGACGAACGAGAACTCCATCGCTCTATATATGTCAATGTGCGTGTACGTCTGAACCGGCACAAAGTTTCTGTGCCAAAAGCAATACTGTTGATGTTGACCTTCGTCTTCCTCCATTTGTAGAATCGGGACAAAAAAAAAAACGCTCACGAAGCATGGAACAATGATGACATAGCGACGCCGCGACGATTGTTGCTAGAAAAAGGATCGAGAGAGAGAGAAAAAAAAATGTGAGCAAGTAATGTGTATGTTATTCTCAAGGTCTTATGTTTAAGAGGATGTCTATCAGGAAGCTAATACTCCAAGGTTTTATTCACTTTATCATTATCATCGTTGCTATTATTATTCATTGCACCTGTGTCATTTCTTATTATTAATAGATTGAGACATGAGAGAGATAAATTTACGTTTTTTTTTTCTCATTATTCACTATTCCTTTGTAATCAATCATACGAATAATATTAAAACGAAAGAGAGAAGACATGTTGATATTCGTTTAGATACTCATTGTTGTTACTATCACTTACAATGAAAGGTGATATTCATTTGAAACAAATCAATTTTACACTAAATGAATGAACTCATGGACAAAATGGCAATGTAAATAGAGAGTATGGTTAGAGTAATAAAAAAAAATTGAAGTGTATGAGTAAAGATGTCGAAGTACATTATGATGAATAATGATTTAACAGACTAGTAGAAAAAACAAAATATGACAAGAATATTTGATACTATTAATATGAATAAACCATTTGTGACAAGCTTATCTTTCAATACATCAAAACTATGAAAAGAAAAATATATGTATACTCATACGAAAGGTATGTATGTGTCTATTCTATTTACAAAAAAGAAATGATCAATATACACATACCAAAGTATTGACAAATATTACAGCTTGCGATTTCTTGAAAGGAAACAATCAGTTATGATATTTGATATTATGTTTCCAACCAGCCTTGATTTTTTTTTTTTGCTATTTATAATACAAAAACAAAATCAAGGAAAAAAATAATAACTTGTTTTCATATACTAGATTAATAATAAAACTTTGTTATTGAATGTTCAAGTTTACAAATCACTAGAGAAAACTTTGTATCATATGAACAACAAATATAATATATTTTGACGTCATAAGGGTATAACAAACTATAAACATAACAAAAAAATATAGCATTAACAATTCATATATATTATTCCCCACTCCTATTGCTACTGATATTACTACTAGTATCATTCTTCATTCCAGACTGATCAAATGCATATGAGAGAATGCTGACTCTCTAGTGAAATAATGCATGCATACCATTCATATGCATATATATATATATCGATTCCTTCGTTGAACAGAATCATTTCAAAAGCATGATATAAACAAGATGAAAAGAGAAAGTATTCAATGTATTTTATTGCTTCAGACAGTCTACTAACGCCTATAATACTTAATATACATATATGTCAACAAGAACTATTGAACGTCAATGGATACTTCAATAATCACGGTTCAGCTATCAAATTTTCCATGTATCGTCTATTTTTTTTACTCTCTCTCTTTCTTCGACTTGCAAAATATCTATCTATCTAATAACGTAATCTACTTAATTGATTCTTTTTTTTTTGGGGGGGCGGGGGGGGGTGCAGTTCGCTAGAAGCATCCGAGGTCCACGAGGAGCACTG
>CAJNSZ010000024.1:565114-741023 GCA_905329745.1 Rotaria sp. Silwood2
TCTTCCCTTCCCCTCATGCTAGCTCTCCTTCTACTTATCATAACCTATCCACCACCCCCTTTATTTTATCGTGGGTGGGTGCGGGGGGGGGGGGGGGGGGGGGGGGTTCATATTTGCATATACTAGTAGAAATGTATGAAGAGAGTAGATAATGTGCGTTGATAGATAGTCAACAAAGAACAAACGAGAACATGTCTCGAGGATTAGACTATCACATACTAGCTTTATTATTTGACTAACGATAGAGAGACGATGACTAGTCTCTCATCAAAATGCAATTAGATCGATCTGTCTACTTATCTAATGAGTATTGGAAAATCATTGTGCCTCATAGAATGTCAAAAAAGATATCTCAATAATATTTACGAATGAGAATAGAAAGAGAATTAATTATTTTTATCTTACATAATTTGTTAACTTTCATAACGAGATTCATGAACATATAACGTAATATGGTACACAAAACGTACAATTGACATTGACACATTTAAGCAAGAGGATTGTCATTGACAAAAGAATTGATATAAACAAATGTTCATGTCGTTCTGTTTTTCAACTGAGCGTTTTGACCTTCTCATTGAGCTGATCGATTGCAATATAAACAAAACATACCGTTCATTTTCATCTATTAATCTAATTAAAAGAATTTCTTTTTTGTTTCCTACGTTCATGCCTCATTTAATCAATCTCATAATATAGTTCAGGTTCAAAACTCAGCATGATATTTGTCAATAATAGCAATTTCTATTTTCTACTATTTTTCTTAAGCCTGATAAACGCATCATTCTAGATATAGTTATCATACTATATATATATATATATATATGTATGTGTGTTAGATCATTCATCGTAGATAGTGAAGATCGATGACAGTATTGCTTGCATCATAAATGTATTTTTATGTGAAGATTTTTTTTAGCAATATCTTCTATTTTGTGTTGGTTTCTGTCTCTCTCTCTCGCGCGCGCAAGCATATGTTCATACATGATATAGGACACCAAAGTAAAAAAAAGTAATGACATACACACGTTTTCATTCAATCGATCTTTTTAGTTGAGATATGTAATGATAAAGAGTAAGGTAACAATTATTTGTATGAACATAGACAGTATATGATCATAGACACCTGATATGATCGAAAGGATTGATGAATTAGTTCAATGAGATATGAGAAATGGTTCGCAATAAAAAACACAAAAGAAGGACATTGGAAAGTTTTATTGATAAAATGTTTTGCAAATTGGTGTAAATGTTTTTTTTTTCTCGACTAATTTAATAGTTGACTAAAATATTTTATTTTATAGTCAATAAAACTTTAAAATTTATTATTTTAGATATTATGAAGAAAAAAGATTTCTTTTTGTTCAGCTAATACATCATTAAAAAAAAAATATTTTTTTAATTATTTCATGTTTATTGGTTCGGACTGAACCAATTTGTTTTATAAATATCTGCTAATACATCTATTGATGGCTGTCTAAAAAAAAAAATATTATCAATCACATGAAGAAAACTGACGTACAGTTGCTTCTTTATGTACTGCTAATTTTCTTTATCTTCCTCATTTTTCATAAAATGTCATCCAAGATAATAATGTTACTGCTGTTATTTTTTCCAAGAAAAATATTCTCCGCTTTAGTTTTTGTCATTAATTAAACGAATGAAAAATGTTTTATCTGTATAATTTATTTTTGAAATAATAAAAATCTTAATGCTTAGTGAAATATTATATTTTATCAATCTACAGAGTATCATTAAAAAACACTGTTTAACAACAGGAAACTGATGAGAGAATTCGGAATTGACATCTCATTTTGTAATTGAAAATGTCGACAATGATAAAAGCCTATTTTTATAGAGTTATGATATGTTGTATGTTATGCCAGAAGTCGGAGTGGTCTATGCCTTGAAATCAGAAAAAAAAAGAAAGACAATCTCGTAGCAAACATTAGGATATTGTAAAACCTATTATTATTTCTATACAAGACAAACTCTGCATATGAGTTCATAGACTAATAATAAATTCATAAGACTTGCTCTCCTAACAGATACTCATAGAGACTTATTCCATAATATCAGTTCTTAGAAATTTATTCATACAACATATAATATATTTTATTTAATTATAGACGTTACTCTTACCTTTTTATTTTTTGTTGATCTCTTTCAGTGTTTTCATCGTTTTGAAACAAAACTTTTTTTTAAAAGTTATCATGAAATTCAGTTGAAATTGATCTGTTCTGTTCAACAAATATTGCTTTTTTTTTATTTCTAAAATTCAATGACAACTTTAGTAAACTGTTGAGTGCAACTTTCAACATTGTCATATACCCAAGGGGGAAATAATGAGACTTGAGTAGTTTAAAGTACGAGTGAATTACAAGTGAAGTATGATGCTTCACTGGTTCTTGACCGTACTTCACTTTTCCTTCGGAGTGCTGAATTCTTGCTTTTTCCTCTTCTTGCATAAACCTCTTTAAATATTACATATGCATAAATCTTTTCAAGAGGCTTTTCATGATTACAACTTTGTTTGCAACACTTGGCTTTATTAATGACAACGTACCTTAAACTATGAATTAAGAATTCTATTAAGATAGAGTTTACAGCTTTAGTTGTCAATGTCAAATTAGCTGCTTTGAAACTTCAATCAGTTGGAAATGATGAAAGCTATTTAAAAGTAATAATAAAGCAATGCAAAAAAATTAATATGAACATAATGTGTCTTTTTTTGCTTGCAGAAAAATATTCTACAATTAATTTAATTAATACCTTCAAAATAGATTAAATATAATTCAGAACGCGCCATAATCATGTAGACGTAGCTCTATGACAGGATTTTCTGTCGAAACCAGAAAAAGTCAAACATTTCTAAAACGTCAGGAAAAGTAATATCGCTCCAAAACCTGATATTCTGAAAAGCATTGAATGGCATTTAAAACTTTGAATAGATATTATGATAATAAAAATCAAATATTTAACAATTAAAAGAATTCATCGTCTCGAATTTATATCCGATAAAAGATTATATATATTTATTAGTAAAGTATATTCTTGAAGAAAAAAATTCACGCATTTTTTAGCATTAAATCTTTTAAAAAAGAAATTATTCTTCATAAATATAAGGAGATCACAACACAGAAATAGAAACTTCATTTAGAACTTTTATATTTGTTTTCACGATATTGTAAAAAAAAGCATTTTGTTTGGAATAATATCCACGATGAACACGTCAGTCATAAATTATATTTGCATCAATAAACACATATATTAATTTCTATTGATTATTAAAAGTTAATTAATTATATAATTTAAATAAATGGATTTACAAAAAAAAAAAACAGTTTTATATTTATTTAGATGATCATGTTTTCTATAAATCACAATTCAATATTAGAATTTGTAAATAAAGCACTGGCGATAATCATCAGTTCTAGCATAATACAAATATTTTAATTAGATTTATTTTGAATGTTTCATTAAATTTTAAAATAATTCAAGACATGATTTGTCATATTCATAAGACTGTTCTCTGTATAGGCTTTAGTAAAAAGTGATTAATATGAATAATTCTTTTTTTTTTATCGCATTCTATTTGATTTGAGATTAAGCTTATGATGTCAACAAAACCATTTCAATAAAAATTGTGAAATCTAACCAATTGATAAATAACTTATATAGATGATACTCTGTAAAAAAAATATTCATAAGAAATTTATTGATATCAAATTTAGTTATTTGATTTTTTTGTAGGATTATACGAGAGGATTTAGATACTCTCATATGATAATTATGATTAAATTTGTGATATGCAGGATGGCTTCTAAATAGTACCACGATAAAAAAAAATTCAAATATTTCTGTTTCGGCTCAGTCGAATCACTTGATGTTTTGGTTAGTGATAGAAAGTTATTTAAAATTTCTTCTTCATACTACTGTCAAGTCATATTGTTTGACTCGAGTAAAAAAGTTTCTCGTATCGTCAACTAAGAATAATACATATGAAGCGTTTCATAAAGAATTTTCAATTCTCATCTAAGAGAATATTATAATGCTGAACTTCGTGTTCCATAAGTAAAAGATACCAACTTCTTTGCAAAAAAACATTGTTCCATATAATTGTTGTCTTTTGAAGTAACTAGTTTTGAAAATTTGCAGTAAGTGCATCCATCCATATAGTATCATTCATAAATAGGGATGTACAGTTTCCTTGAAAATGCTGACAGTGAGTCTACTGACACATTGATTACATTGAATTGGTATTCACTGAAGCATTGGTACACCCCCATATAGTATGGATAAGTCAGATAAATGAATGAATAGTTTATTGAAACTACACATCCCTATTGATAAAGTTTCTTGTGAGTTTCTCTTATTATTTTCTTCGATGACAATTGAAAACTATCTATGACGTGCTACAAATGTATTTTTCTTACTTGATAACAGGTAAAGTTGCCTTTCATGACATCAACAATAATATTTGATAGAGATATTTTCTTAGTTTATCTGTATGCAAAAAAAGCTTCCAATAAACTTCTACCATTAATAAAAAAAACTCAGCCCATTTAATTGAAATGATGCGGAAAGAGATCATTTTTTTAGCGTAGTACTATTTATGGATTACCCTGTATTATAAGTTTTTACAACATATATATTTGTCATATAAGATTGATTAACTCTATGTCATAGAACCTTCAATCAAGAAAAGAATTAAATAGGATGTGAAGCACTGACAAGAAGCCAAACTTTCAATGATAGGAAGAAAAAAAGAAAAGAAAGGTTTCATTCTGTAACTTATCATATATGTTTCATGGTCTGTTATCACGAACATGAGATATTTACAAATCAGGAATTGTACGTTCTATTACTGTCATGCTGTTGATTGCTGCATTTATTAAGCTTCTACAGACGGCAACCATTAACACAAAATGATGTTAGATTTTTTTTTCAGCTATCAAGAACAAGATTAATATGTGTTTATATTTTCTCTGTGTGTATGATTTCTTACATCTGCATCAATAAATAACTAGGTCTTTTTTTGTTTTATTTAAACATAAAAATGAAAACTAATTTATTCCATTTACTAGTGATAATCATTTCAATAAACGAAACATTAAAATCCAATGTAGCCTTTTTTTGTGTCGGTTTCGTAAAAGATCATTTATCTAAAATTACATTACGCCAAAAAATAACACTTGTTCTTATTTGATACTATCTATATTTTCCTTCATTCCTTGCTCTCTCTTTCTTTTTTTTTTGCATCTGAAATATTGTAACACTCCAGATATACACATGTAATATTGTCGCGCTTATCAGTTTGCAGTTGTCGGCGTTGTGTATCGTCTTGTAATCAACACAACACATATATATATGCATGCATATATATAGTACAGGTAAATAATAATAACATTACTATCGTTAAGTGTCACTGTCATCAGTGTCAAATTTTTTTTTTACCTGAATAACGATAACGATAATTACTTTTTGATGATGCTTCCCATAAAATGAAGGCCAAAGCCTTGTTACGAATCCAGAGATTTTTTTCAATATAACGATAATTTACTCTTCAAGATCATTAGACATATTATATACAATCATTATCAATCGAGAGCAAGTATAAGTAATGTAATCTACGAATTTGTGTCGATTTAATAAACGGATGGTACTATAATATGGATATAAACACTTCACAACTAATCAATACAAGTGCTATTTTAGATATGGTTACAAAACAACAACGTCAATTCGATTGGTCTATTGATCTAATAGAGTCACTTTGGTTTCATATTAGTAATTATTTAACTATTAATGATATTCATCGTTTAAGTCGTACATGTTCTCATTTATATACACTTTTTACTAGTAATGATTTTTGGTCATATCTTATTCGTAGACAATTTGGTTATAAAATATGGAATTGTTCGATAAAAAATTCTTTAGTATTAAATAATGATAATAAAATTTCAAATTTAAAAAATAAACCATGTCGTTCGAAAATAATCTATTTTGAATTAATTAAACGTAAACGTATATCATTTTCTGATTTTAATCTTTTTACTTTTGATACAAATCGAAATTATACAACAATTGCTGATCCATCTAGTCTAAATGGTTATGTACTTTATATAAAAGATTCAATTGAAATTTGTTATTCACTTCATATTGAAACATTATTTGAAAATATTCTACCAGGAAAATATGATGTTATTTGGCGTATGAAACTTAGTACACCTTATATGTTAGGTGAAACAGAATTTTTTGCTGTTGCCGAACAAGTAAATCCTGGTCGAGCAGCATATATGCGATGGACTCAAGATGATTTTCTATCTATGTATAGATGCTTCTATTGTGATATAACAAAAACAAATCTCTGGTTTTATCAAACAATTGGGATCATAGAAATAAATGGAAATAAACCATGTAATGTTTTTATATCAATGACAAATCATGATTCAGTACATGCAAAACATGGAGTTTATTTAGATTATGTAGAATTAAAACTTTGCTTAGAATAGAATAGAATAAAAAAAAACATTTTTTTTGTCCTTCGTTATTTACGATGTATGTTATTATTGCTTATGTAAGAAAAATATTTTGATTCTTTTTATGTATCAAAATGTGTCCTTTTTTTTTTTCTAGAATATGACCTTGCTTACTTGCTTGTTTATTTTTCGTTATTGATTGCATAAAAAGAAAAAGAAAGATTTATTGAAGCATTGAGTGAAAATATTAATCATTAGATAAATATTAATTATTCTTGAAAGAAATTTATTAGTATGTCATATCATGTATGACAATCTGGAAAACATTATTAATTAGTTGTATTAATTTATAACTTTGCATGTTTTTTTAATTATAGAAGAAAATTAATTAATCCTATATGAATACGAAAATCAATTTTCGATATTATTGTCTTCTATTTTTCTAACTCATCATGGATGAATGATTACATTTGCTTGACATGTATCTACAAGGCAGTGTGTGAAAGCCTCAATATCACCAGCCATAGAATGACCCTGAACAAGTCACCAACTACTATTTGTCTTGTGTTACCCATTCGATATTAGCATGCTGAATACATTGTGACATATGCCTGTTTCTGTGGCTATTATATAGCTCAAACAATTGAGCACAAGAACTCAGCATCAGACTTGCCTTCTGTTCAGTACTACAGCTAGTCATTGTTGTAGGGAAAATATCGAGCTATTGAATCTACCATTACACTTCATACTGCAAGATAGCTAACAGACAGGGGGTATTTTTTCTATTTATATGTTGTAATGAGTAATCTATTATGAAATATTATTTTAACATTATATCATATACAATCATCTACTAGAAGCCGTGTAATCATATTTATTATTGGAATGATTACATTCTTTTTATTGTGTATAAAAATAGATATTATTTATTTATTTAAATGTAATAATAGAATCTGTCTATGAATACATATTGAAGAATAGATACCAGTCTCGAAAGAGTATCACATGGCCTGATTCCCATATCAAAGTTTGTTTTGTTTGAAATAATCATGTTGCAAACTACTTTAATTTCGTTCTTCGATATGTAAAAATTAAACATTCATATGTATACATATCATATTTGAATACAAACTCTAAGAATGTCATCATACTTAAAATTTTCGCCCTATTATTCAAAAAGAATATGTAAGATTTTTTGTTTTTATTGATTTCTGTTAAGTCGCCTGTGATACCTGGTCAAATGAAATTATTCTAGTCAGCTATGAACTATTTGGATTAGACAGTGTCGAAATCTCTACCATCGGATTCCAATGAAAATATCCTTTTAGTGTTGGTTTATATTATTCATTCTGACAACCTTTTCTTTTCAAATGTACAAAAAAACAAAAAATAAAGTTATATATATTTTATTTTAAGATCTTTTATTTTAATATGATCGAATTTTTACTTAAACAAAATAACTGTTTGTTATTTCAATTAGAAAAAAAATGACTCTTGTATTTTTTTTAAACCATGTTGAAGAACGTATTAAATAATAATAATAAAGAAAGCAATGGACAACATAAATCTTTCTGCTGGTTTTTTTTTTTTATATGTACAAAACTTAGATGAAAAGAAAAAAGAAACGAAAAACAAATAATGAAATAATCAATGAACTCAATACATTTGTTGTTGTTGTTGCTGTTGTTGTTGATATTGTTGAAAATAAGCAAAAAAATTCGCAGGTGGCATCATCATTTGAGGTGGTGGTGGTGGTAATACTGGTGGCATTGTACCTAATGCTGGTGGTGGTTGACTAAAACCACTTGTTACCATACCAGTTGGTGGACCTTGTGGAATAGCACTTGCTGCAGCTGTTGGTGGTGGTAAACTAAATCCTGATGTTGGCATTGGGGGTGGGGGTTGACTAAAACCTGATGGTACCATTGGTGTTGTTACTGCCATTGGTGTTGAATTCATTGACATTGCATTTGTTGTTGTTGATGATGATGGGGGTGGCTGTGGTGGTAATGGTGGTTGTGACGCTCGTATACTTGTTGTTGATGTACGCATTGGTGATGGTGCTATAGCATTATCATTATAATGTACTTTAAACCAATTAAGTGTTTCAGTTAATGTTGGAAACATTTTCGAACGAAATCTAACACCATTTGGTGTTACCGTAAAATACTCATGTATTGGTTTTCGTACAGGCATATATGATAAAAGAAATTTAGTTGGATATTCACGTGATGTTGTTATATAATAACGTATTCGTGTTGGATTACGTCGTTTATCTTCAATTAAAAGATTATTAAGAATTCGTTGTGCTTCATTTGCTAATGGTGGTAATCCTGATGTTGTTGTTGTTGTTGTTGTTGTTATTGATGTTGTTGTTTGTGCTGGTGTTGTTGAACCTGATGGTGTAGCTGATGGTAATGGTTGAGATAAATTACGATAATATTTATGTGTAATTATATCTGAAACTGTATTTGCCATTGGTTTAATATAACGTGCAAGAATTTCATCAAGATCTTCAAATTCATCTGTTTCTTGTGTACGTGGATCAATAATTAATAAACGTTTACCTAATGAAAATTGATTTGTTTTAGATTTTTCAATAACATCAATATTATGTAAAACTCCATCAACTAATTTCCATGTTATTGTTAAATGATCAGATGCTTTTGAACTTGGTCGTACGATAGCATCACCCAAATCTTTTGTTGAAAGTATTCGTTCACATTCTGTATAATTTATATTCATAAATGATGGATGTGCAATAACACGTTTAACATAACTACGTTCTTTAGCTGCTTGTTTTAATTGTTTTTCTTTTTCAGCTTCAGCTAAATCTTCAGTTTCAAGTGTTCGATCATAAAATGAATCTTTTGTTGGTCGCCATCGTTCATTATCATCACGTAAATCACTTGATTTTGATGTTAAATCAACGCTAAATTGTTTTATATTTATATTTATTATACGTGCATAAATAACTTGATTTAATTTAACACGTTCTAATGGATTTGATACTGGTGAATCAGATAAATCACGAAGTTTTATAAAACCTGTACAACCATTATCCAAACGAACACGTACGCCAACTAGAAAAAAAAGTACATTTATTGTTGTTTTTATTTAAACTTAAAATTTTATAAAGAAAACTTCTTTAGGTATCAAATCATTTTCTGACTGAAACATGATTTAAAAGGAGCTACAGTTTTTTGTTGAAAAACAAAGACAAATTTTGATATATCAAGAATAAAGGTTCGAAAAATTAAATCATTCAAAACTTTTCTATTACTTATCAAATGAATTATTTACAGAAATGTTCAATCGTTGTACACGTTGAAATGCAGCTGAGTGATCTTAACCGATATATATTGATACTATGCTTTTTGCTTGCATTCTTTGTTTGACTTTTCCACCTTTTTTTCTTTTTTTGCAAATGTTTTCTTTTGCATACCCTACATGAACTGTGCTCGGCAAAAGTTTAGAACAGATCTGAGATTAATTTACTGATGCCTCATAGATAGACATTCTACATTCTTCACTGTTGGAAAAGATTTATATTGATTATTAAGTTAAAGAATATATTAGAAAAAAGCCTATAAATCGAATCTTTTATAGCAGTATTTCGTTTTGGAACGAATTTAAAAAGAAAAAGCAGTAAAGATGGATTATTAATTTCATTTTTTCTTTTCTTTTTAATTGATTCTTTCAATCATAACTAATGATTCAAGATATCAGACAGGATTTAAATACAAATAACTTCATAGTAAACTCTCTCTCTAATGTTTATTCTTTCTATATGTATCCTATAATTGTTTATTATAACACAATAAACGCAACATCGTTTTCTTTTCTTATCTTGCGTAGGAGTCACAAAACATGTGCTGCTCATAATGGAAAGGCTTTTATTGTCTATGGGACTAGAAAGAAGTGTCCACTGCTAAGAATAATATATATATATAAATATCTAATCTTAATGTTGAAATATCATTTATCTATATAAATATATCAAGTTCTTATTCTAATACAATTATCTTTTATTGTAACTTTGACATTGCATTCAAGTCCAAAAATTTTGGACCCGACGAGCTTTATTTTGATAGAAAAATTAACACAATCTTATTGTTTATTACTTACTTGGTGCTCCTTTACATCGATCAATTGAATCAAAATGATTCCATGCCTAATAAAAAATGAGCAAAAAACAAAGGATTTTTGAATCTAAATCATTTTTTCATCTTACTTCTTTAACATTATGAAATCGTTCTGTATGACATAAAGGACATTTTAACATTCCAGTTATTTCATCTTTTTCTGGTTGCGCAGCTTCAAGTTGTTGAGGTGTTGGTTTTCTTCTTGCAAAATCAAATACTTGACATTGTATTAATTTACCCAAATGAAATGTTGCTGGTGTTTCTTTTGTTATAAAATGAAATAAATCAACTTGACTTGGTGGTTCATAACGTACACGTACATCTTTATAACGATGTGTTAATTCTGCACGTATATCATATAATGTTATAGATTGATCACCATACATTGTATTTTTTAATTCAACAGCAAATGCATCTAAATCTAAATCTTTTAAACGTTCAGAATTTTGAAAAATTTCTTCTAATGCAGCACTTGGTTCCATTTCTGATGATTCTTCTGTATCTAATGCATCAACGGCCATTTTACGTGCCCAATCATATGCTTCAGGATGTATACGTGTACTGTCTAAGATTTCAATATATGAATCACTTTGTTTCATAGCATCAGTATTTATTTTAATAAAACCAGCACAATTTGAAAAAACACATTTACCCATATTATAATTAACAACAAGATTTGTACGATTTTCTAATTGTAAATTATTTTGTTTAAAATATTTAATTAAATGTGTAGCTTTACGTGGACCAAGACCACAAACAAATTGTAAAACATTTGATGTATATGGATATTCTATACAACGATTTAAATCAACACCAACTTCATTTGTACGTGATATAAAACATTGTTCTAATGCTATTAAAATTTGTTCACGATCAATTAAATCTTGTAATGGATGATATTTAATTAATAATATTTCTTTATCATAATTAAATAATTGTGAAAATTCTAATAATGGATCTTGTAAACGACGTCCTTGTGATACAGCTTGACGTAATTTTACTGGATAATCACGAAAATCTGATTCACCTTTACGAGATTGTGCATAAATTTTTGATAATTCTGTATCAACTACAAGAACTTTTATAGGTTCAGGTAAATTTTGAAAATATTCTACTTCATGTTGTAATTCTGTAACCATTTTATCAAGACATGTACGTAAATATAATGCATCACGACTTTCAACACCTGAACAAAAAAAAAAAAAATTTTTTTAATTAAAATTTATCGGTTCTTTTTTCAACAGTTAATAGATTTATAAAGAAGCTTTTTTTTTTTTTTTATTGTTTTCACAATGATTATTTCAAGAAGATGTTTGACTGATGATGTCTAATGGTAGATTCAATAACTTTGAATAGAAGAACAATCTGAGATAGAATTGTTGCACTCAATCGTTTGATCTTCTCATATACAATAGCTAACTACAAGAGAAGACGAATGAAAACATCGTATATAGTCCGAGATTGCCGTTTCTGTGGAATGAAGAGTTTATTATACTATCATATTCTTATCGAAAAACTTATCCGATATTTATAGTTAACAATTATCTTACCTATACAAATAACATCAGGTACACGTTCTTTAATACATTTTCTAATAGCTTCAAAATCTTTCTCTTTTTTTATTCGATTATCGGCTGAATAATTTTCTCTTAACATTAAATTAGGTAAACGTATAAAATCCATAACTTGTCCTTCTGAACTTAATATAACACCATATGATACATCATCAGGATCAGTTGAATAAGCAATAGATAGAACTCTAACACCAGCATCCGATATACTTGTAACATTTTCATCATTTGATAAACGATATGGTGCTATTTTAGTCCAATTATTTAAACAACTTGAACATTGTTTAATAACATATTGTCGTGCTTCATCAAGTAAAATTTCTTCTAATTCACGTTGATATTTTGGATAAAGAAATTTATTAAGCATTAAATCAATACACATAGCACGAATTTTATTCCATTCAAGAACATTATCAGAAAATTCATCACGTGTATATGAACGTTTTATTTCATCAGCATATGTATGTGAACTAGTTTTACTATCAATAACATATTCTATTTTCATTGAACCATCTTTAACACTTTGATGTAAATAAAGAAATTGATCTTTTGTAAATGTATTAACAGGTTTTTCAACAAGATATTTCATTGTATAACATGGATGATCTTCTGTTATTGATTGTATACCAATACGTGTTGGTCGAGCATTTATCATACAACGTGATATAAAATCACGACGAATAACATAACGTACTAAAGGATCAAGAGATAATTGACGTGCATGCATAAATATTGCAGCCTAGAATAAATTTCAAAGATTAATATTTCGATATAGAAGAATAAAAAAAAAAAAAACTTAAATTATGTATTTCATACAGATGAATATTTTTCAAATTCTAATAAAGAAGTTTTTAGAATTTTATTAGGCTTATATCTTCGGAATGACTATTTAATTTCGATTGAAAAAGTTCATCGAGACTGTTAAAGTACTATTTAATCAAGTCCTAAATTCTTGAATTCGACAAGTTCTAATTATATAAGAAATAATTTTAATTTTTTTAAGATTGCAACTAAAAACTTTATTCTTACATATCTGTAATTACAATTAACAAAGTCGAAATTTAAAAATAAATTTTTCTTTGTGTTCTCGAAGGGAATTACAGCATTGATATAAAAATGCAATATCACATCAACAATAAACTTAGAGACCCTCAAATTCTTTTCAGAGTGTTCATAATCTACATGATGTATATAGCCTTTTGATTAATCATTTGAAAGACTTTCTTCGTTAGACGATTTGTTGATTTTTTAATAATATTGAAATTGAAAATATTTTGTCAAGATGAAAGTTAGTTAATTCATGTAAATAACTATGATAAATTTATTCTTACTTGTAGAACAGTTTGTGCCGTTGCAAATTGTTTACAAATAAATTCTTCACATGTAGCTGTTGGTCCAATAGGATATTGATCAATTTCATTTTTTTGATAATTTTCATAAAAATTTTCACCTAATTTATCTGGTTTTAAACCAAATTTTTTAACTAAACCTTCTAAATGTGCTTGTTTACAAACACTATAATAATCTGTTTTTGCCAATGGTTTTGATTTAATATTTAATTGTGTACGTAATTGTTCAATTAATGTTTCTTCATCAAGTTCATCTTCATCATCTATTGTTGGTAATGGTTGATCATCATTTTCATTTTGTTCATTATTTATTAATTTTTTACGTTTGTCACGTTCTTCATGATATTCAACAACTTTTTCATGTAAACGCATATTTGGTACATCTTCATTATAATAAACATGAAATTGTTCACGTAAATCAGCTATTTCTTCAAGTGTTTGTGCACGCATTAAACGTTCTTTATCAATATCACAATCAGTTAATAATCTTGTTGTTAATGTATCTTCATTTGTATCACCTAATTGTTCATATTGATAATTACGATATTTATCCATGCGTTCAAACATTAACATTAATTTATCTTTTTGTGATTTAAATATCATCCACTAGAAAGAAAAAATATATATATATGCATAAAGAATTGCAAGAATAGAAAACTAATCGAGTAAGAATTAATATTTTCAATTAGATTATTTGAAAATATAGATTTAACTTCTGTCGAAATGAAAATTAACAAAAACAAATTTACAGTAAAAAAAAACAACAGTCAAGACATAATTAAGGAAATGAAAAACATAATTTCACTCCGAAAATAACCATCTTTACAACTATCTAAATATATATTGTCCTGTGAAATGAGTCATTTTTCAAAAAATTATTCGCGATAAGTAGCTGTTCACCTTTGAATAGAAAAAAACATAACGGCGAAAAAAATTAGATTATCAATAAATATCATTTATGATCCATTCTTCATCTTCACAATGAAATGATTTCAGGCAAACTTAATCATATCAACATCTGTATAAGCTATTCTAATTGTTAACTCAACAGCAACAATTATTTTTCTCATCCTAGTTGTTTTTCTTATTTCATATTTTTATGAATACTAAGACTTCTAGTAACGGTTAGAACTCGTCGGATTGTCTCGGATCCGAAAATGTTGGACCTAATGAGATCTAATCACCGAATATAAAAGCCGAAATAAAAGTATCTCGTATCTCCGGAACAATTATTCAACTGTCATTGAAAAATTTTATTGAGAGTATCAAAGTACGATTTCGCCGAGTCCGGACTCGAAAAGTTCCAGTAACGACACTGTTCACTAACATTTGATTACAAAAGAACAAGAAAGCTGTTTTTCGAATTATTACCTTTTCATCCCATTGCCAAATTTTCCATAGATCTGCCATTTTAAGATCGGGTTCGATGTGTTCTTTACGATAAAAAGCAATAAATGGTACCTGAACAAGAAAATCAATCATTTAATAAACATGAATTTATGATTTAAAAAACAGATATTCTTACTTCAAATGAATCATTTCTTATATAATTAAGTGCATTTTTAATTTTTTTCTTTACTTGAAGATTTTTTGTTGTATCTTCCTCAACCGGCTTAGAAAGAAAAAAATAGCAGAATTGAAAAATTACTTTTTCAAATATTCAATAATTACTTGAAGAGAAATTGTTGGTTTAAGAAATGCTCCATTATAAATCCATTCGGCTTCTTCTTCAAGTTCATCTTCTTTAGCTTCAGTTACTGGAATATTTCTTAACTAAAAATATTCAATAATTAGTTTGTTTGTTTGTTTTGTTTTTGTAAATCTTACTTGAAATCGTTCTGGTTTATCAATTCGTCTTATGTTGATATCGGATTCTGTTAAATAACCACGTTGTAATTCTTCGGGTTCAAATAAATCTTCAGCTTTTTGTTTTCGTCGTTGAGCTCGAAGTTTTCGTCGTCGTTTTGATGATATTGTTTCCTTAAAAAAACGAAATTGTTAATCGTTTTTTTTTCTTTTTGTTTTTTAAATATTTAATATTTACATCTTCAATTGGATTTCCATCTTCATCAAGTTGTGGTTCTACATCTTCTTCTAATTCTTCTTCTTCCTCTTCTTCTTCATCTTCTAAATCTTCATCTTCCATTTCATCATTTAAATCATCGAAATTAATATCATCAAATGCAAAATCATCTCCAAATATAGCTTGTGCTTCAGAAATATTTCTATTCGAAAAACAAAAATATAATTTATTTTATTATTTCTATTGTCTTACGGTGCATTTTCATTTCTACGATGAGACATTTTTGGTAATGGCTGATTTTCATCATCAACAATAAAACCATCTAAAAAGAAAGATGAAAGAAAATTTAAATAAAAAACTATTAGCACAATTTCTACACGATTAAAATGCAAAACAAGACGTAGCTGTAGTTACTAATCAGAAGTAGATTACTTTTAGGGACACATTTCTCCACTATCCTTTTAATTAATCTACAAAAATCAGACATCGGATACTGAGTATAGTACTTGTACTCAGTACGAATTTACTTAAGTACCAGTACTAAGTACAATTGTACTTGAATATCATTCCTTATTGATTGTTTCTATTGATTTTAAATCGCGCTTCTTTATTTACATGTGATTTGATCAAATACTCTGCAAAGATTTTCTTTTCAGGCTTCGTTGCTTCGATAGCGCCTGATTGTGTTAAGATTTTTGATTTAAAAATAAACTCTATAAAGAGCATTGCTAAAATAGTGAAGGAGGAATTAGTCGATATCATACTAAGGAAAAACCTCTAAATACAACAACTAGTGTAAAAGATATAAAATTAACTAAAAAACAAGCGATGGCTTTGTGACTTAACAGCGTTTTGAAGAAACTTATTCGCTATACGCCGTCTATGCATAGAAGACTTCAGTTTTCTCAAGCATATTCACCTCGGAGTGGCCAGATCTTCTAAAAATGTGGAAAAACTGTTTGAATTTTAAAGATGATTCTAAATTTGAATCATTTTCAGATGAAAGTTTTGTTGGTGAAATTAGGTATGATTATAATCCATATAACTATACCAGATTGAATTTTGTTTCATCATTCCTTTCGATTGATTATCTTTTTTATTCCTTGTTCAAATTCTGAGGTCAATTAGATTTTCAGTCACATGAAGTATTTATCCTCATGTTATTATGATCGAGAATATAGAACTAGAAAGTGTTGAGTTTAAAATGAAAATGAATAGTAGTTATTCTTGAGTACGATTTTATAGGTATTTATTATCTCAAATACAAATGTTAGAGTAAATTGAAAAAGATATGAAAGAATGAATAATAATATCGAATTGATCTCCACATAATCTTTTTTCATTGAATTTCTAATCTACACAGAATATATGCAACCTGTTTCCGTACTTTTTTTGTGAATGAATTTTAAATTTAGTAAAACTTCAACACTAGGTGGCATTTGTCGGTATTTTTCCATTAAGGAAACGATAAATTCATTAAGTTGTCAGTCTTTATAGTGAAATACGTTTGAAAATAAAGTTTAAATCAATGAATAGAAACGCAACTGAGCTATGGATGTCATGATTCCAGCAAGATACCCACAAATTTGTTCTCTCTGATTAATTTCTGATTTTTCATTTTTTGATCTAACCACTCTGACTTATGTATTCATTTTTGCTAATAGTTTTAGAAAAAAAATTAATAGCTCCAAATAATATATATATGACACTTTAGTCCTGCTAATCGATAGTCAAATATTTTATTGTAGATATCAGATATAGCAAGCCGAATTGCTAGACAATTCGCCGGAAATATAGTTACTAGAATAGAACTTCAGTATATTAGTATTGAGCATCTTCATACAAGTATATTGTACTCAGTACCGGTACTTAAGTATATTTGTACTTAAGTAAATTGTACTCAAGTAAGGTCCCAAGTCCAGGTGTCAAGCAAAAAGTATTTGTACTTTTACTTGTTATACTTGTGCTTGTCCAATATCTGGCAGAAATAGTCTATATATTAGAATGAAACTATTGATATACAATCTTTGATCGTATATCAGCAACGTTTGTCACGATATATGATGGTCTCTGGTGGGCGTCTGTCATGGTCTCGTCCTAGTGTCTATTATAGCTTCTGTCAAGTTTTTGATGATTCAAATTTTTACTCTTATTGCTTCAATAGTTCTTTTAGATCTCTTTTTATGAAAGAAAAATGAATATTGATTTACCATCATCTTCATAGTCTTCATGTGCACCTCCATCATCATCATTATGTGTAATACTGTGATCCTAAAAGAAAGTTTTCTAATTATGTTTGTTTATATTTTTTTTTTGTTTCTTTGATCTTACATCATGATCATCGAATCGTGCACGACGAGATGATGTTGGTTCATATTGAGATGTAGTCTGTTGCTCTTCCTCGTCATCATCTTCACCTTCGATTTGAACACGTTTTGGCTATAAGAAAAAGTGTTTGTTAAAATTTAGGAAGAAAAAAGAAAAGAAAAATTTACTTTTATTCGTTTATTTGTATTTTCAGCAATTAATCTTAAATAGATATAAAAGAAAATATTTAAAAGAATTTTTTTTTAATTTTTACTGTAAATCTTCCTCATCAATATCATCATCTTCTTCTGATTCACCGGAACCTGATTGATCATTTTCATTGTCATCTTCTTCCTAGAATACAAATTATTTTATAAGATTTTTTTTTTTTTGTGTATCTTACATCCTCTCCTGGTTCAGCAATAAAACCTTGTAAATCTTTTGCAGCTTGTTCATCCATTACTTCATCTTCTTCGTCATCATCATCATCGCTCACTAATAGAAAGAAAGAAAAGATTAAACATGAAATAAATTTAAGTGGGAAATATACTTTGTCGACTTGATTTAAGTTTTTTTAAAGCAGCTGCTCGTTGTTTTTTTTCTGTATCACTTTCTTCAGCTGAATCTTCTTCTGCCTGTTCGTCAACAAATTCATTTCGATTACGTTTTTTCGGCATTTTTCTCAAATTCAAATTGAAATCAAGATAGAAGACTCTATAATAATGATGAAATACTTCTCGAGAAGAAAATATCAAAAACACTAACTTACCCGAACTATGAATTTGAATGAATCTGAAATTAAATAAAAGATACAAGGCTTTATATAGGAGAATAAGAATACGATGAATAGAGCCTACACAAAATTCATCAATCAGAATTACTTTTTTTTTTGTGACGGTTATTTACTTTTTTTTTTAGTTAGACAAGATACAATGAATTATTCTCTTGTTATTGGTTTACTATTTACGAGAAAGATTTCAATAGATGTCGTTCTTATACGAGTGATAATATCTGACGATATGACTCGCATGACAGCAAGAAATTTCCAAATACCTATCAATTGCACAAGTAGAAAGTTCTAGATTGAATAATAAATAGTTTAGAAGGATTTCTCTGACAGTATGATACTAGTGATATGTTGCAAAGGTTTATTTGTCAGCCTCGTGCTCTAGTGCGCGCTAATGCAACGTTAAGAAAACTTGTGCGAAGCGTGTGCTACAACATCCCATAGTTTAGGACATCCTGGGAGAAAAAAAAACGAATTAGCTAAGGTGAAATGCATTCACAGAGCTAAACTCGAAAGAGACGTATGACGCGCATAAACGTAGGCTATGGCGTAAGACTTACTCGCGGATCACTGGTATGTCGAGATTTATCAACTGTCTAATTTTCAGATTCTCTATTAATTATATTGGCTACTTTAACTCTCGAATGTTTTCATATTTATTATGAAGAATTGCAAGATTTTTTGTTTTTACATCAGTGCACACCAAGGAAAGTTCGAACTAGAAAGAGCATGGTGAGTAGAATTGAAATCGTTAATAAAGTTGTCGATTACATTTAGACGAAATGTGTCACTAGGAAGTGTCACAGACTCTACTACGAAAATGTAATGCATGATAAATGTTTCAGAATCTAACTGATACACATTCATTGACCGTTTTGTTTCGCACGTATAGTTACGTATAACCGATACTGTCGTATAGACTAAATTGATACATTTTCTGATGTAATTTGTTTATTTTTTTTCGAAGCGATTTGATCAAGATCGAATTAGTTTGAGATGAGTAGAATTTAAGATCTTAATCTTTCAAGTTTATAGACTAGGTGTTACTAATTTCAATTAGACTGAAAAAAAGAATTTATTATTCACTATTGCAGAAGAATTGACAAATCTGACGAAAGCTAGATTCAATTAAAAATGTGTTATAATGTATATTACATTTTGAAATGTCAAGAAAAGTCATGATGACTTTTTTTGCCGCTTATCACTATTTTTTGAGCAGAACAGGCGGATAGCGCCGTATAAAAGGCATTTTGACTGTTTTACGACTTTTTATGATAGTTTAATGGGTTGTAGTTTATGTCACAAAGTAAGACATCTGTAACACATTTAAGATTAGTGTTTGATCCAGTTCAGTAAACATGAGTTACTAGCTGGTCTAGAGTTTTTTAGCGTTGCAATTTTTTCACCATGAAAGTATATTTCTTCGAAAAATAAAACATGTTTCTTATAGATGTTGAAGTCTATTTCTGTGTGACAACATACATTAGAATATTCTATTACAAAAAAATAATCATAGTTGACTTAAGAAACCTTATTAAGTCATTTTCGTAGTAAGTTATGTTGTCAGAACAAAATTAAATATTCGCTTAGTAATCTAATTTATCATGGATTTATTTGAATTTTTTATGGGTTAATCAATACAGTTTATGTCTACCGATTATTCACTCAATATACAAAACTACTATCGAATTTTTAGCTCAATAAAGTTTTCTGTTAAGCAGCAGTAGATGACCATAAAGATAAAAACCACTGAAAATAAATAGTAAAAAATGCTTCAATACTCAAGCAGAAGCTCTGTATCATTACTGTACCGGTGAAGTGACAGATATGACTAGTTGAGAGATTGCTTTGACTATTAGTGGATAAGAAAAATCGAGTGGTATTAATTTGACTGAAAGAAAAAAAAACTTATATTAAGATCTCCTACCAGCTAGATGAAGACATTTTATTAGCAAAACAAAAAATAGTGAGAGACATATAATTACACCAGCAAGGGATACCAGTGTATGAAAAATATTCAAGAATAAAACTCATGACAAGACAATACACTTCTCTATGCGGATGAGTGTTTAGTGTGCATGCAAATATCTAGAAGTTGATTTGCCATCATTGATAGTTCAGAAAAACCCACTTCAATGTTAATCAAGTGATTTTGCATCATCAAAATTTCGTTTATTAAGAAAGTCTTGCTCAAAAACTGCTTCAATTCCTGTTCCATCATTCGAAACGGAAAAGCATTTTAGTTACTGTGATGTCATACTGAATAATAAGAAAGAAAGCTTATCATCAGCTCAAGGAGAATAAGTAATAGAGAATAGTTAACTTAGAGATTGTTCACATCAGAGATGGACAAAATCGCACCGCGCCTCCCTGCGCTTCCCCGCGCCGCTGCTCACGCCTACGCTACACTAGTCTGAGTTTCGATGAGCGCATACTTAGAGCATTCCGGTATTCGGTGGAGTTTGAGAAACTGATTGGTAGAGCAAAGAGAAAGAGAGACGTGCGTAGCGCCTAGGCGTGAGCAGTGGCGCGGGGAAGCGCGGGGAGGCGCGGNATAGATAAATCTAATGATTCGTAGAAAATCTTGAAAGTGTCAGATGAAAAGAATGTACTTTTGTTGAGATATTGAATTTTCAAGAACACTCAATTTTTGTAGCAAAGGACCATTTTTTTGGATATTCAATATCTCGACAAACGAATATTCTTTTCGTCTGAAATTTTCAAAGTATTCGAAGGATTATTAGACCTATTTACAGGTAAAATTTGAGATCGAAAATTCAGTAAAACGTTTAAACAATGGATAACTCCTTCATGAATAATACACAATCACATTTTCGGGCAAAAGAAAATTATTTTCGAGCGACGAAAGTTACACGTCGATTTTCCATACGTGAAAAATGCACATTTTGAAAATGTAATAAAATTCTTCTTCAATTAGTCCAGATTATATAAGACTTTTTTCCAATTAAAATTCTGTAATTTTCTTTCTCGATAAGATCTTATTTAAATACAAGAAAAAAAAAAAATTTAACGTAATATATGGTCAAAAAAAGAGATGAATATTCTTAAATAATTATCTCATAATATATGTGTGTGTGTGTTTTCTCAGCCATACAAATCATCTAGTTATCGTCCAACACCAGCTACACTGGGTTTATCGACGTCAAGTCGTCGTACGAGTAGTACTAGTCGAAGTCCTGTCAGTACAATATCCAAATCTCATCATCATTTATCATCAACAATTTCCAAACATTATACGGTGAGAATATTCAAAACACACACACACACACATACATATTTAAATAATCTCATTAATCTTTATTTAAATAATATATATATATTTTGTTTCTTTTTTTCATTATATTAGGATGATGATTATTATCATCAACAAACACGACCAACACCAATAAATAATACAAATAATAATAATACATTTGTTACAAAAATGAATGATACACAATTAAATGATGTTTCAAATCAATCACAAATATTTTTTGTTAATATGCCACAACAAGAACAAAAAAGTCACCAACAACAAGTTCTTTCAGTTTTAACCTCAGATCAACAACAACAACAACAACAAGTTCTACCTGTAACTGTTGTACAACAAGGTAAAAATTAAAAAAAAAGAAAAAGAATATTTTACAATTCTAAGCAATTACTTTCAAATTCAGATTGTAATGAATCATTACTTTTCTTTTCATCATCTTATATTATAAAATTTAAACATTCTTTATTTTATAGTTAAATTACCTGTTGATGCACCTAAACAAAAAAAAATTCTACCTAAACCATCATCAACAAATCAACAAGGAAATACATCCAATGAACAATCTTCAATAAATAATAATAAACCATTTGCATGGTCACGTCCACCAGGTCGTATAACATCAAATAATGAACAAATAATAAATAAAAATATCAATTCAACATCAATTAATACAGATTTAGATACAATGGAAGCAGCACATGTTTTAGCAACAGCAGCTGATGTAACAATGGCTGCCGATGCTCGTCGTAAAGCACAACAACATGATGATGATATGACAATGATGGTTGATGAAACACCATCAAATATAGCTGGTGAAGAAACAATACAATGTGACGATAATACAGCAAAAGCAATTGCACAACAACAACTTGGTACAATAACAGCAAATATTATTGATGAAAATGGTGTTGAACATACAGTTTTATTATCAACTGAAGAAGCACAACAATTACTTGGTTCACAGGGTGCTATTATTGTTGATAGTGGTAAAAAATAAAGCTTTTCTTGTTTTGTTTTTTTTTTTAAATAATCTATTTATGGTTATTTTATTTTTTTTCTTGTAATAAAGATGGTCAACCAATATCAATTCAACAAGCACAGCCTCAAACATTTGTTTCACCATTTGCACTTGATCAAGCTCAATTACAAGCATTACTTGTTCAAGCTGGTATTGATCCAAATACACCATTAACTATTGAACAAGTTGATCCAAATCAACAGCAACAACAACAAATAGCAACATTATGTACATCACCGGGTGGTACACAATATACTGTTTTTACACAAGGTTCAACCCAACAACAATTTATTTTACAAACAACAAATGAACCAACATTATCTTCATTACCAATTCAAACTCAAACAATAATACCAAAAGAAGATATAACAACAACAACAATGTCATCATCATCACCACCAACAAAACGTCGTGCATTTGCTGTTAAATCAACAATGCGTTCAGAAACATTTGATGATTTAAATGAAAGACCTCGACGTAAAATATTTGCTACAAAATCAACAGTTACATCAATGAGTAAGTTTCTTTTTTTTTTTTCATATTGAGAATATTTAATTTAATTTCCGTTTCAGATGATGAAATTCATGATGATGAAGAAGGTTTTATTGGTACACGAGCATATCATCGAAATACGAGTCGAAAATAATAAACAAAGAATTATCTTATGTACAAATTGTCTTGTCATTATTATTCGTTATGTTTCTTCTTTTAGTTGTAAACTTCTTCTCTTCATTTTTCTTCTATTTCGCTACACTCTAAGAGGATGATAAGCGAAATAAACACTATAACATTTTGTCTATTTTCACTTATTGTCTATGTATCTATTGTTTTCTTGACATCAACTAATCTTCTCTCTATTCGTGCAAAAGTTTGTGTGCGTGTGTGTGTGTACAGCGCTACTTTGTACAAAATATTGTATGAAGAAACTTCTCCCTATATATAACACAAACAAAAAAAAATATACATATATATTCTGTATTTACATGTTTTTGTTTTGTTTTTAGTATACATCAATGATTTAACATAGAAATATATATATATATATAAGGAAAAGATGTGTTTATTGAGATGAGAATAAATTTTTTCTCTTTTTTTCTTTTTCTTTTTGTCAATAATTAGAATGAATGAAAAGAAAACAACATTAATAATTATTCGATAATAAACAAAAGTTAGATAAGATGATTGAATGTTAGTCTTTTATTTAGATATCTATTCTAGAATTGATAAAATTCATTTAGTAGAATTCAATAGAATAGACGGTGTACTGTAGAAAAGTCGAAATCGAAACATATTGAAAAAATAATAATGTTTCTAGTAAATGGTGAATCTAAGAAAATGTAATTTTATTTTTTGTTTCTTGACTTGTGTATGGTGTCTGTTAGAATATTAGTATTTTGCTGTACAAAATAAAAAATGTGTCTTGATACTCGAAATCTTCTAAAGCACTTTTCGACTATTCTTAACTCCTATATTTTCCGCTTTCGATCTTTCTACAGCCAACCAAATACACTGTTGAAACTATTGTTTCATTGTTTTTGTCAAATAAAAAATAGAACAATAAATTACGAGATTCTAAACTATTTGTGTCTATCAATATTATAACTTGATTTCTATTTGAATTTATTTCAATGTTTGTTTTTGATTTTAACAAAAATTTGTACATCTTTCGTTATGATTTAGTTTGTTACGTTTTACAAGAAACTGATGAAGCAATCTCACCAAATGATATTCTATGTTTGAGCTCATATTTTGCTCATAAGTAGAATTCATAATAAAAATAAAAATCCTAAAAGGGTTTGTACGATTAGAATTTTCTTCTCGAGTTATCATTAGTTTATTAAAGTTCTCTGAAAAATTTTTTAATAAAAATTCTTATGGTACTTATCCTATTCTACAAATTTCAGACTCAAATGGATGCTTCTCATCGAAGATAAGATATTTGAAGAAAAAAAACTTTTCAAAATAGCCCATTCTTTTCTCGGCATCCCATATCCTAAGAAAAACTTATCCGTTTGAGCTAAGATCTTCAGTAGTGTAAGATCTATTGTTGGACAAGGTTTTGAGATCAAAACTTCGTCGTCTTGTGACTGTCTTCGTAACATCTTTCCATACGTTGAAAACTTAGTAAAATGACCATGACTTAATAAAATTGTCCTAATAGTACGAACCTTTATAGGGTTTTCATTTATGTTATGCATCAGATTCATAAGCAAAATATGAATTCAAACAGGGTGTATCGATTCGAGAGAATTATGGTTTCAGAAATCTTACGCTAAGTCACATTATAAGATTCTTAAAAGATCTTACTGTCTTGCAAGACATCACTATTAAATTATAGGAAATCTTATATAATGGTAAGGTCTCACAAAAGTTTCACAAGTTGATTTAATGTAAGATTTCTGAGATTACATGATTTCACGTGACTTTTTCACCTGGGTAAATTCTTTCAAAGAAAATTCCTATAAAATCTCATAGCTCTCTGTATTAAGTAGAAAAAAAAAAGAAAATTACATTGTTAGCAATTTTCTACATGTGTATTTTCTTGCTAATCTCTATGAATATATAACATCTTAATTACAAAAAATAAACTATTCAAAGTTAAAATAATAGTTTTATTTCATATAGAATAATGCTTAATAAAAACATGATTTTTTGTAATATTTTGATTAAATTTATAAAAAACAACACATTGTTTTTGTTGGTTTGTTTTTAGATCAAATTAACAATCAAATACAACCGATAGTATTATCCATCCAATGACATTCTTTCGAACATTGATTACATTTTCCCTTGGCGCTTATACCGGCATGTATACAAGTCAAAATTATGAAGTTCCAAAAGTTGATTCTCCTAAAGAATTATATGAACGTTTATTGGCATATGTATCGTCATATAAAAAAGATGATTAGAGAAAAAAAACTAAACACATAACATCTAGTTTTTCATGTGTGTTGTATGTGTGTGTGTGTGTGTACGTAATTAACCTTATTTTTTTTGTCCACATTTTCTTTTACCAATACACATATACATATATATATATACATATGCTTCCAGATTTGTTTTTAAACAGAAAAAGAAAAAGAAAAACAAGACATAATGATAACGAGGTATTTGTTACGAAATTTTTCATCAATAACTCCGATATGTCATCATTTTATCCTTCGTCAATTGTCATCATCTGATCATAATCTGTCAGCGGTTGAATATGAAAAAATAGCTAATGAAACATTAGAATCATTAACAGAAACATTTGAAAATATAGTTGAAAAACATAAATTATCAACAGACGTATCCTATTCAAATGGTGTATTAACTGTTGAACTTAATAAATATGGTACTTATGTTATTAATAAACAAACACCAAATAGACAACTATGGTTATCATCACCATTTACTGGACCTAAACGTTATGATTTTATAGATCAAACATGGATTTATAAACATGATGGTATATCATTATATGAATTATTAAATAAAGAAATTTCAAATATATTTAAAAACGATAAAAATATTAATTTTAAGACATGTAGTTATGGAAAAAAATCATAATGTTAGAGAAAAATAAAATTATTTCTATGCTATTCTCTTCGGTATTTTTTTTATTCATTCATATTCAATGATTGATTGTTGTCTATTGTTGAAAGTTGGGGAGAAAAAAAAAATCTTGATTGAATTCTTCTATTTGACGACTCATCATTGACTATAGTAAGAATTTATCTTTCTTATCCGTTCAACTATGAATATAGGATGATGTGCGAATATGTGAATAAACTCTCGGAAACAGACTATATTCTATCGAGTTTTTTTTCTTCTTTTTCTTCTTCTTCTTCTTCTCTATCGTATTTCCAAGCTTACAACTCATTGTCTTTTGTCTCGTCGATCTGTGCAAACAAGTTCGAGAACATGAAACTTTATTACTATTGAAAAGATCTCGCTTTTCACAGATGCATACAACAAGAAAATGTCATAATAAGTGTATGTATGGTTTATATTCTATAGTCACTATAACCAGTTCGAGACTTTTCTGAAGAGAAAATAAGTATGAGCGCAAGAAATAAGAGAGAGAGAAAAACTGTCGAGTCGTTAATAGGTTTTCTCTTTTTCTCATTCTCTTACAGAATAAGTCACGATCATGGCATTAGAAAGAAAAACCTATATGCCGATAATGACAGTTAGCTAGTAAGAAAAGACCGGTTCCTCTATCCCTTCAATATTCTCTTTTTTCTGCAGTATGTGTAAAAAAATAGAGAATAGAAGCAAACAACATGCACATATAGAAACGATGTAGGTCAAATGATCAAGGAATTGAATCATAATATATATATATAGAGAGAGAGAGAGAGAGAAAAAGGGAAAAGCTGGCGATGAGAAATATACAGAAAATGAAAAGAAAGGAAATAAAAACCATTTGGTGTGGCAATCATAAGACGAAGTTAGCTTATTTCCAATTGCTGTCAGCATTAAACACGCACATAATATATATATATTTATCTATATACGAGACGTGACTTGTATATTCTACAAACAGGTAAAAAGGGAAAAGAAAAGATCTTGCTCTATTTATGTTTATCTATTCTTATAATTCGATGAATGAATTTGCTATTTAGTTTTAAAAGAATTTCAATGATGATTGAGAATGAAAAGAGAAAAATATAGAAGAAAAAACCGAAATAGAAAAAAATGAAGATGAAAAAAAAAAAAAAGAAGAAGAAAAACAGACACAGAAACGTCGCCTCATGCTGTTATTGTTACTGTTGTTGATGTTATAGAATAATATTACTTCATTGCACACGGCAGTAAAGACAATTAGCTCTACGATATTGGCCGGAACAGAAAAAAGGAAATTGTACTCCGACAAACATAAATATATAATACATGTATAGAGATAGATAGTTGATTTTACCATCTTCTCGTTTTAACTTATGCATATTAAGAGAGATACACATTTCTGGAAAATGCGAATCACAAGTCTGTCATCACTCTTGTCGACAGTTGGTTGCTTCATCGTCTTCAAAAAAAAAAACGACAACATATTAGACAGACGGATGAATTAATTATTTGTGTGGGTGAGAAGGTGTTATTTTGTACGATACGCTTTCTGTATTATATATCCATATGAAATGTTTTTTAGTATTAAGCCTATAGAGCATCCAAATGTCTCCAAGATTTCATAATCGATGTTGGTTGACTGCTTGTCTGAGTGAGATTGACAATGGCACATACGGGACACAATATGACAGGATAGCAAATTGTGAAATGATAGAGAACACCGTCTAAACAATAGACATACCAATTGAAACGAAGAACGATTGTGGGTGTTAGTGTTGCGAAGAAAAGAATGCTATAAAAAAAAAAAAGGAAAACATACAAGCTGTCATTTTTGTGGCTGAACGGTAAAGTATGCAAGTTAACGTTTTGTCATGCTAGAATTGAAAATTTATTCTTAGAATAACCAATGAAAAGGTTACGTAAACAATTTATTATATATAAAAAAGAAAACAAACTCTAGGAAAAAGAAAAAAGATATTCATATCAATAGATAAAATATTTTTATTCCTGTTTTTTTTTTTTTCGTTTATATTTAGTATTCGATAATTAGAAAGTAAAGAAATTTAGTATTAATAAAATATTCAATGTTTATTTTTATTAATTATCTTTCGTTAACCATATATATGTATATATATATATACATCCATCTATGTAAATATTCAAAACAAAGGTTGTACCAAAATATGAATTATGTCATGAAAATTACTTTTCGATGACTTTTATTGTTCGATTAAACGCGTACATTAGCAATGAAGATGAGAGAAAGAGTAATGCTGTAGGCATTGTATGTGCGTACTATGTCTCTTTTCTTCTTTCTTTATACAAGGTTGTCGACTTACACGATAGATGTATTGGTTGGTGTGAATCGGAAATAGAACTTGTCATGCTGCTGATCATTCGTTCCCTTTCAGCTATTTTTGTTTTTTGTAATATACAAAGCATGCTACTAGTATACAGTCTAATTTTACTATTGCTTATATTTTGAAGAAAAACAAGACTATTTGACATAAGATAAAAAGTCATCGATAAATATGTATTATTTAGAAAAGAAGCAAATTTTGTTTTCTTTTGTTTCGATTATGAATTATGTTTAAAAAAATTTTTTAAAAAATGAAGATAATATTCATACATTAGTGAGAAAAAAGATATGAATATATATATATATTATTATCATGCTTTTGTTAAAATGGTTTTTTGATCACAGAAAAAAAGAATTTTTAAAGGAGCAAGTGACGTCTGTCTTTTCTTGGTGTTGTGTCTCGATTTCAGCTTCCGAACCATTGCGTTTTCTCTTGAGTAGAATTATCGTTCTCGTCGTCATTGTAGTTTTCCCTCTCTCTCTCTCTCTCTCTCTTTCTCTCCCTCTTATTCGCTTTCTGAAGAAAGACGGATGATGAGAGTGAACGAGGCACGAGCGCAGCGAGCATAATGGAGAAGAAGAAGAGAGACAGAGACAGACAGACCGAAGGGAACGCAACGTCGACGAGAGCGAACGAAGAACATGTCAAGGAGTTTGAAGGCTTGAGTGAGACGATGATGAAGGCGGCAGCAATGGTGAATGTAATGTTAGTCTCTAGAGAATATCCAATGATCGCGCTGAGCTGTATAGCCTTTGCGTGTATGTATCTATATCTTTTGTTTCGTCTATTATTATTTTTGTTGTTCTCATATTTCTTTATTTTAAAAGTATTTTAATATGTTTGCACCTATATTCATAAGCATTTATATGACATTTGATATCCTATTATGACTCGATCAACTGATGAGAATTGTATGTTTATGTCCAGTTTGAAATGGCAACGAGAAAAGGAGGAGATAGAATGAGGAAAGGGAAATAGGCCCAATGTCTGAAATAGATTAATCATAGAGACAGAGCACCAGAACGATCGGGCTTTTATGTCGGAGGAAAGAACGCTGCGGTAGCCTTCTTGTGTCTGTCTCTCGATTTCTCTCTTTTCCATGCGATGACGCGAAATGTTCGTTCATCGTCGTGCTCTTTCTTGTAGCAGTCAGTCAGTAAAGCAGTGTGTTTGCTGATAGGAAGCAACATTAACATCGACAGAAAAAAGCAAGAGAATGACAGAGAAAAGAAGAAAAAAAAAAGAAAAGAAAACCCAGTCGTCGTGGCAGCTAGGACCACTACTATACGGATAGAATGAAAAAGAAAAGGAGACAGAGCCAAGAGAGCGCAAAAGAAATAATAATAGAGCCGATAGAAGTAGAAGCAGTAACAGCAGTAGTGTTGGCTACAACAGAGAGAGAGAAAACGCGTTTCTGCAATTTGGCTCCCGTCGTGTGCAACGAAGACGACTATGTGTGCGTGTGTATGTGTAGTAATTGAAGCTTGACTTGATGGTGATCAAATACATACACTTAGAAGAAAAAAAAAAAAGAGAGTTATTCAGATCTTTCGACCAATGTTGTGTTTAAAGTTTTTGTTCCATTTTTTTTTTGTTTCTAATTTATTCTAGATAAGATATTCGATTGGAAATAATAGAACATATATATATATATATACATACATACATATATAAACAAAACGTTGAGCGGTTCGATGACATCGGTGATTGCAAATGGATGCTCAACAACAAGAAATTCAACAACAACAATTACAAATTTTCACTTCCAAACCGATAAACGGTAAAATGATACAATAATAATTCTTATGAATACATTGCCTTAATAGATAATTTTATTCTATTAGTTAAATATATTTTTCTCTAAATATCAATCTTCATAAATATTAATTTTCTTTTTCTTGAAAGAAAAAGTAATAATAATAATAATAACTCGAAAATAATACAGCTGTAATTATTATTAAGAAAAAAAACCTTCTTTATTAATAAGTCTTATAGTCACTATGTGGTGAATATTCACATCCTGAAGGCAAAGATTACCGGATACGTCTAATAACAAAATCCTATAGCTCTTCTTTTAAAATTGATTCTAGGCAATAATTTTCTTCGATATTTAGATAAAAGCTTTTTTTTTTTTCTTCTTTTCTTGAATAAGATAAATTTTGTTTTTCTCTTCATCGTTATAAAGAAAACATCTTTTCTATTCTATCATGCGTTAATTAAATATTAAATAAATTAGTGACATCTATAAAGAAAAACTTTTCAAAAAACAAAATGTTTGTGACAGGAAACACATTTGCTTGAGATTTATTGAAATTATCTTTAAGAACATCTTTTACATTTTGATTTAATAAATTAAATCGAATAATATTGATATTCTTGTTCTTCTTCGTCTTCTTTTTTATGAAAACCGTAGTTTTTTTTTTCTTCTTTTCATTCGTTCGTTAATAAGATCCTATTTTGATGAGCGTTTAGAATAGAATATATGAATTTGTCACGAGATTTCCTCATTTATTTATAGAATGACATTTTTTCATCAATTAAACATAAAAAAAAAGAAAGATATGACAGACTTATTTGAAAATCACGGATCATTCTTCTTTTTTTTTTTTTATCAAACATTCACTACATATTAAATGAGAGTGGTGTAAAACTTTCTCAACTTAAATATTAGGTTAAATTAAAATGATTCAACTCGAAGAACTTTTCATTGACGAATTAAAATTAATGGATAGCATTTGTTTTAGATTATCTATGTAGGATTAATATCTGCTTAAGAAAAGAAATCTATAGCTTCGGGATACATATTTCTACGTTAAGATAAAATAACTTGTCAAAGACTTCCTCGGGCATTTCAAACACTATCAAGTATATTCTATTTTTTTTTTTTTCTTGAATGCGTAGTAGACGAAAACAGTATAATATAACTCACTCCTACTAATCATTTAAAGAGAAAAACTTTTTAACATTTTAATCCTTAGAATGACATAACATTGTTTTCGTAAGATGTTTATCAAAAATAAAAAGATTAAAAATAGAATGAGTGTTTTTCTAACAAGAATTAATCTCATGCTTATTTCTTGTTTTTTTTTTTCTTCTTTTTTTCTAATAGGCTAACCATGCACAAGGCGGCATTGTGCCATGTCTGTGCTTCTCGTCACTGATGATGTTGACGATGATATTCGAAAATATTCCATAACTAATCAACAAGAATATATTTATAAACAATTAAAAGAACTTGAATACGATTTATCATCATCAGTAAAAACATTTTCTATTGTCGGATCCTCTTTATCGATATTCGATAAATCTAATAAATATTATCGACAACATCGCCGTCGGCGTCGTTGTCGACCGCAGCAATGTTTGGTGCAGCATTTGCTCACCTACATGCTAGCATTGCTTATCCTAACCAATCATCTTCATTGGCCAGTCATATTTTTATCATTATCATCTATAAAAATCATGTCAACCTACGCATCATCAATAACAACAACAACAACAACAACAACAATTGTAGCAACATCAAATCAAACAATAACAAAACGTCCATTATTAACGCCGTCCACAATAGAAATATTATTAGAAGAGGACGAACAACAATGTTTACCAATAAATACATTACAAATCGATCGAATATGTTCAAAAATTTGTCGTGCACAAAAAATACCATTCGGAAAATTCGACAATATCAATCAACCTATAACCGATACACATTATTTACCTTATTGTTCAAATCTATTAAATCAAATAATAGTCAAAGAAAATTTTTTCAACGAAACAACAGAAACAGAATGTCGACAAACATTAATACAAATATTAGCAAACGACAAAGAAGCTCGACAAGCTACGGATTATTTTGCTACTTATATGGAAGCAATAGATTCAGCATCAAAAGAAAATCGTTATTCAATTATAGATTCCGACTGTCTAGTAAATTTTTCATTCTTTTCTTTTCTTAGTTTTTTTTTTTTTATATTTGAATCTATTGAATACTTCTTATTTTATAGAAAGCTTATCGAACATGGGCTTGTTCAGTTAAAATTCCATATTATTATCAAAATCATCTTATACCGCCTTGTCAAACGATCTGTGATGAAGTCGAGCGTGTTTGTCCTACATTTCGACCCAGTGATCGTGAACCATTATTTGCTGGACAACCATTATTTTTTTGCCATGGTAATAACAAGATTCTTTTTTTTTTGTTTTGTTTTTTATTTGATGAAACTATGTTCTTACAAAAGAGTACTTGAACAAGAATTTCCGTCATAGATGACTTAACTATAGTATTTGACTTATGTATTGATAGTGATGATTTTAGAATAATTGTTCAAAACAAAACGGATATTAATGAAATATTTTTATTTAATATTCTTATGTTTATTTTTGTTGTTTTAGGAGGTATTGTAGATAATATTGATTATGGTGAACGACCATATTGTTTTGATACATGTCATATATATCATGGTTCACTTCAACGTCCTTCCTCGTTATCATCACCCATATCAAATCAAACTTCTTCTTCTTCTTTTTCTTCTTCTTCTTCTGTACCTTCAATAGCAAAATTTATTGAAGGCATTGTGACTACACCGCCATGTTTTGAAATCAAAACGTTATCGCCTTCTTCATCTGAACAAAACAAATCATCATTAGTATTTGTCGACGAATCGATATTTGATAATACAAGTAATACATCTCTTTCTTCTTCAGCTATAACTATCATATCGTCATCTTGGTCGTCGTCTATTATTTTAACTTTTATTCTTCGTTTTTCAATGAAAATTCTTATATGACGACTGAGTTTTATTTTAGTAGTGATAGATAGGTAATATGTGTCAATGTTAATCGAGCTGGTTCTCGATACAAAAAAAAAAAAAAAGAAATAATAAAAACCGTATGAAAATCGAAGAAAGTATTCGATCGTGTGCATAAAACAAGTTCATATGTGTGTGTATTTGTTTGTTTTATTTCTATGTGTAATATTTTTTTTTTTTGTTTTTTTTTTCTCCTCACTCTTTTTCTTTCTTCTTTTTTTTTTTTTATTTGTACTATTGGAATGCTATGCCATCACTGAATGACCTGCCACTCAATACTGTTGCTGCTGATAGATCTAGAAGGAGAAAAGGAAAAAAACTGAAAAAAAAAAAAAAAAAGAAATATTAATTGATACTGTCATTACTATCGTTGAATTCTTCTTTTTGGGGATATTTATAAAACAGAACTCAAATTTAAGGTCAAAGTTCTTTTATAAGAACATTATACGAAATGCAAACAATTCAAAAATTATACTAGCAAATATTTAAATAATGTTTTATTGAGTATTGATGGTAGGCATGTTGAATTAATGTTATGACAATAGAATTTAATCAACTTAATAGTCATCATTTTCTGGTAAATAAATTTTAAAAAAAGTGAATATCTGAAAATAATCAATTCAATAAGGTTAATCCAAATTGAACAAAAAAAAAATTGTAAATAATTATACTCATCATAGTTTTCTATTGCATATTATAAGTTTTGCTGAAGACGATAGCGAATTCAGCTAAGGACCAGCGTGTATGAGAACTTTACAAACCGAACCCGATCGAACCTAGGCTCGACTGAGATATTTTTTATAATGCGCATAAAAACTAGAACAATTGAAGCCCAGCGCTCGAAGTTATCTCATTATGTAGAGTAATATTTTGTCTATATTTCGATAGTTTAGACCAAATAGAGCAGCCTTTCATTTCAAAATTTAAGCTATTAATGTAAAAGTGTTTGAGAGTAACGAAAAAACGCTCGATACACGCCTAATTGTCCGTAAACAGAAAATTCCTGACTACATTACTGGTTGATTGAAGATTATCAATTCCGAAAATCTTGTCCAATCTTGACATACATTACAAGAACTCGTCTATCTAAATGATATATCTTTGTCTTAGTCATTTACTTTTTATTATTGATTTATATTCTGACATACGACAATAAAAAAAAACTCATAAAATATTTATAGTTCTTTTATATTTTTACAAATCATTTTATCATTGTTATAATGCTTTATTTTCATTAACAACCATCATAATAATTAGAGAATAGACGGTGCTAGAATAATTCGTCGCATGACATATTAGTGGAGTTTATTGGGCTCAAAATTTTTGAATCTAAACTAACTCGACGAGTTCTACATTATAGTCTTAAAGTGCTCTGAAGAAGCATCGAAGGTGAGTGATGCGAATATACAAAAGATTTTGACTTACATCGACATCCACATATCTCCAACGCTATGTCCGATCCTTAGAAAAAACTTCTTACTTCTAGTTTGTTGTATATGCTTCTATAAATTGAATGAATGAAAACTCTTCGAATTTCTTATTTCTATAAGACTTCTGCAAAAAGATATTTTGACATTGCTATAAAGATTTTCTGTTCACTTCTAAATGATTTCTTATAATCTAATAGTTTTCGATTGTTCAGTTAACTCTAAATCAAGAATAGTAATTTCTTCGATTTTTTTATTTTTTAAACAATTTCTGTATCGGCATCTATCGAGAAAAAAAAACATAGAAACTTTATGAAGGATATGACAAGCATCAGGATAGGTTAGTTAATATAACGATTCGATTCAATCGTCTGATGATGATTCACTCAGTGGGAAAAAAAATAAATGAATGATGACTTAGTTATTTTGAAATTCAAGTACGTCATACAGAAAATTTTCGTCATTGAATTTTGCTCTTTGATTTTTTTCTTCAAATATGAAATAAATGATGTATTTTGTTGTACTACTCTTTTTCAGATATATACAATAATAAGAATGGCTTCAGTTGTTAAAATTGAAAAATCTAAAGAAAATGAAGATGTTCTTGAAAAAGCTCTACATGGAGATATGATTGAATTTATTCGAGGAGCTTATAGTCATTGGGCAATTTATGTTGGTAAATTAAGCTTATTTTCGTATATTTATATTCTGATGAACTTTTCATTTAGGTGATGGTCGTGTGATTCATCGATGGGGTGATCACGATGGTATTGGAAAATCAGTTGGTTTTTGGGGAAATCTATTGACATTTTCTGGTACACAATTTGATAAAGCGACAATTCTTCAATCACATGTATCTGATGTACTTAAATTGGGTGGTAAAATTCGAATTAATAATTATCTTGACAAAAAATATAAGTATGTTAAAACATTTATTATAGACTTGAGTATTTCATCAATTGAAATAGATTAAGATAAAGATAGAACTATGAAAATTATAAATAATCTTTTACATCCATTGTGTTAGAATACTTTCAAACTATAATGTTTTTCGATTAATTTAGAAGTATGATGCAAGAGAACGAATGATTGTTAGGCTTGTGATAAAGTAAAACTCATTAGTTTTCGTTGCTATGCACTTAAATCAAAAAAATGGAAAAAGAAAACATTGAACTTATATAATAATAATTAAAATTCTTTAAATGCTCTTCTTGAGAAAAAGTCAAATTTTATCGATTTTGTGATTTATAGCTTGTTAGATGAAAAAAAGTATCTACTCTCGGATGTATTATTATTTATTGATTTTATCATAAGATTTAAGGATATTACATAGATTTTTCTAAGCCTTCACAAAGAAGAAAATAACGTGTTTTTTTTTTAAATATGATTTTTAAAGTCTTTCGAGCTTCTCTGTTAACTTTTGGAAGTGATGAACATGCCTATCATACACTGTTAAGTACGGTAAATGAATACAACACTCGGGTATGAAAAACCAGGCAATGGAGTGGAGATATGGATGAACTGAAGATTCACACACATTCACAACCAAACATTTACATGCGTTCTAATCAATTATTTATGACAAAATATTCAAAGACTCTTTCTATATCAGTTTATGGAGGAAAAAGTCTTGATTTTGTGTGTGTTGAAAGCTTGGCTTGATGTCAAAATGAAGGCAAAAATCAACTCTATGATTTAACAGAGCTGGATTTTTCGATCCTGTCTTTAGTGTTCGCTAAAAAGTAATTGTTCTCAACTTGCATCTTCTGATTGTTTCACACTTTATTAGCAGAGCTTTCGAGAAACAAAAAATAGAAAAATCAGGCTCTGTTAACTTGTAACGCCACGTTTTTTGCTACATTTCGAAACTAATCTAAAGTTTTGAGATAGTGGAGAACTTTGAAACGCATGAACATCTATATTTTGATCCATAACATAAAGCTCACTCTTCATTAATTCAATATATCTAGCTGAAATTTTTACTTAGAGATGCTTTACTTAAGATACAATTCCTTCGAATATTTCACCAAGATCGTATTCTCGAAAAAAACAACATTGTTTTTTTTTTCTAGAGTTCTCTTAAAGATTTTCAAAAAAAACATATAAAAATTAGATCGCATATTTCTCTCATATATATATAGGATTTTCCTCTCTAAAATATGAGCATAATAATATTACAAAAAAAATCATAATTGAAATAAACTAAGATATTATGAAATAATTCAGTCTTATTCATCAGGAGCAATAATGAATAAATAATTTTATTAAAACAAAATATTAAAATTTACATCAGAAGAATAGATAATTTCATCAGGACTGACTGCAAATATATGTGTGAAATTTAGATCTCAACAAACGATATGAACTTTGCATTTATATTCGTTCATACGTGTTCTGTAAATCAATCAGAGACGTGGTACTCGTTTCGACACAAAAAATAATGAGATCTCGACGTTACAAAATATTTTTACTATTTCAAATTGCTATTTATATAACATTGCATGAGTGTGAAAACCATTTTAATCATGATCAAGTAATCTATTATATTTGAAAAAAGATCATATAAATGAAAAGTAATATTGTTTTGCTAAAAGTATACGTTTCTAATGAAAATTCATCTCCAGATGATGATGAATCATATAATGAAGTAACTGAATACTAGGAGAGGGGAAAATGAATTATCAAAAAGATGAACATGTATTATCGTAATGGAAAAAATATCCACAGTTATGACGTTGGGCATCAACACTGTATTCTATTCTTGTATCATCAGCAAGAAACAAATATATACTTAGCGAAGTTGATTGAGTTTTAGAAGCAGATAGATACCAAGTGAATTCTAGGTTACTAGCTTTTTTTCTGAAATTTGAGATGATCTTTTTTTCTATTGCTGTTTGTGGAAAAAACAAACCAAATAGAATACTTTTTCATATAAAGTAAAAATTTGAAAACTGTACTGTAACTGTAAAAATATCTGCGAAATATCGATTAGCTCTGGCCGAGTACCAGATTCAGTTGCGAGCAGTTGTATTCGTGCAGCACTCTGGTCTATAGTCGAGCAATCAGATGCAACAAATTTGATAGATCTCCTATAGTTACTCATGTCAAAAAATGATTATTTTAACATTATTTTAAACTTATATTGAACTACAGTAATTTATCAATAGTTAATACAACATGCTGTCATTATTAAGAATAGTCTTATGTGAATTGTTTTTGAGTAAGAAAATAAAATAATAAAACAAGAAAGTAAACTAATTTTTCGTATGAAATAAATTTCTAATTATCTGTTATTTTAATCAATACTTATCGATTTTTAAATAATAATGAGTCTATCAGCTATATTAANATTTCAGCTAGATATATTGAATTAATGAAGAGTGATCTTTATGTTATGGATAAAACAAGAAAGTAAACTAATTTTTCTTATGAAATAAATTTCTAATTATCTGTTATTTTAATAAATACTTATTGATTTTTAAATAATAATTAGTCTATCAGCTATATTAAATTTGATACTATTGATAAAATAAATAAGAGATTTTCATAAGTTTACATATCTAATATTTTATTTCTAGACCATTGCCTGCTGAAATTATTCTCGACAAAGCTCGTCGTGCTCTCAATCAAGAAGGTTATAATTTAGTATATAGTAATTGCGAACATTTCGCAACGGAATGTCGTTATGGTCAACCAAATAGTCGTCAAGTAAGAAAATGATCGAAAACTCAAAAGAATAAAAAGAACCATTATTCTTGTCTTATTTTTATTTTTGTTTTAGGTACAAATTGCTGTTGGAGCTTCAGCTCTAACTGCAATGATTGTAACAGCTGCAGCAGCGGTTTCAACAGCACTTTTTCTACGAGGTCCTTCAGAAGAAGACAATAAAGAAAAAGATGATAAAAAAGTTCAAATTAAAACATGATTATGAACCATTGTTTATATCATATTTATTCGTAGTCTTACACAGAATAATATTTATGTTTTTTCTGAAAATATATTTAAACTTATTTTCGAAGGGTTTATTTTTGTTTCTTTTGGATTTATTTATTTAATATTTTTGTGCTGATGAAATATAATTGTAAATTCCGTTTATAACAAAAAAAAATGTTTTGATTTTCGTTTGCGTTAATCAATAAATATGCTTCATATATTCAAGAATATTAATATAGAATGTCTATTGGTACTCGAGTTTTTTGAGATTATTGGTTATTTTTTGTTGGTTAGTGGCTTTCATCATGAAAACTCTTTTATTTATTTTTAATTTTTGATTTGATGTCAAATAAGTATAAATTTCAGATTTATTACATGTGTCAAATATTTAACAAATGGCTTTTCATGACGAAGTTGAAATAGAAGGTAAAATTTCGAAAGATAAAGAGATGAAAAGATTATTTGTTTTGTTTAGATTTCGAATATGATGAAGAATCTGAAACTTATTATTGGCCATGTCCATGTGGTGACAGATTTCAAATAACGAAAGTAAAAGAATTTAATTGCAAAACAAAAACAAAATGATTCTTTTTTATTTTAGGAAGAACTTGAAAGTGGAGAAGATAGTGCTCGATGTCCAAGTTGTTCACTTATCGTTCGTGTTATTTATGATAAAGTAATTGAAAATATATTTTATGAAGATATTTATTGTGTTTATGTTTTGTTTTCTGTAATTAGGAAGCATTCATGGAGAAAACATCAAATTTAAAACAGAAAACATCACCGATGATAGAAAAACTCACGTGACTATTTAAAACTGTTGATTTGTTATTTTATTTCATTATTGCACAGTGTGTTTTTGTTTTCTTTAATTACATTAAAAGAAATAACTTGTTAACATATGCTTTGTGCATATGAAAATTAATATGAAAACACTATTTTCACTCGTTTTCTAGGAAAAAAATGTGTTCAAGAAAGAACGACAAAAGATAATCAACATATTATCAATACACGTAATCATTCCGAATTTTATTGAAATAACTGAGTATACATCCATATATATATGACTGAAACAGATGTTTCCAATGTTAATGTTAATTTTGTTGTTATTTGGTTAGATAAAGATGTTAATAGAAGACACGAAAATGAAGATACAAAACAACTTTTACGTCGTATTGTTGGAAATCAATTAAAAACATTTAATGATCCTGATGAATGTATTGATTATATATCAACAGAACAAATGAAATTAGTATTTCTAATAATTTCAAATGCATTTGGTCATTATGTAGTACCACTAATATATCAAATACCACAAATTCAAGCTATATATGTGTTTTGTGTTAAGCGACAACGAGCCGAAACATGGGCAAAACCAGATTTAAAAATTTCTGGTATATTTACAGACAAAAAAATTTTAGTTGATAAAGTTCGCGATGACATACAGGCATTCAATATAAATAATAATATACCAATGAGTATTTTTCATATTGATGATTGTCAAAAAATAATACGTGATTTACAAGGAAATAGTGCAAAATTTATGTGGTATCAATTATTAATGGTTGTTTTACAACGTTTACCTACATCTAAAGATGCAAAAAATGAAATGATTGCTCAATGTCGTATAGTTTATTGTAAAGATTTAGTTGAACAAGATAAAATAAATAGATTTGAAAAAGAATATACAGAATCAAATGCGATTTGGTGGTATACATATGATTGTTTTGTATATCGTTTATTAAATAAAGCATTACGTACACAAAATATTGATGTTATATTTCAATTTCGATTTTTTATTTATGATCTTAATAATCAAATTAAACGACTCTATTTACAGTATTTACAAGATCATCGTCCAATCTCAGTACATCGTTTAACTGTTTATCGTGGTCAACATTTAAATATCGATGAAGTTAATGTACTTAAACGTAATGTCAATGGACTTGTATCAATGAATACATTCCTTAGTGCAACATTAAATATAGATATAGCACTTATTTATGCAGAAACTGACCCTAGAAGTGCAGAAACATCACAAATACAATCTGTTCTTTTTATTATTGATATATTTGATATGAATGAAGAGACAACACCATTTGCTCCAATTGCAGGTAATTCTTGTAATGCTGAAGAAGAAGAAGTTCTTTTTGCTATTGGAGCTATTTTTAAAGTTATGTCTATTGAAAAAATAGACAATCGATGGAATATTCATTTACAATTAAGTAAAGAAGAAAATCAACTCTATCGAGATCTATCATATCATATTATGAAACAAATTGGATCTGAAGCAAACTCATTAACACTTGGATGGTTTCTATATCGAATGGGTGATTATTATAAAGCTGAACGATATGCTGAATCATTACTCAAACAACTTTCAAATAAACATAAAGACATTGGAAAGACTTATAATCTATTAGGTTTGATTCACAAAGATACTGGTCGTCTATCACAAGCTATTAAATATTATGAGAAAGCACTTGAAAACTATTCTTATACTTGTTCACCTAATAGTCCTCAAGTTATTGCTACTCATTATAATCTTGGTTTGGCTTATCTAGCAATAGGAAATAAAGAACTAGCTACTGAACATCAAGCTAAAGCTAAAGGACGATTAATTGATTCTTCACATACGAATAAATCATTACTTGAAGCTATGACTGATAGTCTCAAAGCTAAATTGGATACAGCACTTGGAAATTATGTTTGTGCTTTTAAAAATCTTGAAAGAATATTAGAAAAAAAGAAAACATCATTACCATCAGGACATCCGTCATTTGCATCAACCTTAAAAGAGATGGGTATTGTACAAGTTAAAATGAATAATGATGAAAAAGCACTTGAATATTTTAATGAAGCATTAGATATTTGTCGTAAAAGTTTAACAGACTATAATATGGATGTAGCAGACTGTCATGAACATATTGCTCATGTACATTATAAACGTCAAGCATATTCACTTGCATTAGAACACTTTGAAAAAGCCTTAGATATTGTGACATATATTTCAAGAGAGGATATTGATCGTGTGGAAGATTTACAAAACTGGATTACAAAAACGGAAGGAAGTATGAATGCTAATAGAGCGGAATAACTTTCTTTTTATTTTATTAGCTATAATAAAATTGATACTGTTATAAAAAAAAATCATCAATTGAAATTTATTATATCAATAAATGGATGGACTTAGAAGATTTCTTAGTTACAAAAAGAACAATAAGTTAAATTTATTCAAAAAAGAGAAATCTATTTTAAATATTCAATGCACTTATAATGATCAAATACAATATGTGTACATCGTATCTTCTTAGACATTATTGTCAAAATGACACTTATTTTAATTCATTTGAATATATCTATTAATGCATTACAGGTCATTCCATTTATTTTGAAACAAATTAGAAAGCTTTTCATTTTCTTATCTTGAAAAGTTTGTTGCAATAAATGTTCAATATGTGTTCCATGAACATAGTAAATTAATCTACGATGCTTTGCCCAATTCTCTAAAGCGTCGTCGATTTTATGGAGCTCAAGATTTTCACACTACAATTTTACAACATTTTTCAAGCTATTCAATGTTGGCACTTTGNTTTTGCATTTAACAACAGTCGAAAGTTTTTTCTTTGTAAAACGATGATGAAAAGTAAATCGAAACGAACAAAATCGATTAATAAGCATTACAAAATATTAAGTTTACCTTGTTGTTTTTTTCTCGATTTTTGTTTTCTTACTTCTACAATACATTAATGTGCATAAGCAATTAAACGATCAAGAAAAACAAATGGATATTAGTTTTGTTATTTGTTTATTCTATTAGCGTACTAGATTTTCAAAATATAACGACAATGCATCTATTCATTTTCAGTAAGAGTTGCACTCCTCAGGCTTTCGTATTGTTCTTCATTAAATTTTGGGTACGATTGTTGTTGTTATTGTATAAAGTGAAACAGAGAAAAAAAAAATGCGCAATCCGGATCCATTTGCATCATTTTTTTTCAATGAGGCTCAACTGATCAAACTATAGACATTTGATGATATAATCAAATTTCGTATTATATGTGTAGGTGGTGTTCTTTTTTTATGTGTGTGTTGTATTTTTATTCAAACATTGATCATAATTTGAATTAGTCCATTTGTTAAATTTATTTTGTCTGTTTATAATTGTACGAAGGCGTTGTTCTATTATAATTGTAAGTTAATCTATTCTTTTCTAATCAATCAGTAAGTGCGTGTGTCTGTATACAATCTAGTGCATTGATCTCTATTTGTAATCTTCCTAGTTACTATTGCTGGTGTCCTCCGTCACTGCTATATCATACTCTTATTAATCCTCAACAAATGAGACAGGCATAGAAGGCAAAAAAAGAAAGACATTGTCCATTGAGGATAAAACCAATCGTCTTCTCAAGTGTCTTTTAAAGCACATATACGTATATATACACGTATAGGAGAAAATGTATGCATAGAATATGAGGAAGAGAAACTTTTCGATTTAAGCAGTGTCATCTTCGTTCTAATGTACTTGAGTTTCGTAGATTTGCATTCAGTGTTGATATGGTCTAGACAGGCAATTTATAATAGAAAGTAAAAAAAGGATAAATGTGAGGAAAAATTTTTGAAATTTTCTTAAATATCATTTTTTTTTTCGTATTGTTGACTTTCATTTAACACTTAGGTGTTATCCGTTTATCTTTTGATCTTATTATTTTTTTCGCTTTTGTTCATTTGCACATTTTGATTAGAAATATGAAGAAAAAAAAAACGATTGACCTTATTTTTCATATATATAAGTTTAAATTCCTGATACATTACTTTTTATCAAAAACATTCCTATTTTTTTCTTTACTACATTTAAAAACGCACATTAACAGTTTTTTCTTTTGAGTCAAATTTTGAAAAAGGTATGACTGACATACATAGTTGCAAGAGGAAGAATAACAACAAGTGTTTGTCGTATGTCTATTTACTTCGATGCAAAGCAATTCCAATTTATGTATCATATTTTTTTTTTTTTGTTAAATATATTTAAGCAGACAACAGTTGATCATTTCTTTTCTTTTTATTCTTTAGATTTTTATAAATCATTTATAATGACATCTTGTTCAGACTTAAATAGAATTGAATGTCGACCAAATACCAAGGTATGATCGTTATATATTTGATGTTTTTTGATCAAGAAATAATTGTTAAATGTCGATAGTTATCATTTGATATTGTTTTATTTAAATGAAACTTTGAAAAAAAAATAAAGAACTTTTTTAATTTAGATTGACAAAGAAAAAACTAAATTGAAATACAAAACTTTATCTTATATTGATATTGATTGAGTTATAATAAAATAAATGTTCTTGAAAAAGAATGCGCCTTATTTCTAATAAAATGAAGTAATAATCAAATAAAAATATAGATCGATATTTGACAAAATTTAGTTATTTAGTGAATCATTCAATTTACATAAAACTAATCGATATAATATGCATCATCCTATCGTCTTTTTTTGCCTCTCATTACTACTACCTAAGAAACATTAACTGTATGTATTGTCAAGGTCGAATGCTCATATAAATGATAGGAAGAAAAAAAAAAGAGACGTTGACGATCCATCTTTCATCGTTTCTTCATTTCTTATACGTGTATATGCTGAGCCCTGAGATGAGAGCGACAGAGAGAGAGAGGGGTGGAGCGATGGCAAAACTATCGAACGAATGTGTGCGCGTGTTATAAAAGATAACCTTCCATTGCGCTCTCTCGCTTTTGTGTGTGTGTGTGTGTGTGTGTGCTCTCTATCATCGTTCTTCGTGCTGTGTGTGTGGTGCGCACAAGTACCCGAACACGTACTACGTACTATATCATACTTCTCCATCAAGTAATAGCGCACATTAACTAAGTGATGCACACATTTGTATATTCTAGGTCGTACCATTTCCAATATCAACAAGTAAGAAACTTGTTGAACCATTTAATCGTCTTAAAAATCGAGCTAATTTATTTCGTCGAAAAAATTATTCATCCCAACTTGATTTAAGTTCATATTCAATTGATAATCGTTCGTCTTCAAATACTGATCATATTGTTCCATCACATCAAGTATCAATAACAAATTTTCATAATACTGGTGATATTATTCTTAAACGTTCAAATTCTATGATATGTCCACAACAACATTTACAAACATTTTTAAATCAAAATAATAATAATAATAATAATAATTATATAAATCATCGTAATTCAATTTGTGTTCAATTAGCTGGTTGTTCAACAGACGAAAGTTCAACAGACGATAACCAATTAGTTAAATCATCATCAAATCGTTATTGGTCTAAGTCATTTTCATCAAAAATGAATGATATTGACGAAAACGAAATTTTATCATCTAATCAACCATCGACTATAATTGAAGAATCCAATATTAATCATAATAATGAAAATGATCAAGAAGAAAAAGGTAACAAATAAAAATAAAAAGTTCTTGTCAATGTCAATCATTTTATATTCTACTCAAACAAATAGCTATATATACAATTTGTTTCTTTTCTTTTCTTTTTTTCTGTTCAGTATTGTCATCATTACCTAACAATAATAACAACAGTGAACATACGTCTGCCATTCTTCCATTATCTCAGTCAACTATGGATGTTATTATAAGAGAAAAAGAAGATAAAGAAAAACAACAAGAACAGATATCTTCAACGACTATTCCAACTTCTATTATATCTTCATCTCATTCATCATCATCACCGTCATCGACAGTTATATTACGAGATCATGCTGAAACAATTCGTACACGTCGTCAGTGCCATTCAAGTATATCTCTTCTACAACATCAACAACGACAACAAACTTTATCAACATCTTTTGAAGAACCATTTTATGATTGTAAACAACAAACATTAACAAAAAAATCCAATCAAAATTTAGATATGTCTTTAAATAAAATTTCAACATGTACAATGACTGGTAAATCATTAAATAATCTTGATGAATCTTTATCAACAATATCATCCGAAGAAAAAGGTGTACAAACAACATTAAATGAATCAATAAATACAAATACTTGTATTAAACGAGCTATTTCTTCAACGAGTTTATCATCATCATCAACATCTATGCAAACAGATTCACTTGAAAAAAAACCTAAAATGCCTATATCAACAACAATAGATGAAACAACATCAACAAATGATATCGATACATCAACACATTTAAATAGTCAATATCAAACTGACTCACAATATAAATGGCCACATATACATGAAAGATTACTTGGTGAACAAGCATGTATTTATTGGGTTAATTATTTAGGTAAATTAAATTCTATGAAATTTAAGATATAAAAGATAACAAAAAAAAATTATCTAACTAAAGTTTACATAACTTATCAACATTGACAAACTATTTATGATACTTAAGTTAAGATTTAAATAGAGGTCAACAAGAAAGTCTTATCATTTCTTAGTTACACAGTGTAGAATTCAAAATAACTTATCGAATGATTATACTATAAATAAATTATAATCATATAAATATATTTTTTAATAGAAAAAGAAAAAAAAAAGTACATTTTCATATATTATTATAATTAAATTATACATTAATATAATATTCAAAATTATTTTATTTATAAAAATTTCATTCAATATATTATTGTCTTAGATTTTTTTCAGTGATGAAAATAATACCTATTATTATCATTGATGTTCTTGACAGGAGAGACACTCCAAATCGGGTTAACTCAAAGTGACCTGCTGAGTCATCGACTCTTTTCTATCCGTGTGACCTCGATACAATCGTATATAAAATTCATAAAGATTAATAGACTATTTCTTTTTGAATACATATTTGATCCTAACATTTGATGATAATCAGACATTCAATCGATTATGTTTCTATATTTATCTCAAATAAATAATCAAAAGAAAATTTTTTGTTTTCTTATATTAGAATTATTAAATATTATATTTATTGATATAGGTTCAACAGCAATTAAAATGTTAAATGATGGTACAACAGCTATGCCATCACAAGCTATTGCACGATTGAAACAATCAACACAATATGCACGTGTTTTACCAATAATTGGTTTAAGTATATCATCACGTGGTGTTGAATTTTTAAAACATGCAAAAGATCGTATTGTTATATGTTTTCATGATATTAAATCAATACATTGTGCATGTCAAGATGAAGATTTACGTTATTTTGCTTATGTTACACGTGAACAACGTCTTACTCATGGTATAACACATGGAACATCAAATACTAATACTAATTCTATTCTTGATAATAAACAACAAACACCACCATCGCCATCATTTTCAATAGGTGGTGAATATCATCATTATTGTCATGTATTTGTTGTCAAAAGTGAAGCTATGTCAACTGAGGTATATGTTATTGAAATAAAACAAAAAATTTTAATTTATATATTTTTTTTCTTTATTTAGATTATGTTAACATTTGGTCAAGTATTTGATATAGCTTATCGACTTCATCGTCGTTTAAAATTAAATGGTAAAAAACCTAAAGATACACATTCATTATTATCATCTGTTAATAATGTTGAACGTCATCGTCAACTTGAAGTTATTCGTCTTTCGACTAAGTCTGATATTAAACATAATAATAATAATAATAATATTAATAATAATAATGTTATTATGTCATCATCAACACATTCACCAACAGCATCATCTTCATCATCATCGACGGATGATCGAAAAATATTTATTTAATAAAAAAAACCCGAAAAAAAAGAATAGAAATTCAAACATTGATTTCTAATTTTCATTGTACATGTGTGTGTGTCTTTCTATATATATATATATCTTTATTATTTTCTCCTAATGAGAAGACAACAAATTAATAAAATTTTAAAGAGAATCTTATATCTCATAGTATTCTAAGCAAAATATTTTATTTTTAATAGGAAAAGAAAAATTTTTCATTTAATTTATCATTATATTTTCTTTATTGAAAATGATAGTCGATTATTAGATTGTATCTGTCAACGAGAACGAATAGTTAGCCATCCGCTAAAATATGATGATAGTCGAAAGATTTTCGACCTATATGATGTAATAAGACTAGTAGATAAAAAAAGATGCTATATCTTTGGTATACAAGGACTCTATTCATCAGAATGTCATTGTTGAATATAAGTTAGTAATGGTGTTTAATCTATCTGATAAGCTAACAAAGAAATTAACTATGTTATTTTTCAAGTTCAAATAAAAATACAAATATGAATAGCATTCCTTTATGGGTTAAATAATAGTGCGTGGTTTTAAAGATATTAGAAATTATATTATTTAATTGAGACTTATGACGTAACGACGGAAAATATTATTTCGATTTATGATTAAAATTTCAATTTATAAATTATTAGAGATATTTTCATTAGAGAAACATTTATACCATTTATAATTAGTGACTAACAAGAACGGTGTGTTATATTCAAATGAAAACAAAAGTTTATGCTTTTGATTTAATTAGTTTGATTATTTATTCTTGTTTTATTCATATGAGTAAAACAATATCGTAGTTTGATAATAAAAAGCAACATGAACTAAGAAGCAATATATAGAAAAAGAATGTAAGAATACGTTTACTTGTTTATAGATAGTACACATCAATTTATTTCCCCTCCATCTCTTTTTTATCATTAAGCTGTTTTTGTTTTTTTGACCTCCTATATATATCGGGAGAAAGGCCCAAACGTGCTGCGTTTTATGATATATATATACTTTCAACAACAAATATAGTTTGCAGTATGAAGTGTCACTTTTTAATTAGAATTTATTTCCATGTCTATTATTCATATCACAACGTTTTTGAAATAACTTTTGACAGAAACAAGATAGAAATCTGCGGTTCTCATCATTCGAAAGAAGAGATAAATCTGCATCGAATCACTTCTTTACACGTTCATGGCAAGTTTTTTCAGAGTGTTGAGTCGCGTTTTCTGAAGAACATGACTTTCTTTCAAAAATGTAGCTCAAAACTCTAGCAAAGCTTGTCATGAATATGTAAAAGAAAATATTCGATGTAGATTTATCTCTTCTTTCAAATGATGAGAACTGCAGATCTGTATCTTGTTTCTGTCAAAAGTTATTTCAAAAACACTTACTCTTCTTCTGTTGTGATTATGAATAATAAACGTGAATGAAAATGGCAACAAAAAAGAATTAAACTTTTTTCTGTTAATACACTTTTCATACTTCAAACTGCATTTGTTACTTGATGTTAATATATCACAAAATACAGTGCGTTTGGGGCTTTCTCCCTATATATATATATATAGGATATTGAAAAACAAAAGAAGGCTCGTGATAAAAACGATAAAAAACAGAAGAGGAAAAAATCAATTGGCGCGCACTGTAATTTATGAATTAAAGAAAACTTTTAGTGACTTTTTTTGAGTTTAAATTGTCTTTTACATATTTGAAATAATAGCTATTGTTAGATAATCTATATCTAATTCATTTACTAAAGTTTTGATTTTCTATAAAATTATACTAGTATCACCTATAACGCGAACTGCCTTGTTATGATTATAATATTTTCATCGATAGCTTTTAGGAGATTTGATTATTCGTTTAATACCGTCTATTTTTCTTGTTGTTAACAGTTTAACAAAAGTACATAATGGAGTATTATCAGGTATTCTTCTTGTCAAAACACTACTCGTTATTTTTAATGTATATTCTGCTATAAATATTTTTGTCGTTGTTCAAACCCTAAAACTAGCTGATATTCTTGCACAGCCTGAGTCAGCGTATTTTAATATTTCAATACTTGAACAATATCTTAAATTTCTTATATTACATTTGAAAACTCACCAATGATTGCATCATGTTATTCAGTAAGTTCTTTTTTTCTATATTCGTTTAAAAAACCTTTTGGGTTAACATGATCTTTGATAATATTAGTTGTCATATGATTACTTGCTGATCCTCCAGCTGTTATTTAAATATCAACATCAGTAATAGCTGTTGATAGATCAGCTGTCAATGGTATGAGACTATGCATGTTATATTTGATACTGTGCTAATTATACTTGTCACTACATCGAAAGCGTTTTTTTCTTCTTTTCTACAATTTGTCAAATACATGTATCGATTTTTGCAATCAAATCGTTTGATTGGTAACACTTTTAATGCAGTTTTCTATATTGTTCCATAAGACATTTTAAACAATTCTAAAAACATAAATTCCAACAGAAAAGATATCCGATGTATAATATGGCAAATGTATGTGTGATGAGATCTATAAGTAAAATCTGATTTAGTAACGTAATCTCAAAGCAAATTTACAGAACACATTTATGAACTTGTTTTATCTGTAATACTATATAATCTTAAATATTTACTTTTGCCAAATAAGAATTTTACTTTTTTTATGAATCATACAGTTAATCGAAATATAGAAATGTATATTATCTTTTGTACAAACACAGAAGAAATATTTCTAATCCAATAATAAAGAATAACTTCGTATCTTGGTGATGAGACACAATCAGTTCAATATTATTCTTATCTTCATCATTTGATATATTATAGCTTGATTTGGAACGCAAAAAAAAAAACAGAATATGATACAAAGAGTGTATAGTAGATATGAGCAACTTCAACTGCGAAATGAAGTTGGTATTCAAATACTTTTTTTAATTAACTTCCATTAAATTACTTTTAACTTGAAATGGGGATAGCAGGTGACTGACGTTAACTATTTCTATCTTATACTAAATAAAAATTAATTTATGTTAAATTGACTTTTTGGTACAAACCAATATAAAATTGTTAACGACAAAATGATTATAGATTCTTATATATACATATATATGAAATAAATAATAAGATGAACTTTCTTGGGAATTGAAAAAAAAAATTATATGGAGTATACAGAGTAGTGATGATAGTTTTAGTTCCATTACTGACGTCAGTTCTATTGTATACGATCAAGCGAATTGGAGAGAAAAAATAGCAATTAGCACAATTTCTGTAGGATTAAAATATGAAATACAATGAGCCTACATATTTTGTACATCAAGGAATCCTGTAACGTGTGTTTCGATTTGCATTGATCAACGTATTGATATGTCTAGAAAGAAATATATCTTTCGTAATACATTACAATGAGTTTGAAAAAGGAATCCGAAGACAGATATCTTAAACTGTATTTTTTTTCATAATAATTACAAGGCTAAAGTGTCTATGCGATGAGTGAGAATAAAAGATATCGTTGGATCACATCATAAAATGTGTCAGCTTCTTACGTTTCATCCTCAATATGTTAGAAAGATACAGCATGAAATTATGCAAATTTTCATGTATGCATTATTCTTTTTTCTGAACGCAAAAAAAAAAAGAAATTTTGAAGAACTAAATAGTCTTAGGGGATCTATCAGATGTGGATGTTCTGGATAATACTTATGGAAGCAATAATTTTCTTTTTTGTAAATCAACTGTGACAATTAATGATGCAGATCGATATAGCTTTTCATGCTTTAGAAATTGAAATATTGATCATGTTTATTAATTAGTTTATACAGGGTCAGACGGGTACAACGTCATGCTTGTCTGGCCTTGTATAAACTAAATAATAAATATGATTAATATATCAATTTCTAAAGTATGAAAAGCTATGTCAATCTGCATTATTGGTGTTTATATTTAGTTTGCAAAAGAGAAAATTATTGCTTGTATAATTATGATTCAGAACACTTACAATTGATAGATCTCTTAAGACTATTTAGTCATTGAAAAAAGGTTTTTTCATTTAACAAAAAGAATAATGAATATACAAAAATTTGCATAATTTCATACTCTCTCTTTCTAACGTATTAAAAGAAAAATTCAAGAGCATAGAATGTTTACGAGTTTGTCCGAATGATATATTTCTACTTCAACACTCTTTTAAGATCCTAATCCACAAAAAGTGTTAGAAACGAAAATTTTAAAAACTTCTTTCAAAACATGAATTTAGATGCAACTAAATAGTTTTTCTTCAGAGTAAACTTGTTTTTCTATTATCATAGATTATCGAAAAAAACTTTTAGATTAAAATCTAATAAATCTTTATCAAACATTAAATTGAAACAAAACTTTATACGTATTTGACGTCTACTGATACAATCATTCACTAAATAGTTAAGACGATTAAAAAAAGCAAATCATACGACAATCCCCATAATATATTATCGTTCATCTTTTAATATATCTTCTTTCATAGCGATTAGTATCCAATATTTATATCAACTTAAAGTAACACTTCAAAATAAGTAATTCAATTAATCGCCTGGTATTCTCATCAAGACATTGACATAAAACAATCATTGGAAATTGTGTACTTTTGTAATCAATTATTTATTATGTTTCTCAGACATGTTTATCATTACATAACACTACGAATTGCTTTCTGATGTTTAAGATAGCTTAAGCAAACGGAAAAAATCCTTTATCCAAACAGTATATTATTCCTAAATTGCTCGTTTTCAATTGCAAAATACAAGTGAAAAATTATTTAAATATCAAAAAATAACAATAAAAGTTTTAATAATTTTCAAATTTGATGCATATTCCAAAAGAATACATTCGAAATTAATGAAATTCATATTCAATATTAGTGCATCATATACACGATATACATATATTTATTTTTTTGATATTTTCCTATCGTCTTTTAACATATAACATCAAAAGAAATGAACAAAACAAAAGAAAGAAAAACAAATGTAAATATTTAATCTTCATATTTATTGTTTTTTTTTTTTTTTTATGCACGTAAAGCACAAAATTGTTGAAATACTTCAAGTATGCAAAAATCAATATCCGATGTGAATATTAATGATTCAAATGTTGATACATATTGAAAAACTTGTTCATGATATAATAGAAAAATTTCTTGTAAACGTTCAATTATCCATTTAAGCCATGGTGTTGATACAGGATCAACATTTTTACTTTCACATTCATTTAAAAAATCACTTAATGTCATTATAAAACGTTGAAATACGATTAAATAAAGTTTTCTATAAATAAAAATAAAAAATTAATGATTTTTACTTAAAATAAACCAAAAAAAAGAAAATCTTTTATTTTTCTTACTTTTGTTGTTCACGTGCATGTGATAAACGTTCTTCAACAATTTCATATTTTTCATGTAATTTAGCTGTTGCTTCATCCATTGGTGGTTGTGATATTTGCATTGATTGAATTTTTTCAGTTGATTGTTTTTCATCATCATCTTCATCATCATCATCATCACTTTCTCGTCGTCGTTTTAAATTAGTTATTGATGGTTTTTCTTCATTTGTAGTTGTATTATCATTTTCATCCATTTTAATTTCATCAGAAATTTTTTCTTCATTTGTTGGTATTGTTTGTTCATTCGAAGGTATGACATCTGTTGTACGTGTTACAGCTTGAACAGCTGCTGATATATTTAATTGACGACGTAAATCTAATAATTCATTATGATATTTTTCAACTTGACGATTCATTTTTTCAATTGTTGATGATAATATTTCCCATACATAAAAATTTGTTAATTCAGAACCTAATTCACTGGAAAATACCCAATTAGCTACAGCTGAACATTCAACTATTTGAGTTTTTACTAATTTATCAACCAAAACAACCATCATCTAAGATAAATAAAAATATAAAATTGATTAGAACGAGAATATATATACAAAAAAATTCAAATACATTTATCTCGAAATAACTCCTATAAAGATACATAATTTAACATTGAGAATTTTTAACGTTGAATTAAGGTTGGTAAAAAAGACTCAAGTGAAAGTCCATTAGAAGAATATAATAATGTGTTGAAAAAATATAGAGAAACGTTTGTTTTTTTTTATTCTGTATATTTGAAATAATATTCACTTCTGTTTTGAGTAATATTTCATGCACCGAGGTTTGTTTCAAAAACAGCACTAAATTCGGATTCCGGTCCTATCCGTTGGTCCTTTTAAAAAGCTAATAAATGAACGAACATCTTGTCAAATTATTTTTCCATCATGCATTACATTAAGTCTAATTTAATTATTCGAAAGAATAAAATTTATTTATTTTGTTGAAGAAATAACTCAAAATATAATCGATTCCATTGTTTCATTCCCTTATTATATTCAAAATATATCGAATTGAAAATTTTAAAAATCATCTATTTGAGAAAGGATTTAATTTAAAAAAAAATACATTTTTAATCTTCTAACCAATCATTTTTCAACGTAAGCAATAAAATCAACAATCGAAAAATAAAATAAACTAACCTGTTGATGATTTGGCCAAATTTCATACATTGATTTAAGTACTTGAATTTGTTGTTCTTCAGTTTCAATAAGAATTTTAAATAATTGATGATATTTTGCTAATGAAGCAAATGAATGTGTAAAAGATTTTGATCCAATCCAAAGTAATGATGATACAAATAAATCAATTTGTACCATATTATAAGTTAAATCATTTGTTGTTTGATTCGTATTTGATGTTGTTGTTGTTGCTATTGTCGTTGTTGTTGTTGTTGTTGTTGTTGATAATGTATCATCTTTTGATGGATTTGGTACTGTATTTAATATACGTAAAATATCTTCAGCTGATGAACGTTCTCGAATTTTTTTTGTTAATAATTGTGCATATTCAGAACCAAATATAGGTGGATCAATTTCTTCAAATTTAAATACAGGTGATGGTTTATTTGGTACCAATTTATAAAATGGTTCAGGAACAAATTCAATAACACGTTGATGAAATGATAATCTCATACAACGTTGTAATGTTTCACGTATAAATTTAATTTTAGGTGATTCTGAATTTTCATCTAAACAATTTATCCAATCTTGCCATGCCCATGTAAATTCAAAATTTGATAAATGATATGAAAACCATTTAACAAAACGTTCAATACATGATGTTTTCATTGTATTTAAACGTTCAAATAACATATCAACAGCTTGTACTAATACAGGTGGTAATGTTGATGGTTGTAATTTACATAATTCAAGTAAAAGTGAACCATAAAATAATTCAAGATGTTGAGAACGTGGTAATTTAAATAAATGACCAAATATTACCTAAAGAAATTAATGAAAATATTTAATTGTTTGATTTATGAAATATTTTATTGAACCTGTTTATGAATAAAAATCGATTTTCTCAATTTATATTTCAATCATATAGAATACTGATTAAAAATATAAAGCAAACGTACTTTGGATTTTTTTTTTTATAGAATGACAAGCATGTAACTGAAGTCTGAATAATGATTGGAATAGTTCTCTATCAAAATTTCATAGATGAATCATAAGAAATAGCTTGAAGATCTCACAAGACTATGTATATTAATTTTCTTTAAAAGTACTATTTTACAGAGTACAAGATCTTGAATAAAATAAGAGGCTGTTGCATTTCCTACGATCTTCTCTTTAAAAGTTATAAACTTAAAAAAAAAAACAATGAAAGTTACCATAGTAATACTGCAGATCGTAATTGTTCATAACTTTGTAAGGAAACATCGTAGGAAACTTGGCCACTTCTCATTTTATTAAGGATTTTACGCTCTTTACAATAGTACTTTTCAAAAAAAACCTTTACATACAATCTTCTGAGATTTGACAGTTACTTCTCATAGTTCATCTATGAAATTTTGATAGAGAACTATTTAAATCACTTTTTACATTTAAATTCAATGCTAGTCACTTACACATCTACATTACAATCAATAATCAAATTCGAACTAACATTTCCTATGATTCTCTTTCTAAAATAATTTTCATTTCATATTATAAACCTACGAATAAAAACTAAAATCTTATATTTAATATTTTAATTTAATCCTGTTTTTTTTTTGTTTTTTGTTCATACCTCAACAATCATATAATTCAATGGAATTTTATTTTTTGGTCTAATTTGTGTTAATTGTATTGCACAATCTTTTCTTTCTGTATGATATGTATGCATTATATTTGATATTTCATCTTCAATTAAATATCTTTCAATAGCATGTGCACCTGGTAAAACATATTGTTCAGGTACATCAGTATAATCAAACATACGAAAAACAATTTTTGGTAATGGATAAATAATTGTATCATTATGAGCTGGAATTGTAATTGATGGTAAATCATGAACAATTGATGCTGATATATCACTAAATAATGTATCAGCATATGTATAATATGGTCGAAATATTTGTGATTCAGACCATTCATCTTGATTTAAACGTTTTATTTGTGCCCATAAACAATCTAAATATTCTTCTTGTGGATGTGGTTCAATTGATGTCCAAACTTGTAAAATAGGTACATGAATTTTTGAACGTTTATATACATATTTATCAATTGTATATAATAAACGATTTAATTCTGTATTATGTTTTTCCGAAAGTATTTTACCCGAATATGGTAATGATATTAATATACATGATACAAAAAAATCTGTTCGAACTTGTGGTATATTTGTTTCTGTTGTTGTTTGTATTAATGTTTCATATAATTTTAATATTGATGATGATGATATAAGTTTAACATTAATTAAATCTGATAAAAAACGTACATAACGTTGTATAGATTCAAATTTATATCCTAATAAATATTCTTTTAATGAACTAATACATGTATCAATAAATTCTGAACCAAATGTTATTATTGATGCATGTAATAAACCAATTAATGTTGAATATATTGTTATACGTTCAGGTAATAATTGTATACATTGATTAAGTATACCAAATATAGCTTTTTTATGCTTTGTTAAATCATTACATAATGTTGTACATAAATCACGTAAGGTTTGTTCAAGTGTTGAATCAATTTTTTGTCCTAACGAAAGTAAAGTTATTTGTAATTTATCTTCAGTTAATTCATCATCATCAAGACCACCAAATTTTCGACGTTTATTTGGATCATATGGTTGTTGTTGAGGTAGTGGATTTTGTTGTTGAACATGACGACGATCACTACGATGATGATGATGATGATGACGTGATGATGAACGTTGACGTTGTTGAGATTTATTATGAAAATCATCTTCATCATCAGAATAACCACCGCCACCACCACCTCCACCACCACCACCACCACCGGCACCACCAGCACCGCCGCCGCCGCCACCACCACCACCATTACGATTTCGACCACCTTTTGTAGCCATGAAAAATTTTTTAGTTCAAGGATAGAAATCTAGAAAATAATTTAATGATAATATTTTAAACTTAGAATTAATCTAAAAAATCAAGTTTTCCAATTGATTAATTGCCTTTTGAATAAAAACTACGTATATGCTACCAGACATTTTAGATCTTTTACTTATAGCTCTAGTGATAATGAATTTGTAAGATACTTTTTTTTGTCATAGATCTTGTGGTCTAAGAAAAGTGGTTTTCAATTAGAAAATTCGTAAAGAGATAAGTCTTAACGAGTGTAGTTTATTGCCAAAGTTTCAACTCTTTTGATTTTCTCATATTGTGAATCTTTCACTCTATGATAAGTGACGTAAAAGATACGCTTTTATCATAGCTGTATCTTTGATTAAGAACAACGATAAGCTCTCAGATATGTACAATAAACTATTCTTATTAAGCACTATCCCTGTCCGAAAATTCAGATAGAATTTCGAAAATCTGTTTTTCTGTTCCCATGTCATTCATTTAAAAACTATCGTAAAAATGCAACATCTTGGCAACAGTAAATTAAAGGTCAGGACTCTTTTCAAGGTATTTGTAACTCATTTAGGTCTGCATAATATACGTATTCGTGATTCAGAAGCGGTTAATCATTTGGGTGTCTTTCCTTCTAACGCTTGTTTTTTGTGTAATGACGAAATCAGTTACATAAAAACCTGAAATTTTATTGGTTAACGTTGTAAACGAATGTTCTGTGACTATTATAAAAGACACTCACTATCTACTAGACTTTATCAACATAGATTTCGATGTGAAATGATTTAGCCTCGAGAGTCAAAATTGTGAATCAATTATCAGAAAACGGCTTGCCAAAAAAATAGTTTTTCCACTCACAAACCTACTGATCTTACATGTAAAATATAAACATTTTTTTTCAAATAAACGAAACAACACATTTTCAAATAAACACGAACTTTCTAAGACTATAACTCAAATAATCAAAATTGATTTCTCAAATGAAGATGAATTTTGAAATATTTTCTTTTTTTTTCGTACTCAAATGAAGAAAAGAAAATAACATTCTTCATCGACATGTTCCATTCCAGTTACAAGCATCCCTAGCCAAATGCATAAATGTTTTAACTGTAATTCTTTCTCTCATATGATTGGTTCATTGACGAATAACCACGATATTATTTATTTGTATTGTCTGGAGAAAAAAAAAAAGAGGAAGACGAAGAAGAATATAAACAAATTAAATGAGTTTTGTATTTTAATTAGTAAATTTTCTTTTTTTCTTTTTAAATATCAATTAAAATGAAAGTAATTAAACGTAATTGAGAAGATACAAATAATTCAAATATTTCTCAAACAACAAATTCTATTGATTCACAAATAAGTCCATCATTATTTGAGAATATGAATAATTATAATCAAGATAAATCTAGTAAAAAAATTGTTTCACCATCATATGAAATGCAAACAAATGAAAATGAACATAATAATACAATTGAAATTCCTATTAAACCAATACAGACTATTCAACAAACACGTACATTAGCACAAATTCGAGAACAACTTGCATTAAAACGAAAAGGTTTGACAAAATTCAAATTCGAATTTCATTTTTATTCTATTGATATAGCTTCAGCATCAGCAGCTTCAAATTCCATAACAGTTACAGCAAGTATGTTTAACAGAATAAAAAGATCAAAAAATAAAATACAAAATTATGTTTAATTATTCATTTTAGATAATCAACCGTCCAGTCCAATAGTTAATACAATTAAAACAGAACCTATTACACAAAATGAAACTATCTATCAAACTATGTACGATTTCTTTTTATCTCTATTTAGTATGTTATTATATAAAGATTTCATAAAGACATTTTTGAGAAAAATTAAACTTTTACATGAATAATTTTTTCACACAAAAAAAAAAAAACTTATAGAAAAGATTTTTCTTATTGGTATTTCTAATTCCTTTTTTTTTAAAGTTTGATCTCCGTAATTATACAATAACAAAGAAATTTATCCAAACTATAAGATCGTCTATTCTGAAACTTTTAGGGAAAAAGAATGTTCCTTTGTCCAGATATTGAATGCTCAACAAATCGTGCCTTGCCAGCACCGTGTGAGGTTCAATATCTTGACAAAGAAACGTTTTTCTTTCGTTGAAACTTCTAGGATCATTAGACGTGCCTATAGACAAAATTGCAGATCGGAAATTTAGCGAAACGCTCATAATTCAATTTCAGAGGGTCATGAGCACGTACGCTTTTAAGCTGTTTCTACACTTATCAAGATTTTATTGTGGGTGCAAACGACAAATTACAAATCGGATAATTTCCTCATGTGTATAAATCTTTCTATTCTATGAAAGATTTAAGAATGGGATAATCTTTCTGAGATTTTTTTTTTAATCCTATTGTCAGTATGTCTCGTTTCACTAGATTATTTACAAGTAATTTATATTAAACTAGAAATATTCTTTCCACCTAAACAAGATAAAGAATTGAACTTAAATGTTTTATTTTAATAAATCTGTCTTAATCTTTGATAATATCTGAAAAAAATAATATTTAAAAAGGCATTCAAAATATAATGATATGATTTATCAAATGTATAAACATTCCTACAAGAAATCGAAATCAATCATTAAGTAGAAATTTATTTAGTTTTTTTAATTGTATTTTTGTTTATTTAAGAGAACAATAGAACATTACTATAAATGTAATAATTAACATTCTGTAAACATTATATCAGATTCGAAAGCAAAAAACAGTAAACTATTCAACTATATATTTAATTATTGAGACTTAGTTCTCTAATAGTTATTTAAAAAATACGGCTAATCTTCGAACGAAAATTTTGATAAATCTGTATTAAAAAATAGTTTTTATAACAACTAAATTCAAATAAAAAAACAAAAAAATTTTAATCTTAGTGTTAGGTTTATCATTCATTTGATCTACTGATGAAATCTTACCCTATTGATCCTTTATACATAATATGACATAAAAAAGTCGACTACCGTTCATTCGAACGAACAAATTAAAATAACTTTTCATCTTATTTCAAGAATATTATTAAATATTAAAGTAAATAAAATATGAACGCAATGATTCTTGAATAATTCACGTGTTGGAAGGCGTAGTAAACATGAATCTCCCTCTATTATTAAACTTATCTTTTGATCGTCGTAGGTTTTTTCTTTATTTCTTTTTTTTTTATTTAAATACAAAATGAACGATTATGTAATTGATTACGTTTATTGATAGACGATCATCTTCTATAAATAATTCAAGAGTTGCAACTAAAGTTCAACAAACAGAATATTCAACATCAAATACAATCTTACCTTCATCTTTATTCACAAATCAACCATCGAATGATTCTCTTTTGGTATGTCTCATTCATCTTATCGGAATATTTTCTTTTTTTCTTTTTGCTTTCTCATTCTCATATGTGTTTGTTATGGTGTAAGGTCTTTTCTTCTTTTTAATCGTCAAGTTTACATATAGACCCGTTTTTTTTGTGTTTTTGTCTCATATGCACGACGCAGTTATAATACTTTCTCTTTTGTTCTTCTGTCTTTCTTTTCACCCTGTCGACAAACCATCAAGCAAAATTTGTTTCATTTTGACGATTACTCACTCACACACACACACACACTCTCGTTATTCGTCGTTTTTTTCTCTTTTTACTTGCCGTCAACACCGCTGAATTCTGATCGGTTATGTTCGTTTGTTCTTTCTTTCTTACTTGTTCCTATCGTTCCACTACCATCATCGATAGTAATAGTAATAGTAGTTCTATAGTTAACGCACGCAAAAGCAACAAATCAGAACACTTTGATCATGAGGATGATTATCATTGTGTATATGTTTTGAGACTCGAGACTAGGAAAATCAAGGAAATCACTCAAATGTGCGTTTTATTTGAAGAGAGGAATAAAAAAAAAAAGAGAAAGAGTAAGTTCTGCATGATGTACCGATAGTCAACATTGGCTCTAGTTGGTGAGAAAAAGAAACAAAAAAAGAAAGGAAAATATATCTCAATAATATACAACATTTCTTTTGTCTTCAATTTCACGACACATCATAGACAACATTGGTATTTTCTTATTATGACTATCTCGACTTGTTCAAATAACATATTCATTTTCATCACCAACACTCATTTCTTTTTTTTTTCATATTGATGTCATATATTATTCTTTCTTTCTCAAAGTCTTACTGCTAATCAGAAAAAAAAAAGAGAAAAAAAGGAGAATAAGTGAACACTGAACTTAATCATGAGTCGTGTATGTCTCGCATGCTTGTGTCCTCACTGCATATTTTGTCGACACCGACGATCTAGCAGCTAAGAGTACACGCATATATATATATATATATATTGAAGAGAAATGTTAAACTGTGTTTAATCGTTACAACAACAACGCGACGACGCCGACGTCCAACTGACTGACTATGGTATGCGCGCTTCTGACATTGAGAACGAAGCGGGAAAAGAAAAGGGAGGATGGGGATGAGAAAAGAAAGAAGAAAAGGAAAAAAACGAGAGAATAGAACTGAATGTGATTCGAATGAACTCACAAAATATAACGAAGAAAAAAAAGAAAATTGATGATCGATCATATATATATGTATGTTTGCTGCACTATATTCTTTCAAACATATTGAAGAAGAAGAAAAAAAAAAAGAAGAAAACGACAACATATTGATTTCACCATTATTACTTTTCTTTTCTCTCTCTCTCTCTCTTTATATAGAATCTTAATCATAATAATAATTCAGTAACACAATTTTTATTTGACGATTTTCCTGAAACACTTGATCAATTTACTGCATCAATGCTTGATAATATCAATGATTCGACAGCAAATCATTCGAATTCACAATCTAATCAACAAGAAAAACAACAAACAATATTAAATACTCAAATTATTGTTGATTTTGATAGTATTTTACAAGAATTAAAATCTGTTGGTCAAGCACATCAATCAGAACAAGCAACAGCAATGATCGTAGAAAATATAACATCTAATATTAAACAAGAACCACAAAGTGATTCACAAAATCAATCAATAAATTCCAATGAAACAAGTAAGTTGTTCTTATTCAAATTCATCGAAGAGGAAACTAATGTTTTATCCCTTCAATATGAAAAATTTATTAGAAGAAGAAAAAAGAAAAGTCAAGCTAAAAACTACAGTAGACTATTCGTTCTTTTTTTTGCAATTAAAACAAAGGCTTTATTATATCAACGGATATAAATTTTTACTTTCATTAAATGGTTAATTAACCATTAAATGAATGTTTTTAAATGATTAGCTAACCAAACAGCCGTTTATATACAAAGGAGATTAAAGAAAAAATAAAAGTTCTTCTATTAATTATTTATTCATATAGAGTTGAATTCTATGTATAAATCAATCGTTAAGATTTTTCTTTTTTTGTCTAAAAAAAAATTTTTTTCTCTAGTATCTCCACTCAGATATCAATCGACATCCGATGATTTTCTTGCATTCCTATCATCAGATCCTACAGCATCATTACCAAGTATTAATACAATGATGCTTTCAACAATTTCAACACCAACAATAACAACATCACCTGTTCATACACCAAAAAAGAAAGGTACAAAATCCAATAATACATCACCAAAAATAAAAAAAGAACCTGGTACTATTATTAAAAGTAAAACAATTAAAAAAACAACAAAAAAAGATGTTTTTGATGGTGAATCATTACAACAAATATTAATTAAAGCAAATGGGGAATTTGTTGAACCAATGCATATTGTTCTTGCATCACCTATTAAACATCAACCATCAACAACATCATATTCACCTATTGCACCCGCAACATTAAAAAAGAATAATAATAATAATAATAATAATAATGATACATCATCAAATTGGATAACAACAAATATTTCACAAACAACTAAAAATGCACAAGCACTTGCTTTAAAAGCTGTAGCACGAAATCAAGTTGCAAAAATTAATCTTCAACAACAACAACAACAAGCAATGGACATTAGTAAGATATATATATATATATTCTACAGTTGTTATATAAAGAATACTCGAATGAGCTTCGTGATAGTTAACTACTTTTATTTGAAACAGTATGTAAAGCTATTGTGTCAATTTTTATTAATTAGACTTTTTATTGTCATATAAACAAGCATTTCTATGAATAGATTGCCATTTTTCGAGATATTATACTTGTCAGGCTTTTTCTTCGTATATAAAGTAAGAATTTAAAAACAAGAAAGGCCAATTCAATCTAACATGCACTTTCAAATAATAAGAAATTGACTATATAGAATGAGAGTTTACAGAGAATTTTGGGTTGTCAAGTGAGACATTTTTGAGGTTTATTTGTTGAATATTTCCCTCGAACGTCATGCTTTAGGAGTGAAAAATTTCATGCAATTTGAACTCATCTAGCCTAAGATCGATTTTAGAGAAGAGATCTTGAATATTGAAGCAGATTGAAATATGAGACTGAATTAATTCGAAGATCATATTATTTCAACATCAGGCATTGTACTAGAAACATAAAGAAAGTTTCTAATCGAAGATTCACAAATGTTGAAATGTAGTATAAAATAATCTATCTAGATATATGTAGAAAAACTCGAGAATAGAACATATTTTTGTATGAAACCGGAAAACAAAGAGAAGCAATTTTCCGTCAGTTAATGAATGTATGCAATCGATGTAACTAGATTAAATCAGTGTGTAAATATTTTCCAAAACAAAAAATCTATTAACTTTTCTATGCGAAAAACTTTTCTCGCAAGTACATAAATAACTTTGGATTATTTAAATCTCTTTTTCGCTTGTTTGTTTTTTCGAGTGAGAGAAAGAGACGATAATTTATTAGAAAATACTTTCGATACATTTTGTGGTAAATATTCAATAGGGAATAAGAACATCATTAACTATTTGCTGGTTAAAACAGTCTTTCATTTTTCAGCTAAAAGAAAAACACGTTTAATAGTTAAAATAGAGTTTCTATCTAAGTATTTTACAATGTTTTAAAACAAATTATTAAGAGAAATGAAATAACTTTCATGTGTCTGTTCAATTTAAGACGTTGATATTGTTCTAATATATCATTATAATACATTCTCTTTAGTAGTTAGAACTCTGAGTATGTAGGACCAAGTTCTTTTGATCCGAGTGTAGAGAAAACTTTCAAAATTTTATTCGCATCACATCGTAAAAGTTTTTTCAATATTCGTCTTCTGATTTACTAAATCGACAACTAGAAGTTTTTTAGTTATTACTTTTTAATTATGTTTTGCTTGATGATTTATAAGAAAAACTTAAAAATTAAAGAATATTTAACTATTATCTTTAGTTTCAGCTGGCACAATTTTTTTGTCTCATAGTCTCGATCTCAGTAATTTCTTTTTCCTATGATTTCGCCGTATATCTTCTCAGTTTTATTTCAATAAAATTTTTTCTTCTTCAAGGTAATTATGATTCATCATTGTCACGTCCGACATTACTTGTTGCTCGTACAGATTCTTCATCAATATCAAATACTCAACAACAAACATTACAAGCACGTTTAAATGCATTTGTTGTCAATGTACCTCAACAACAATCAGCTAAATTAATTCCAACAAGTACAACAGCAACATTAACACCACAACAACAAGTATTTTTACAACAAATTATTCGTCGTGATTCTCCATCTTTAACAACAACAACAGCAGCAGTTTCGGAATCTACAACAACATCAATAGGAAATCTAGTTCAACAACATCAGCAAGCAATATCTACAACTGTTCGTGTTCCAACAACAACATCAACAACAACATTTATTCAACAACAACAACAACAACAACAACAAATTCCAATACGTACAATATCTCAATTATCAAATGGTAATGATTCGACACGAAAACAACAATTATTTGAATCTCTATCATTATCATTAGCAAATAATCGAACAATGAATTATAAATGTACATGTGAATGTAAACCATTAATTGCTTGTAAAAAATGTGGTGCATATTGTCATGATGATTGTATTGGACAAACAAAATTATGTGGAAATTGTCTTGTGATGACTCCTTGTTAAAAGAAAATTTATTCTATATCTCGAATTGAATCTAGTCAATTAAGATTCTAAAGATATATATATTATCTATCATTATTTTTCTTTTTAGAATTAGTTGTTATATGTATACAATGAATTAAATATCTCTTCTTTTCTTTTCTTTTTTTTTTTTTTTTCTTGTACAGTCTTTTGTTTTTGATTATTGTAATAAGCACGAATTTTTCAATGTGCTTTAAATATAATATTTATATAGATATTGAAGTGTAGTGTATGATTTTATATTGAAGAGAATTTGATTTGATGGCGAAGTCTTATAATTTTCAACATATTCTTTATCAATACATCTCAAGATTAATTTTGATTTAAATAGTTAATAATGAAAAAAATAATATAATACAAAAAAGAATAATTATGAGAGAATTGTATTGTGCGTTTTATATTATTGAGCTTTTAGATTGAAAAAATGGATTTTATTATTAGCAATATTAAAAAAAAGAAAAAGATTTTGATATCTATTTTAAGATTATTATTTTCAATGAGACTTATCAGTATTTTCAATTGTACAAGATAAGATAAACTTGAACTATAATATATTGCGTGTGAGAAAACTTTTGCATGTTATTCTGTTCAGGAACATGATAAAACGTTGATCGTTGTTTTTTTTTCTTCAAACGATGCACGTTTGAATTTATAAAATCAAATATTTATAGCTATTTTCAAAATTTTATTACATCATCAACATTTAATGCATGTGTCATTTCACAAGAAAAAATCGAACGAGTTCATTTTGTGATTGACAATTAAGGTTATATTTAATAAAAATCAATGTCAGATTAAATGAACTGTCATAGGCACTATAACAAAGAAACCAAAACGTTCGTCACTCCTCAAACATTTCCTACGTGATCAGTAGTCATTTCTTTTTATCATATATAGTTGAAGCCAATGTTCTCATTGCATTATTTCTATTTTTAGACGATGTATTTGAGATGAAGATGAGTAATAATTCTCATGTTATAGAGACTACATCAGATTTCTGGTTGGTTCCAAACACTATAACAATAATAATAAAAAACCAAAATTCAACAATTTTTGGTTTTCTCGTATTTGTCCTTGTGAGAAATAACACAATAATACGCTTGTTTAGTGTTAGTAGTCAGATAAAATTTCGAAAATAATTAGAAAGACTTGGTCTTGTGATCCTAAATAATCAACGTTTTATTAGATTTCTGAACAGAGTTGTATGCAAAACAAAAACTATCGCAGAACTCCTAGCCACATCTAGTATATTGAATACGATTTTTGTGACTTTTAAAGAAGAGTTTAGGAGATAAAATTATGTTTTATTTGAAATAAAGTTGAACATTTATTCAAACATAATTGGTTAAAAACTATTTTCAATAAAATATTTGTTTTATTCTTTTCACAAATCTTATCATATTCTCAAAACAAGAAATCGGTCAGTTCGAAATTCTTTCTTTTTTTTAAATATATTCTACATCGATAGATGTGATTTATTTGGAATGGTGGCGAGAATAAATGGTAACCCGTCAGCCAAAATAAAGAATTTTTCTGTACAGCAATCTTGAAAAAAGGTCTTATTGTCTTTTTTCCTTTTCAGGTGAACTTCTTTTTGTTGGCCAAGCTGTGAAATCTGCTTTTTTAGAGAGTCTAAAAAAAATGTAGGCGAGAGCGTTATTGAATTGGTTTAGCAGTAACTCGTTCCAAGAACAAGCTTCCAAAAAACAAATTTCACCATGATGAGATCTGTAGTCTTAGCTAAAAATACAAATTAAACCCTCTTCTTGTTCAAAGCGAGAAAATTTTTAGGAATGTAAGCTTTTTGGAGTAGTTCTACTGAAAGGAGTCCTTTTATATGAGTACGTTACCACGTCTTTCTATTCTTGTAAAGTCGTCACAAGTCTGACCAAATGAAATGAAAATTTTATTGAAACTAGAACTTTCATATATTTCGAGGCAGTGTAAATTCCAGCTCGTTGTCAAATTATGTTACTGAGTTATGACAATCTGAAAGTCAAAAAATAGACGAATGCATTACCCGTGAAGAGACGGACATATAGACAGAATTCCACGGTGTCAATTCGTTTTCTGACCAAGATTACTCGCATCATATAGGCCATGATAAAATTTGAGTTTTCTGAAAATAGTTCGTGGTCTCAGCTTATTTCTACTCAGATATTTCACTTTTACCACATTGTTCAATAGAAAGCCGAGGTTCCACACAGATTCACTTAGAAAATGGGCTCTTCGTAGAGAATAGTCGAAATGAAACTACTTAGTGTATGCTGAAGATTTCAAATTTCTTGATTGCTTTTATTCGAAAACATGAACATCGAGCATTGTCGGTTACAATTAATACGAAAACAAAATTTTTCTTGTAGTGAAATCTTTGAACAGAAAAAACTCAAATATCTCAAAAAATCACTGTTTTGTACTGAAAGATGTCATCAAAACTAAATATTTCAGCAGAAACAAACAAGAGACACGAACTCTTTTCAAGGTATTCAAAGGTCATTAGGACTTACANTCAATCAATTCAACTTTGTATATTAAAATCAATCTCCTGTGATTTTAATTCAAAGTATCAAATTAAATTTTCATGAAAGTTTTTTAAACAGCCATTTCATAAATAACCTTTTATTTCGATATCGTCGCGACATGAAGTTAGACAGCATTTTTCAATGAGCCGCAAATACATTCAAGTATGTCTTTACCTACGTCTAGTACTTATAAGTCTATAACTCAAACAATTCAACACTTCTAACATCAGCAAGTTCGACATGAACTTTTAAAGAAGTAGATGTCAGTTGTTTTGAATTTACTGTAAAAATTCGGTGTTCCTTCAACTTTTAGTATGAGAAGTGTAACTGATATGTTGACGATGAAAGATATCCTTAATGCAATCATTGAAATTGAGGAACATTATAGTGTGCAAAGAAATATAAAACTAATTAAAGAATTTGTTATCAGAATTCTTTAAATACATTTTCTTTACATGATAATGTCTCTATTATTCTAAGGAAAATATTATTACTTCGAAAGAATGACTCCAACTGTTTTGACAAATATCGAAATCATTGTTATATTGAATCAAAAATTCCTAAATTTGCTTTTATTTTTTTATTCAAATATGTGATAATTTAGATCAAGAATAAGTAATATTAAATTGAAGTAAAAGAAAAAAGCTTATGCACTACTTTAGTCAGATCCAGGGCAATTCTTTTCAAAAACAATTTCTCTTGTTCTGTTCGCTTATAAATTTTCATTATTTTAATGATTCATCATTGTTAGTAAATTTAATCAAAAAATAAAATTCCATTAAAAAAATATACGCGTAATAGATGAATTCAAATATTTGATAAAACATTTCTTATTTTTATACTTGATAAAAATAAAGATTTGACTGATTTTATTTATATTGATAAAATATATTGACGTATATTGACTATAGTGGAAATTCAATGGTTTTTTTTTTCTGTGTAATTATTTTATAAAGTGTACAAATGTATTGTACGAACTGTGTCATAGGAAAACTATGATATTTTGAACGATTTGGATTATCAAAATTGACGAAAACTAATAATCTCATGATTATTAATTTATTCTCACAATGAGAAAATATAAAACTTGTTTTTCAAAGATACTTGCAGTGCTAAATTTCTACTATCTAGTTTTGAATAAATCCATAGAAAAAAAAATGATTTATTTGCATTTTTTTTTTATCAATAGGTATCTCTTCAAAAATCTATAACTTACATAATTCGTAAATGAGAATAATAAACTGAAGAATATTAAAGCTAATCTTCAATATATTACAGTTTTAGGTAAAATATATCTTAAACTATTTATTCTGTACTGAAGCTTACCTTTTAAAAAAATGTAATGGCAGCGAAAAAACTCTTTTCTCATGTTAGATCTATCCATTTGACGAGCACTTAATAATGAGGCTGAACTTAGAATTAATGAACGTCGTTTTTTGACATTTTCAAAGTCAAATATCTTTTCTGGATTCTCACTGCAATTATGACATTTGTTCTATGGGGGAGGGAGGGGGGGGGGGGGAAATATTTCTTCCGTCAACTTTATTGTTATGTCAAGCAGTTCGCCATCAGAAAAGAAAAATGACAATAGAATTCTATTCAATGTTTCTTTTGTGATAGGACAAGGTCATTAAAAAAAACAATACATCATTTATTAACTATCTGATTTTTCTTGCTGTTTGTTGTCAACTTCTATCGAACAAACCAAACATTCATTATTATAATGAATCGAACACATTTTGATCAAATTAAACAAAACTAGATTCTAAATTTAATATAACTCTGATGACAAATTACCTCGTAGAGAGTATATTTTGAAGAAGTCTACCGATCATTACATGCATTGCTAGGAAATTATGCATCTGGAAGTAGGGATCGAACATGACGGAATTTATTTGAATACATATGTACTAACACATCGTTCATTCGATCCATTATTGTATCTCAATTATATAGTCATGACTCATCAAGATAATAACCAAAAGATAACTTATAATGTAGTAATTATCGAAAAAAAAACGAAATGCGAAATTACTCAGATGATTGTATAATATCCAGCAAAGTTTTGATCAGAATTGTTGGGAATGTGATTTCATTTTGATTTGCAGGACAATTGGCATTAATATTTCGAAATACCACTATAGTCTTACCTAAAAGTAATTTCTTCCGTCCTAGCTGAAACGAAAAGAACAGATATTTATAAATTGAATGATTATAATTTTACTTCGGATTATTCATGTTATTTGTGGAATCGTGTACAATCATTATCTGAATGAGCTCACTCCGTAGAATTATTTATGTACTATGCAATTAATCTTTTATTTATTTAGATTGCCTTTCTTCTTTAGAATAATCAAGTGGTAATATAGAGTGACTTGCTACTGTTTTGCTTACTTAATCATGAGAATAAATATTCTTAATTCAAAGAAACTTTTATCCAATCGAACGTTTAGAATTCAAGAGACTTATAACAGATGCACTCATTAAAAGTCATCAAAAACTAGAAATAATTTTGAGATCGAGACTAGGAATGCTACATTGTAAGAATCGAGATAAAAATTCAGTTTCCAGCATGATCTTAAAGAGAATGTTCTCGAGAAACGAACGTTTAGTTATCGTCGTCTATTGATGTATCATCTTAACTTATACACCCCGTGCGCTCATTTGGACAAATGAAAACCGTAGTATTATAAGCTGAGATCGACTGAGTGAATCTCAATATGTACGACCTATAATCAATGTTCATGGCATCTCATATTCGACAAAATTAACATCCAATGTAAACAGTCGAAGATGCTTAATTTCTGGCAGTTTATTTCTTGTAAACGCTGATTGCTTTGTATTTAGTCATATAATCAATACTACTTTGTCTGAGTTGTTTCAAATCAATGAATATTATGGTTTGCTCTACCAACTTGCCAAAAAGAACTGCTCAATTTCTCAAATTTTCTATGAGATTTTACTTTATCTTTTGAAATGACAATATCATTTTCATTTGATTTCTTTCTCTGTTAGAAAAATCAAAGGTAAGATATTACTGACTTCCTTTCACCCGTAACATTAATGCTATAATATTTGCATAGCTTCTAATAAAATCTTGAATGACAATTTCACTTTCGTGAGATTACTTCAACAAACTATTGATAACTACCCGGGTTCCGAATGGGTTGGACAGAAGCTATCAAGGACGTTGGTGTGACACTTCTCTCGGCAACCACCCACACTCACACTCGACCCTCAAGAAGAGCGACAATGACCATTCAAATGCAATGAACAGTGGAAAAAAATCAATTTAGATATTACATTGCGACTTTTATCTTCTTCATTTAGGATGCCGAATAATATGATTTTCAGTGATAAACAAATTATTTTAACGAAAAAACACGTAGATAAATTAAACATTCCACATCCGCAAGAGTGAGACTTCAATTGTCGAGCTTCTATTCGTGCAAACTAGTATGTTATGTTTAAGTTATTTGCAGTTCTGGCTATATTAAACAAGTCTAGACTATTCATAAGCTCCACTACAAAATCATCACAGTATTAAAACTATTATTGAATATATCGAGGGTTTTCCCGAATAGATCACAATTATGAGTATAATCAAGAGGAAAAAAAATCTTTCTTCAATTCATCTCGCGCATACATTATCAAAATCTAAGGTTGTTTTAATCAACTTTGCTCGTTTTCTTTTCTATTCTCCTTCGAAAAGTATGAATGCTAAACATGGATACATATAGTGCACACAGTATAAAAGTTTCTTCCTCAAATCACGCCTTCATAATTATCTTTGCCATATGCACCATGAAGCATGAATGTGTATGCGCACGTTGATAAATATTATGCGGAACCATTTTTTGGTCTTTTTTCTCTTTATCGTACCTAATCAATGAAGAAAATATAAACGCATCGCATCTCATGCTTTTTTTCTTGCACATCGTTTGCCGTTATTTATTCATTTCTTCGTCCATGGTCCGTTACTCTTGCTTATTAATAGATGAAAATGTGCGATTCAAAAAAGTACTTGATCAACGAAAGAATATGTTTATTTATAATGTAAAAAAGACGTTTACATATATAAGAAAAAAAAAATGAAAGTCGGTGAGTCCAGTTGAATCTCGTTGGTAACAAAAATTTATCTTACACCTCGAATTGAACGAGCGTGTAGTGAGTAAATCATCTTGCTTTAGCCTAAATACAGTGCAATACAAATCAAAATACCAAACAGATAAGTTAATTTTATTACAGTTTTATTACTAAAATACTCTAAATCCAAAACGGAGTGAAAGAGCGTTTTTATTTTATTTATGTATGATTTGATAGAACTCGTCGAATTGATTTCGAATATCTACTTTTTATCGTGTTTCGATCAAGTTTTGGATCTGATATTTTGAAAATACTAGAAGATGTGAAACAAGTGAACAAATAATCATTTTCGAAAAAAAAAACTGAAAATTTCGCCTCTTTACATTCATTATGCTCTTCTAAAACTGCTTTATTCGAATTCAGCAGCTCAAACAAAGTATTATAGTGTAAATTTGGATGATCTTGAACAAGTTTCGACATATCTATCGTTTTTTACGAGATTAATGATGACAAAAAAATGCCATAGTAACATTTTTCCTCCAAACATATGTAGTTTTCTGTTTCAAAACTTTTCTATTAATATTTATACATCCATCGAATCGGTATCTGACAGTGAAGGAAAGTACGCATGTATTCGAAAAATTTTGTTTCTCAACTGAGAAATGTCATATTTTCTAAACTAGGAACGAAAGACTACCATTTTACCCACAAATCTCCGTTTTCACCACCTATAACCAATTATTATTATGCTATATAAGTGTCATATACAGAATCAACATTTAAAAAAAATCAAGTAAAATACCATGTTCCCCAAATCATTGAGCTGGTTTTCATTTTCTGAGGAAAATCTGGTGCAGCTTCTGAGTAAAAATTGAAAAAAAAAATGAAAACACTTCGAATTGGTTGATTGCTAATTACATTTGATTCAGTTTTACATGCTGATTATACATGTGACATTGATATTGCATAATAATTGATTTTAGGTGCGCAAAAGTGTAGATTTACGGGCAGAATGCTAGCGTTGTCGTTCCTGGTTTAGAAAAATGACCTTTCTCAACCGAAAAATGAAATTTTTTGAACACATACGTACTTTCCTTTTCTGCCAGACAGCGATTCGATGGATGGGTACATATTAAAGAAATTCTTTGAAACAGAAGACTACATAGGCTTGTAGGAGAAAAGTATTACTATGATATCTCTTTTTCGTCGTCATTGATCTCTTAAAAAACGATAACTATGTCGAAAATTGTTCAAAGTTACTCAAACTTACATCGTAAAACTTAGTTTAGAATAGTGTAGTGAATGCAAAGAAGTGAAATTTCGAATATTTTTTCAAGAGAAGCTCGTTTGAACTTTTTATAATTGTCGATGTTCTATTAGCTGATATTAAACTATACTCCTTGAATTTTACAGTCTCCTACACGTAGACATATGGTGTACAGTTGTCTTACTAGTATAGTGATAATTCCTTTACTTGTATTCAAAACGAACTAGTGCATTTGAAAGAGTATCAAATGAAAATCAAAAAGTAGAAAGCCATGAGAAAATGATATTGAAAATTAAAACCTTTCTAAAAAGTCAAAGGATCTTATCATCTTGTACCCATGTATTTTTTCTTCTTGATCAATAAATACATTGCAAGATCGACTATATTTGTGTGTATTTTGTTTTGTTCATAGACGACATTCTCAGACGAGTAATCAAGTCACTACTCACGATATGTTGTGCCACTTCTAGATGTTGTTCTATTTAGTTTTCGAGAAATTGAACTTGTCAGAGTTGAAAAGTCGTCGTTATATGACATAATTGCCAAAACTAGTTCTAGTCATCATGAGTGCCATGTAATGGAATGTCATTTTTTAGCGTAGAATGTATTTTTATTGAAAATATAGAGCGATGAAGTTAATTCACATTAATTATCACTTATTATTCGAATTCATTTTTCAAATTGAAATTATTTCCTTGGATAGTAAACAAATATCATCTGATCGCTTAAGTTCTCAGCAGTTTTGTTTCGGTCATCTTGAAACAGAACTCACAAATCATACAGCACTCACAAAATCGAGAAAATCTTTCAGATGCCGGAACTCACTTACTCACAACGATTAGTCGTAGCTTACTTCGGTATATCTTTTATATTTCATTGATAATCACGATTTACCATTGTCTCGTTTAGTTTTTGGTTTTCATTGGCAATTCTACCTTCTGTAATGACTGTCCTTAGTTTCTCCGTATTCACCATTTTCGTTTTGATTATTGGTATTGTAGTCGTTTGTTTGACTTCGCCACGAAATTCAAGTATGCATTTTATTCTACGCTATGCATTCTTGTACATTTATGCTTAAAAAACCATGATTATAGTATTTTAGGGATTACTGTACAACATAAATTCTAGTAGAGAAACAAGGAATTTTTTTTGAATTAGCCCTAATATATTTTTTATTTCAAAGGAACAAAATAAAAATAAACCAAGGATTTAAAAACCAAAAATTGTCACGCATACAAGAAAATCCTTGATGTTCAATTTTAGTTGATTAGTCTTTTTTGCTCTTTTGATCTGTATCTTGACAAGTAACATTCATCGAAGACCGATTCACGTAGTCCTAGACTAAATACTTATGATCTTCTTGATTTTGTGATTTGAAGTACCTAGGAAAACTGAACGAAACTAAAAGCTAAAATAATCGAAATGCAAGAAATGCTACTTAGGTCATACCATAGCTTTGATTATTACAAAGAGTATCGATTCGTTTTAAATTGTTTGCTAGAAGTTGTCTTTTTTCGAATGCTAATTGATGCAAATATTTGTTATCTTAGTTAAGGCACTTAACTCCATAAACTGTGACCCACTAAATAATAGTGTTTCTGAAGAAAAAAAAAAAAGAATATGAAAACTATAAAGATATCAGCTAGTAAAATAACCTGCGTGGAAATGTGTTCATATATTTTTCGATCTTAGGCAATAAATAAATTTGTTTAAGTTGATGAGTGCACGACATGATCAACTGCTTTCATGGCATGAACACTAACCGATAATCTCTTCTTCTCAATTCGTGGACAATTGTTTAGAATGAATTTTACATATAATTCTTCGAAGTCACAGTCTTTCGTCTTTGCATATTTGTATGTTTTGTTAAGTAATTTGGCTCATAGTTTTAGAAAGAGATGTCAAGAAATATTTTCCTACCAGTTTGATTTTATTTTGACAAGTTCTTTTCTTGAAATCATTTTTTTTGTTAGCCTTTCCTAGGGAACGGTCGCCTCAAAAAGTTTCGAATCATTGTATTGTGTACCGTAAGCAAGATGAGGAGTCTTTTCATCAAAGAGTATTTTTTAAAAAATCGAAAAGATAATTTATAATGAGTTGATCTTGTGTGAGTAATGATGACTACTAACTCAAATAGTTACCACGAAAAAACTTTAATTAATCACTGTCTGTTAGTGTATATCTAAAAGTCTCGTTACTTTAGATATGTCTTAAGTAGGACGCCAAAAATTAAGATAAAACTGTAAGTCTAGAAGCGATCCAAACAATGAACTCTTGTAAACTCTAGAAGTCAAATGTAAAAAAATTTTCAAAAAATGTAAGACAACCATGCAAAATCAGATAATCGGTGGTTTAAATAATACATTTCCAACAGACAAAATGAAATAATTACCGTTCTGCAGACATCTAGTTTCTTCAGTCTACGAAAATATGACAAAAGATTAAGTGTAGAACAGATTTTTCTTTATTACCTAAGATTTATTTTTTTCAGTACGTGTTAATATTGACATACTTCTAGAATTGGCAGAGCAATAGTTCACTTTGAATCCTCGAAGAGCGTTTGGATATTCGTGACGTTATATGCAACTACATAGTAATTGATCCATTTAAAGTTTTTTTTATGTAACTATTACAGAAAAGAGTTGTGAAAATATTCTCCTTACCACTTCTAATGCAAATATTCTTGTTTGTACGAAATGGCTAGAAATGTTCATTCGAGATTTAAATCAATTCATGATCTTTGATTCATTTCAATCGTAGTTTTAGATAACTTATGTGAACTTAACTATAAACTAATCCTTCAGAAGCCTGACACCTACAGTACTCATCATCGATCAATGCCTATAAGTGATTTGAATAACGATCATATATTGGATATTGTTGTTGCAAACTCTGCTACAAACAATGCCGGCATATTTCTCGAAAAAGATCATGGTATGTTTGATAAACAAAATAAATATTTGACAGGTTTCGAATCTCATCCATAATCAGCCGTCATCGGTGATTTCAACAATGATAAACAAATCGATATTGTCGTCACCAATTATGAAGCAGAAAAAAAAATTGTATTTTTTTAGGACATGCCGATGGAACCTTTAGTAATGTCTATACCTATTCAAATGGCAATCAGTCGTATCCAGGATCATTAATCGTTGGTGATTTTAATAGTGACAATCGATTGGATATTATTGTCATCAGTTACGGTACAATCAGTGTTGGCATTTTTTATGACTACGATGATGGAACTTTTGCACTATTACAAGCTATGGAAGCGAAACTGATTTGATTTCTGTCATATTGGCTGCTAGTGATTTGAATCATGATAATCAACTCGATATTGTCTTAATAAATTTAGGCACAAACAGTATCGAGATACTTTTTGCTAATGGTAGTAAACCATTTTCCAGTTCAACAATGTTTTCCACAGGTTTTGAATCTCTTCCATGGAATGTCGTAATCGGCGATTTCAATAACAATCATCAAAATGATATTGCTTTTACTAATTATGGTAAGACAAATCTTGGTATATTACTTGAATATGGTAACAGAACTTTTCGAGACGTGATCACAAATCCAGTTGGAAATTAATCGCATCCGATTTTGATTGCTGTCGGAAAATTCAATGATGACAATTGTTTAGATATTTCCGTAGCTAATAATAACACACATAATATCGGTGTACTGCGTGGATATTGCAATGGAACTTTCCAGAAGACAACGTTTTATTCAACTGAAGCTGATTCGAATTCATACTCAATAGCTCTTGGTGATTTAAACAATGATAATTTGATAGATATTAGCGTTGCTAACAATGGAAGTAATAGTATAGGAATATTTCTCGGATATAGTAATGGGACTTTTGATAAGCAAAAATTATATGCTATTCCATATAATTCTCGTCTAGTATCGATTGCTTTAGGCAATTTTAATCGTGATGGTTGGACAGGTATTGTTATGGCCAATGATCATGCTGATAACTTTGAAATTTTTCTTAAAGTATGTTAAAACAATTGTTATTTTTTTTTTATAAGCATAACGTTTTAGGCATTCGTAATTTTAATCATTACTTAGCCTTAGAATATAATAGTTTTTTTTTTGTATGTACTAATATCGTTAACTTTGAAATTTTTACGGTACGAGTATGAGTGTAGGTGTACGGCTGAGTATATTTAAACTCATCATCCCCACCTACATTCCCAGCCACATCCTTTTATCGATTGTTTTTGAAAAAAATATACCCTGGATCTAGAAAAATTTCAATTCGTCTAAAATGTCACTTTGAGATTGTGTTTTAGGAACTCTGAGATGGCTATTTTAATCAGTTTCTTGAGCTCTTTCCAGTTATGCATTTGTAACAAAGTAATAGAGTTGAAGCGGTTTATGAAATATAAAAAATAAAATTTTTTTTTCAAATGCCATGCTCTAGATCGATAATATCCAAATTTCAAAGTCAAAATTAACAATATCAAACAAATTTTTTTTACCATAATGTGAAGCGTAAAATTCTACATCGATCTGTATAATTTTCAATTCTCTAGACAAAAAAAAATCTAAGTCGAGAAAAGCTACAAAAAATTGATTAAAATTTTTGTCAGCTGGAGCAAAATTTAAATCAAATCAAAAAGTCAAAGTCTTGATCAACAAAGATCTTTTATGCAGGTCTGACATCTCGTGTTGCCCTGTATATTAATCACACTTCAAATCATTTTTATATCTTATTATTAGGGGTGTCACATTTACTGCTTACCACCAGTTTCACTTACCGGGTAAGTGGTAAGTGTTAACACTCAGCACTTACTAGTTATACTAAGTGAAATATGACACCCTTACTTCTGACAAAAGTCAAATATCCACATCGACAAAGCGGTTTCAACTTGTGTCGCCTATTTCACATCAAACAATCGTTAAATAAAACAAAATGTTTTGTCTATGAAAAACAAGTATTGACAACAGATCACATGGAACTACAGGATCACCATTTATCACGACATTAGCCGATATTTATATGGTGAAATAAGAACAAACATTTATTGAACATCAATGTTCAAGCAATCAAGTTTATGTATAGTATATTAAAGTTATTCATTCTATTACTTGTTTAACATTTCAAAACACATCATGTTTTTTTTACTGATTCTCTTGTAAAAAAAACTTTGTTTACGAGCTATATTGTGTTTCATATCATTAATTGAAAAACAAATTAGTTTTTTCTCGTTTTCTTTTAGTTCAAGAAGTATGCCAGACTTCCTATTCTGTTTTATTGTTAACAACTTTTTGCTAAACATTATGATTGGGAAAACTAGCTATTTTTTTTTCTCTTCTTGCAAATAGAAGCACAACAGATGTGTTAACGATATTTTCGGTGTAAGCGGAGTGCTATGCACATGCTTTGGCGTATACGACGGAAAAATCTTCAAAGAAGAAAATATTTCTTTTGTTAAGACTGTTTTATACGACGCGAGGAGGCATGAAGAATGTATAAGCAAATATTCCAGACACCAGCTTTGCAGATGTATTCGTTCGTTGCCTTCATCGAAAAAACACACGATTCTATTTCTATTTGGTATAGTGATCTTTGTTCAATAAGAATCAGTTGAAAAATCATCGAATTTTCTTGCACACAGTTAACCAAAGTCTGATTGCAAGGATTGTGTTGGAACAAGGCTGATTATTCACAAACGGTGTTAGAATACAATTCACATGCTCTGATAAAAGTTCTAGGCTCGAAACAATTGAGTTGAATTCATATAGATTGTTTGACAGAAGATTTGAGCTGTAGATGATTCAAATATGTCATCTACTTAGACATAGATCAAATTGAAACACCCAAATATAAATAGAATTTTGCTTCTCACGATTAGTTATTTTACGTCACCCAATACACTTTTCTGAAATATCCTACAGTCAACATACTGAAGTTGTTCTAGAACACCTCAATATCTCAATGCTTGTAAAAAAAAAAAAATGTGTCGAGCAATTTTATGTAGATTGCAAACTCCATTACAATAGAAGATGATTTTCTGCTAGAATACATGCAGTCGATGAACGCAACTCAAAAGAAATGTAAGCGATTTCTACGGTCATCGTGCACGATGTTATTTTGGCATGAGAAAATAACTCATTTAGCATATTTTTGTTTTGTTTTTTTGCTATTAAAATTGAGCATTTCTGTCAAAAATTATAATAGTTTCTTTTCACTCATTTCTGAACGTGCCATGGCGAGATCTACCTCACAACTGTTCCTGTTTCTTGTTACTGTGTTATTTTTCTTCTTCCAGTCAACTATACAAGATCGATCTGTATCTGATATTAGTGGTCCAGGCAAGGAATTCGTTCCTGCCGACAGCTCCCTCTCTCCCCTGCTCATATTTACGACAAAAAAACAGTTCTATTGTAATCTTGAGTGTAATAAACGTGTAGATTGTCGAACATTCGACTTTGATAGTAACTCACAACAGTGTCGCTTGTGGGACAGTGACATGACAACAGGTTCTATTGTTGCGTCGCCTTCGAAGCCTCAGTCATCAGTTGGTACTATTCGATTTTCACCCAGCATTTATACCAATATTCACAATCAATCATGTAGCAAATGTGCTCAAAGTCGATACATGACATGTGATACGAGCAGTGCTACTTGTCAATGTCCTTCGAAGACGTTCTGGAATGGCTCAATGTGTCTCGCACAACTACTTCGGAGTCAAGTTTGTTCGATGGTCGATGCCTGTAGATCAGATCTCAATCTCACCTGTGAACCAAGTTGTGACTTCACCTATCGATGCTCAACAAGTAAGTCACTTGAGTTTTGTGTTTTTACTGATAGTTAGATAGAAAGAGAAGAAAAACGGAGACAAGAAGAGATGGCAACAAAATAGCATTCGAGGAAGATATATAGGAGCTATAATAGATGCACAAGCCTAAGAACGTCATGTATTATTCCATTACATTTTTGCACAACTCTAACTAAGAAATTATTTGAAGGAAAAAAATGAAATGCGAAGGTTAGCTCCGAAGTCTAATTCGTTTCGTTCGTCAGATGTTCCTGCTAGTGATACTGTTGTTTAATACATTTGAGTAGAAACTTCTTGAATTGTTGAACATAGTCTGATGGTAGGTTGATGGTCACATTGATGTCATCTCCTCAAACCATTGGACGTACGGTCATATATACTACAATTACGACTATGATATCCGTGTTTTGATTATGACGGAATAAAAACAAAGCTACAAAGAGTTAGATTTTTCTCTATTGATCCGATAACACTACATTCAACATACTTTTGGAAAGCATTAAAGTAGTATTCAAACATGAGGGATTCGATATTGAGCGTATTTTTAATTTTGAGCATTCGTACAGAACTAATGTGCTACTATCAATGACTTTGAGTCATGCAACATCGGTCAATGTAAGATATCGTTCTTCATTATTGTAGCACCAGCCATAGGCGTTGGTCAAACAGTGGCCGGTTTGTGTAATGCCACTATTGGTAGTGGTTCAACTGCATTAAAAGGTCCTTGGGGAATTTACGTTTCTCCATTCGATGGATCTTTGTATGTTGGAGACTGGGACCTTAATACATTTCAAGTTTATTCAGCTTTCTCACGCATGGGACAAATAATTCTCTCCGGTGGCGTTCTTCAAGCTCTAGATATTTTCGCGGACAGTTCGGGTACCATCTATATGGCTGACGGGACATATAATAATGGTGCCGTGTACATCCAACGAGCCGGAATAAACCTGACAAGTTTTCCCGCTGCAGGACTATCGACAAGTGCTTGCCTTTTTACCGGAATTTACACTCCTTATGGCATAGCAGTTGATTCCTCTGGTAATATCTACATATCACTGCATTATTGTTATATGGTGGTTAAATGGACACCGAATGCCACGAATGGTACACTCATTGCTGGAATACCGGGAGTTCAGGGTTCGACCAATAATAAACTAGGTCGTCTTCGATTCATTCATTTAGACGAGGCTCGAGGCGCGCTCTATGTCAGTGACTTTACCAACAATCGCATCCAAAAGTTCATCATTGGCGGTAATGGAACAGGAGTTCCAGCAGCAGGTAACAGTATTGCAGGAACAGGTTTGAACCAGTTGAATGGACCTGGAGGTATTTGGGTTACACGTGATGGTCAAACTCTCTATGTTGCTGACTATGGCAACAACCGAGTTATGAAATGGACAATTGGTGCCACTCAAGGATCCGTTGTGGCTGGCAGTGCGAATGGTGTAGCAGGCAGTACCACTCAACTTATGAATCAACCAGCTGATGTGGCTCTCGATCCAAGTGAAACATATCTTTATGTTTCAGATTATGGTAATCATAGGGTCCAGCGATTTCGTGTTCGATGATTTTTCATAAATAAATGAACATATTTTATGCGAACGTTTATCGAACAAAGTTTGAAATAAATAAAATAAGTTATTATTGAAGTCATACTTTCAGATGAATGTGATTGTGCCGTCGTCTTCTCACCGAATCCATTTGAATTTCATTGAAACGTCTTGATGATAATGCAATTAGTTCAAAGATACTATTTATGAAATGAGTGACATCAGAAATAAGTAGAGTTGTTTTCGTATCACCTTCTACAGCATCATAGTTAAAAAATTAATGTCCTATTGAATGATACAAAAGCATGCAAGAATTTGGAATAATTCGGTTCATTGATGCACTGATGAGACTCGGTACTAAGCACTTGCCATGCTCATTGTTCGAGAATGAGTAATGATTGAAATGATTGAAAAACAAGTGATGATAATGATTCTGAAATTTCTTGTTCGAGAAGAAGGATGATTTTACGAAGAGCATTCGTCGATAGTAGACGTATCGTAACTGCAGCAACAAGCTGTTTAAATTTGTATATGTAGAAACGATGCATATAAATGAGTTTTTATATGCCTTTTTATACAATATTTTTCTTTCCTGCTTTGGTTAGTGTATATCGCCTACAATCGAACATACAATTATATGATATTGACGTCATTTTTTCTTGTTTTGTAAGGTGCCGACAAGTCGAACTTGAAGTAACACTTTTTTTTCATCTTTCTTACACATGGTTTGATAGAACGTGTGCTGTTGATATCGAACAACTAGTTCTTAGTGTTTATGGATGCTCTTTTCAGGTAGCAAAAATTTAAAAACTTGAAAGCGTTGCTTTTTTATTCAGCGCTGCAAACTGAGCAAAAGAAAAATGCTAAATCGACTCTAAACCAAAAAGCCGTTTGAAGTAAGCGGTGTAGATGTGGATGAAAATGTAGGTATGGGTGCCGGTAAAATTGTGAGCTAGGACAAAGATGAGACAGATATCCATACCCAGACACTCAACTTTCGTCAAGAATTCAATTCTTTGATTTGAAGTTTAAATCTAACAAAATAATTTGTAATTTGTTGAAAATTGCATAGTACTCAATTCGATGTATTGCATGAATGATAATCTTACACTCAGAAAGCATGATCAAAGAAAAGAAAAGATAAGCATTTTTATTCTTGAAGAAATCTTAGGGACGCTTTGTGTTACTCATTAGTTTTATTTGAAAGGTAAAACACTAGCAACATGCGTTTGTTCTTCTCAGCTTATGTTTCTTATAGATAAAACTTAATGTCTGTCTTTTTCACTTTTTAAAAGTTATCACTGTGGTAAATCGTAAATGTCTTTGCTGTTGGCTTTAATTCCTCACGACATGTATCTGAATTTCATTTATCTGTGGATCAAATCTCTATACATAATTCTTTCTTTCGATTCACAGTAATCGAAATCAGATATGTTTTTGAATATATAGTTTTCAAGCCGAAAAAAAAAGTGAATAAACTAATAATATGAGGAATTGTCAGTGGTGTAGACAAATTGTTTGTTAGATTTTATTTTAAGAAGTAGTTGAATAATTTCGATGAAAATATGACATAGACGGATTAGAAAGAATAGCGAAAAAAAATATGCAGCTTGTCAGAGCCACCCTTTTTGAACATAAATGTAAGCTAGTGTTGATAAATTTGCGTTTAGTATTTCTTTTTTTCACTAGGACGAACAGAAATCAAAATACCATCCTTTATTTTATAAATAAACACGTTAGAAACCGTATGGTCAACAGTTTCCTATTGACGATGTTTTCATCTATGATTAGAGACGTGAGCTGATCGGTTAACCCACCAACACAGGCACTATAGCGATCTAACCGCTGCTCCATCATTGTCTTAAATAGCTACGGAAAATACCAATTGCAGCCACCACGACATTACAATAGATTCTAGATTTTTGAAAATTTTTAGACACCCAAAATAAGTTTTCAAGAATGTTTTTGTCTCGTATCTAATTGCTACGATCTCTAGCATTATTTTTTCACTTTTTTTATTTCAAAATTTATTGGCAACAGCAAATTTTTTTGACATTTGTGCAAATATATAAATATAATATCTGCAATTAGTTATGATATATAGGAGTACTATTTTACATTTGCTTTTTATTTGTAGATCTGATTACATCTTGATAACTTAGCCAAAGTAAGAAGATTCTTGACGAAATATTGATTGTAGTAAAGAATTGATCTTATATTCGAGAAGTGTTATGTTGCACTATATTTGTTTTTTAAATGGTAATGTATTGAGAATTATAAACCTTGTATCCTATCGACTACTTTTACTAGTTTGAACATAAGTATTTTTTTTTTCTAACAATAAGAAAAAACAAGTATTATTCAAGTTAAATGTTGATCGATTATTGGAAGAAAAAACTAATATGGTTAAGTCAAACGAATATTTTTGGATAAGAGAGACAATTTTATTTATCTGAATGAAAAAAAAAATGTTTCATCATTTCAAACATTTGTTGTTTCTTATTATGATCGTTAAAGAATCAATATCAATATACAAAAAGTTTAATATCAATTCATACCCATGATAAAAATTAATCGTTTTGAATTACAAAATGAAAGAATTATTAATAAAGTAATATAACATTAAAATTATTTGTTCATAATTGTAGACATTATATCTTTTGATTATTTATTATTCTTATTTATTGAAATCTTTGTTTGTTAATTAATTATGTGTACTTTTAACAGTGAGTAATGTCAAACTGTAAAATAATAAAAATATATGCTTCCAAACAAAGATTTCAATTTCTACCAATAATGTTCATTTCATGAAGCTACAAAAGAAATCATGAATACATTAATATTTTTTGCAATACAATTCGAAGAGCAATGAAATCAATAATAGCTTTCTTTTTTGTAACGTTATAAAAATAACCGATTTGTCATTATTTGATCAATTATAATTTCTTATTCTTGATCAAATAATTAAATATTTCAACTCAAAATCTTTCTATGATCTAGATGATAAATAAAATCAATCCGATCGTTTGGAATTACTAACTGATCATAGTTTACCAATACTTGTTTTAGAAGAAAAAGTTTTGTTCTTGTCTCTATCTTTGTAGATTGCTCTTTCTATTATCTTTTAAATAGTTGCAAATAATCAGAATATCTCAGATGCATCAAGAATGAATAAAATGCTTGGAGTTTAATCAATAACTTTTAAACTATTATACTAAGAGAATCGATTTTAATTGATATGCTTCATAAGTGAAGCCAAAAGGTTTTTATACTTTTTTAGTAATTGAAACAATGATTAATATTCATCAATTATAACATCAATTGATTGTTTAAATGGGTCTGGAAATGACCCAGTTATAATGACACATTTAATAAGCGAATAATAAAAATTGCTCAATTTAGAGAGTATAATAGGGTGTGAACGTAGATGCGAGTGAATAGAAGACGATATCCATTTTGAAATTTTTTTTGTTAACAAATTTTCTTGATAACATTTAAAGTAAGCATCAAAATTGTCAGATAATATCTTAGTTTCAACTGTAATTGATTAAGAAAAAATATTAATTATAGTTAATTTCCTAACCTAATCAAAGTCTTAATGAACTATTATAATCTTCTGTTGAAAAACCGATATTGACTACAATCAAAAAAATATTTAGCATAGGGAGAAACATGTATTATTGGATATTGTAGTCAATCGAAAAAAACCAACAGCATCTATGAAAATCTATACCTTAGATAATCGTGTGACACGCATAATACTAAGAAAAATTAAACATTTTAGAAAAGTCGTCTAATCCGAAACTCATATTCCAAGAGGTATAAAGAAAAAGAAGGTTTTTCTTATCACGTTATCATTTAACAGTACATTTTTGTTTTCCTTTTTTAATACCGATTTTCTTTGCAACAGAATTTTTATAAATACCGATATTATTCAGAATTTCAGACTTGTTAAAATGGCGATATCAAAAGTTAAATTCTACTTCATTAAGAATATCATAACCTTTTCCAATTGTGAATTAATTGTTTGGCATAACTAATCAAAACTTCACAAATACCTAATACATCGACTTTTCTTCATCGTTCATATATTTTTATTTCAACATGTTTTTCTTTGTACCTGTTTATTATATATATATATATCTTAGATGTACAGTTCTATTGACTAAAACTTAAGACAATAGAAAATGATTGCTTTGAAACATATTCTGCTCTTAAACTTTTATGGACTTTACAGATCATATCATATTCTTAAATATTATTTCTAATTCAAAATGTATTAATGAAATAATCAATAATCGTTTTTATACGATTCAATAATTGCTATTCGTTCTTTTATTTGTAGTGTGAGTTTATGTTTGTATGGGTTTACATGATTTACTACGCACGCGCAGAAAAAAAAACGAAAAAAAAAAAAAACTAACAAAAAAGAGAATGACAGAAACAGATGTGTTTGGTTCGATTGTATATATCGGTAGTCTATTTCATTGTTTTTAAACGATAGTTTTTATATATTTGTCTAATATGAATAATCGTCATAGGAAAGATGGACCTTCGGAAGTAAAGTTCATATAAAAAAAAGATCGCTGCTTTTGCATGTTCACCATCCGAAATGAAACAAACCAATAAAGAACATTGCAAAAGACAAGAAAAACGAAAATAGTTATATATATATATATATATAGTGAGAGAGAGACAGAGAGAAAGAACAAGAGACAAGCTTCGTAGAAACGCTCACACTAAAAATAAATATACACCTGTACAAAGAACGAGAAATCAAGTGCGAGTCATCTGTTTTTTTTTCTTCTCTTGTATATAAAGAAGTACAAGGTAATATAGACGTATCAGATCAGATTTTTAAAGTTAGACAACAACGCACATGAATGTATTTATTTTTGCGAGAAAAACTGAGCGCAAAATACACACACAGAAAAAAAAAGATATGAGTGGTCTAATTCACATACACATATATAGGTTTTCTTCGTTGTCTGACAGACAAATTCGAAGAAACAAGGTTACTGTTATAGAATAGAAACAAATAAAGATTGCGCCGACGTGCCAATATGGCTACAAAAAGAAAAGACACAGAAAAAAAGAACAAAAAAAAACCAAAAGAAAGAAGAACAAAACATAATAACAACATTGCATGAAACAACAAACGTGCAATAATAAATCTAATATCATACAAATTTGACAAAGGCATGATATAATCTTAATAATGTTTCGATATGAATTGGTAAACAACTGGCACGTTCATTAGTTTTTGCATCAATTAGTAGCCATGATAGACGATTATAAGATTCAAGAACGTATCTAAAAAAAAAAAAATACAAGAACAAATATTAAGAGTTTTCAGAATACAAAGAAAAACTTGCTAACACAATTTGTGTAGATTAAAATATAAAACAAGATATAACTGTCCTTGCTAATCATGAGAAGATTGTTTTATTCTATCTATTTTAGGATACATTTCTTCGATATCCTTTTATTTAATTCTCTAGAAATGTAATAGGAAAGTAGCTCATATATTATAATAAGATGTTATTAATGTACGATCTGTGATGTTGGAGGAGAGCGTTCAAATATCTAACTTTAAACCTCAAATATTTCTTTTAGATCGTATTTGAGAAAAAAGAAAAATAATTAAAAATTTTACCTGAGTACAACATATGTATAATTTGAATCTAATGGATGAGTTAATTTTTGATCATTACTTTGAGCAAATAACATATCATCTGAATGTTGAGCATTCGGTACACTAACATGTAATGTTGCTTTAAATACACTACAAGAATTATTTGTTCGTTGATGAAATTTTCCATGTAACATCCATAATGGTAATGGATTTAATGTACCGATTGTTGAAACATAAAAACCAAGTGCTAATGGTTGTTGATGTAAAGATGGATTATCATTCATATCGATTTCATATTCAAAATGTTGATAAGAATTTGATTTAAGATTTGTACCATTAGAAGAATTTCCATATGGATGATTATTATGATAATCATTATGAGCATTAGAAGAATTACCTAAACGATTATGTTGACCTGTTGATAAACCATGTGTATTACCATTATGATTCATATCAGCATAATTTGATGAAAATTCTAAGTCAACTGGTGTTGGAGATGTTATATTATCGAAAGCTTCATTAGGTGGACCTTCAGGATCAAGATCTTCAAATAATTTACTAAATAAATCATCTTCATTATCAACAGTTGAACGATGATCATTAGGTCGAGGCATTGTTTGAACATGCTAAAAATCAATGAAATTTAAAATAATCTTTCATAAATACAGAATAAAAATAAATTTAAAGATTTTTTTCTCGAAATCGATTCATTTTCAACCTTTACTCTATGACAATCATCATAATTAAGTTTCTGTTACAAAAAAAAAAAATCTCCATTATAGAACTCAATGATCACTTGAATAAAGTATTAGAACATTGTAAAAAGTTTATCTTCATGATAATCAAAAGTTAAATATTATCAAATAATTTAAATGCTTATTAAAACAACATCAGATTTAAATCAAATTTCATATTGAATCGTAAAAGTAAAGTTTTTTTTTGTTTGCTAAATCTTTTTTCGATGAAAGAAATAAAATTTAGACCGCAAGATTCAACAAAAATTTAAATTCATCTAACGCCTGAGATCGATCGGATTAAGTAACTCATTTCGAGATCTCTTAGATATCAATGGCATAATACAGAAAACAAATGCTTTAACTTCTAAGCCTCAACCATATTTCTAAAAATCACATTTCAAATTCTTAACAAATATGTTAACATAAAAGCGAAAATGAATTCTCAATATCGATAATTCATTTCTATATTATAATTTATTCTCTTACTTGCACAGATGCTGATGTTGGTAATGTAAGAATATGTGTAACAGAAATATCATCTAATACTTGACCACCATTTTGCATTGTTGTTGCATTATTATTAGGTGCTTGTGTTCCACGTATTTCTCCAAGTTCAAGTGATTCTGGTAGAACTGTTAATGATGGATGTGTTTCCATAGATATTAAACATGCTGATAAAATAACTGGTTGATCATGACAACGTAATATATGACACATTGAACATGAATCTCGTATTAATGTTGCACAACGAACAAGATTTTTTTTCGATAAAATTATTCCCCAACCTAAAAACAAAAATATTTTAAAAAAATATTTTCTTTTAAAATGTAATTTAATTTTTACTTTTTAATTCTCCATGTCCAAGTCTTCCTAATCGTCCAATAACAATTCTCCATGGCATTGTTGTACTTGTAACAACACGCATAATAAAATCCCATACTTTTTGTAAACCAATACGTCTTGCATGTTGTACTTTTCTTCTATGTCTATATATAAAATAATCAACATATATATATATAAGGTACACTCAAAAAGTCTAGAAAAAAAAGTATTATTGATTTTTTTCCTTAACAGTAATAGCTAGAACAAATCAAAGAAAAGATTTGATCAACTGAGACAATTTTCGTATCAGAAGAAGTATTTGTCAAATTCCAATTAACAGGTATGCGTTGCAAGTCTCTAGAAAATCAAGACTTCTAAAAGCAGTTTTGCAAAAGAATATAGCTAATAAAGTAAAAATTTTTGAACAAAATAAGATTTTTCCGAGCTCTCCATGACCTATTATCAACAAACTGCACTCATTAGAGCTTGAAAACATTTTATTTTGTTCAGAAATCTTTTCTTCAGTCGATGAACTTCTGCGTATAAGCTTTTTCGATAAAGTCTAGAAAACTGATTTTGAGAGGCTTTGTTTTCTAGAAACATATGCACCAAACCTGTTATTGGGAACTTGATAATTAATTCTTCTGATACAAAAATTGTTTCCGTTAATCGAATCTTTTCTCTGATTTATTTTAGCTGTTATCGTTACGGAAAAAAAAACAAGTCAAAAAAAACTTCAGTTCTAAATTTCTTTTTTCTCCACTTGATGTATATAATTTAATTGATTTTAAATCTTAACATACCTATCAGGCACTTCAATATTAAATGAACAAGTTTCTAATAATTCTCCTCTATCATCTGAACATGAAGCTAATAAATATCGTTGATCATCTGATAAACAATATGAACAAAATAAAATACTTCCATTTATATTTGTCTGTTCTGTTATATCAGCAAAAGCTTTAAAACGAAAATCTGATTTCGGTGAAAGTATATATGCTGGTGTATAAAGTTGCATAACCTAAACATAAACAAATGAAAAAAGAATATTAAAACATACAATTTAATTATTTCTTTACAATTTTTGCTGGCATTTTTTCTTCAGATGCAGCTGGACCAAAACCAGTTAAAGATTTTGCACGTGTTGTATAAGAAACTGTTCGTTTCAATTGTCCATATACATTAAATGCTAAACGTTTTAATTGAGTTAAACGTAATTCGGAATCAGATTCAACTTGTTGATTAACTATTGCTTCAAATGGAATAAGCTAAAGAGAGAGAAACAACAAGAAAAAAATTATTTGTGTTTTCTTTTTTGCATTCAAAATCAAATTTTTCTTTCATTCTATTAACCTGTATATTAACTCGAATTGAAATTTTTTCTGGTAAATCTTTAATAAGATCCATATAGGCACGAAAAATAGCTTTTTTAACATATGCATCAATTCTATCATCAATTGATGTATTATTATTTCCATTCTCGTCAGTCATTGATGCTGTTATTTCATATCGAAATGTATCAATAAGATAGATAACAATAAAAAATTGATCATCATTTGATGTTCGACCTTGATGAAATGATTCAAATGCTTGTAAATCAATTGGATCAACTTGATGACCATTAACAAATGTACCATTAGTTAATGATGAATTATTATTTGATGATAAACTTAAAACATCAGTAGCTGGCGATCCTGTTGTATAAATATTATTTGCTATGAGATTATTCGTTGTTGGTATTGTTGTTGCTGTTGTTGTTGTCGATGATGATGATGGTGGTGAAAGAGCATAACCACTATTTGTTAAATCATTACTTGATGAATGTAGATCAAGTGAAGATGATGGATTTGAAACATCATTAGGAGTACGAAATACATCACGACGTGATGTACCTTCTTCTAATAATGTATTATCAAATGGTTGAGTTGACAAAAGATTGACTAGAAAAAAAAAATAATGGAAGAATTTATTTTTATAGAAACAAATATGACTTTGAGGTTTTTCTTATAGTAGTTATTAAGTTAAGAATAAATGAACAAAGAAGAAAATGCTAAAATTAAGTTTTAAATAGTTACAATATTATCACATTTTATCAGTTACAACAACTATCTTTAAGATTGATATTGTATTTAGAGAAATGACGGTAGGTTTACATATGTTACTTCAAAATAAAAATAAAACTTCAAACGCTGATGTTTATTTCGTAAAATAGGCTATTACGAAAAGTCAATAACTATTACGACCAAAATAAATATTTCAACTAAATCTAAGATGAAGCTACTTGAAGAACTTTTTCTTGTTATAATTTTAAAATTTCTAGATTGTTGAAATCTTTTGAAAAAGAAAATAAAGAAAGTTCTTAATCAACTTACAAAGTTGTCCTTTAATTGTTTGAGCATAAAGTTTTAATCGTGTTCCAAGTGGATGTGTTGTTTCATGATCTGTAAACCATTGATCAACATTTGGAAGTTGTATTGAATCATTTGTATTTTGAGATATACGTAAAAGACCTTGATCAGAAAATGCTTTTAATAAAGGTCTATGTAAACCTAATCGACATAATTCATAATGTGTTGATAATTCACGAAAATAAATTTTTGTCATTGAACATATATAATCATTATCCGGTACAACACATACATAAGCAATATCTTTATTTTTTGAATATGGTTCAAGACATAATTTATCCCAAAATTTTAAACTATATGGTGCTAACATAACCCATTCACGATCAAGACCAGCAAGAAGATATGGAATTGGTTGTGGTCCACTTATTTGTTCTTCAAGTTGTACATGTTGATTTTGTACATATAATAATTGATGAAAAGATTTCCATGTTAATGGACCATCTATTGTACTCCATAAACCATTAACATTACGTTTTTTTAATGCTTCAACTAATAATGGTTGTAATGAACGTAACATAGTTATTAATTGTTGATCAGAATCAAGTGGAGCTAAAAAAAATTCAATATAAAAGAACATATATATGGTTTTTGATTTAAATTTTGTTATAATTAATTTTTCTTACATGTGGAATATGACCATTGATGTAACCAATGATGTTTGTCAAGATCATCAGTAGTTGAACTGTTTACAATATTTCGAGATTGTTCAATTGCTGCACGACATGCCAAATTTTCAACTAAATATATATATATATAGAAATTAAGTTTATTAAACTTGTTTTTATAACCTGAAATAGATATATTTTTTTAATTATTCAAAATCTCTCATAGCACTATATTTTATCCAGTATAAACGACGATCGACTGTTTCAGAGTCGTAAATTTAATGGGTACTCTTCATCATGTCTTTTTTGACAAAAAATTCAATTTCAAGTTGAACATTAAGTATGATAGCTTCAAGTGACATATGCTATTAAGAAACATTATTCAATTCTAAATAGCTTACTATGATCTTAGTTTTGTCCGATTCGATTGAAATTTATACTACATATACTTGAAAGTATCCTCCAGATATAAGATTAGTCGTTTTCATTCTTCACTTCTTGATTTAAATAATATTGTCGAAAACTTTCTAAAATACCTCTGAGATATAGTCTCTGGTATGTCGAAAAAACTTTGAACCAAAAGTCTGATGGGAGTCGTAATGTACCAAGATGCAACCCTATAGACAATCTGATTGAAAATTTTTTTCCCGAACACTTATCTCCTTATCTTAAGTACTCTATGCTAGAAATTTCAATTAAATCGATTGTACCCTCGTCGAGAGTTAGATATATATCCTTAAGAGCTCCTGATGTATCCTTAGTCTATCTCCAAAAGCATATCAATTTACTATTCTACACTATATCTCCTTCAACTTCTCAATAAAATTCAAAATATAAAAAAATATCATTTTCAAGGTCAATTGGTGCATCTCAATTTATCATACAGAATATTCTATTCATGCATTTCATCAAATTGATTTTTACGTCGCACTATATTTTTGTTTGTTTTAAAGCGAACGTTATATTCGTCCTTATTTACCTTTCTTATTGCTGTAATGTAGAACGAAAATTTTTATGCATATGCAAATGAAAGACAGTTATAAATCATTCTCTTTCTTATGTCGTACACTTATTTTTATTACCATCGGTATACCGATAGGAAAACAGCTATGGATATATACTAGTCGTTTTTTTGTTCGGTTTGAATAACATGTGAGTTATCTATGAGATGAAAATAAAGTTTTTTTTTTTTTTTTTAAAACTTACATTGATAAACAGGTTGTTTTAATGTTTGTGAAATATCTTGATCATTTTTTCTATTTATCAATGATGTTTGAATATTTTTATTAAAACAATAATCAAATGGTGATGGTAAACATTCTTTACGTTCAATTAATTCTAATAAATTAACAGGTACTTGATCATTTGATGTACGATATTTTAAATCAGCTTTTATTCCTGTTATTTCAATTTCATCTTCATAAAATAAACCTGATAAATAGCTTAAACGTAAATTAACAACAGCAGAAAAACCACATGAACATGAATTATTATTATTATTATTATTATTTGTTGATGGAATGACATGTTGTTGTTGTTGCTGTTGCTGTTGAGCATATACTGCTGAATGTGGATGAATATGATATGAAGATTGATGTGAATACATATGTGGATGATATGGTGAATGTGTTGTTGGATTTTGTCCACTTGTTGTTGATATTGATGATTTAAGAAAATCTCTTGGTTTTTCTAAATAAATTGTTGAATCAATACCACGTATATTTAATTCATTTGGTGTACATGCACATAATACACATGAATCAAAATTCATATCACGAAAAAAATTTAAAATACTATCATTAAGTAAAACATTAAATAATAATGAATCAACTTCAGGTTGATTTATTATTGTTGATTGTGTATAAGGTGTTGGACTATTTAAAGCTTGTACACTACCAACAGAACGTATTGGAAATGGTGATGATTGTAAATCTGTTGAACGTATTGATGGATTATTATTCATTGGAGAATACATTGTTGGTGTTGGAACATTTGATATTGACATTGATGTATTACGTATATCGGATGAACGTGGTGTTGGTTGTTGTCGAATTATTTGTTGATTATTAAATGGACTTGAAGAATAATCATTTATTGTTAATGTTCGTTTCCAATGTTTTAAAGGTTTATGATGAGATGATATTGATATAGAAAATGATTTTGATGGTTCATAACGTTTTATTGGTTTTGTTAATAAAGTTTTTTTTAATGGATGATATGATGAATGATCATCAACAGTTATTGATTCAAATGGAGCTATAATGGATTCTTGACTAAATTGATTAAGCATATCAAGTGTTGTTGCTGCACTACTAACACTATCAACCATAATAGCATATGGTGAATGTAATGCTTGAAGTTTTTCAGATGATGATGAACCAGGTGGTGTATTATAAATTTGCTCTAATTCATGAAAAACTATTGAAGAAACAGAAAAAAAAAAATTTCTAACGAATAAAAAGATGAATTTAATAGAAATATTTTAAAACACAATCAAAAATTATTATCATGAATAGCTGATTAATTATTCAAAATAATTATTAATTCTTACTTAATTAGCATAACTTCAATTCTCACAATGAAGGTAAAACAATCTTAAAAAACTTTTTATTAAAAAACAATATTATTATCTGGCTCGCCTTAATTACAGTATTTTCATTAATTATTGTAAAACTTTTTCTTTAATTAATGGTATTAGTTCATAATCACATACGAAACAGTATACATTCAAACGAATCAAATTTCTTTTGAAATAACAATCACCGATAGATGATATTATTAAAAGTGGAAAGAAAACAAATATATCGTTATATTGGAAATTTTATGGTTTTCCTAGTAAAAAGTTACCAAACACTTGTAAATTCAAGAGTTCATATATGTTACCGAAGATTGAATTATATATCAAGTACTCATACTAGAAAAATGCTTGCTCATGGATAGGTTATGCAATTACATAAGTAACAAGTGGATCAGCTTTCTTTGATCCATGAAGGCTTCTGATTTAAATTGTAAGGTATTAACAGTAAATGTAAAGTATTCGCAATTCAAAATTACAGAAGAGAGTTTTTTTTCTTTCTGTATGATGACTGGATAGAAATCATTGAGATTTGACAAGAATTTCGCGACCTGAATTTCGACAATCTTTTTATTGTCAAAAACTCAGCGGAAATAAGGCACATTGTCAAAATCACAGAGTTTCACTAATATTCTCACTTCATTCCACTGCGACTCATCAGTAAACCGCAATTTTTTTGAACAATCTTTTTTTTATTGGAGAGCTTCCGGCGGAAATTGAACACAAGTGCCGAAATTTCACAAAATCATTATCGAATCACAAAAGTAAAACAATGTTTTAAAGTAAAAAAGCAAATTTTCTTAGACATTTACCATGAAATATTTTTTTTTCTCATATTCAACTCAATGCCCTGCATCTACCCATTAGACAGAAAGAAAAGAAAAACTCTGATGTTATATCCAATTGCGAGCACTTTACGATATACAATAAGTACCGGAAAATTCGAATATCACGAGGTGTCTATGTACCAAGGGCATTTGTTCGTTTGCCGATGAAAACTTATTTTTGAGTTAACAAACAATACAAAGTGTATATAGTGTTAGTAATCTTCTACAATTTCATTCTACTTAGGAAAATGACTTCTAATTAGCATTGTAATTATGATTCTGAAAGATATTTCTTTCCAAAAAATCGATCTAATTAACTTCTTTATTTTTTTATAAACTTACCTCCATTAAGTGATTTATTAACAGGAAATGTATTACCATTAGGTATTGATAAGTTTGTTGAAGGAGGTGGTGGTGGTGGTAAAATAGGATGTATAAGTGAATTATCTTTACGCATAGGTGATTTAACACCACCATTAGAAAGAATATGTGAAAGAACATTTGAATTCGTATTTTTATTTTCATTTGTATCATGTGAATCAATAATTGTATCAAGATCTGTAATTGATGGTCCATCAATTGTATTAAATGATGTTTGATTTTGACGAATATTATTTGTTGGTGTTGATGGTGGATATATATTTCGTGATATTGAATCTTCATCATCACCAAATTCATATGGATCTGTTCGAGATAATAAATGACTAGGACTTGGTGGTGTTGGTTGACCATGTCGATAAACATGATCAGTTATTATTAATGTTGATGAATTATTTATTGTTAATGATGATTGTATATTATTTATAATTGTATTTGGATCAGGACGAAAACGTTTTAATGGTAATTGTAAAAAAGTATCTGTTCGTTGAAAATCATATGTTTGTTTATGTTGCTCTCGTTCATCATCTTCAATTATTGATAAATCATCGAAAGCCATTGTAGCTGAACGTTTTAAACCCCTTGATGATGTTGAGTTAGGTACAGGTGAATTTGTTTGTATAGAATTTAAATTTGTTATTGGTGCAAGTACAGATGGTGGTCCACTTATACTAACACTACTTGGTGTTGGTGCTGACCATTCAGTTGTTTTATCATTTGTTGTTGGTGGGTTTGATAATATAGGATTATTTACTGTTGGTGATGATGTTGATTGTAATACTAAAACATCATTTTGTGTTAATGTGTTTGTATTTTCATTTGATTCAGATGTATTTTCAGTTTTAATTGGTTCAATTTTTGTTCGAATTGAGGACGGATCTGTTAGAACAGGTGGAGTTGTACAAGGACGGCGATGAAATGGAATGAATGTCGATAAACGAGTTGCTGATGTTAAACATTGATGACATCGACATATACGACGATTCATTGGATCACTTATTGATAAACATTTATTTTCTTGTCTTAAAAATTAACAACAAATATATGATTTATTAAAATTATGAATATCTATAGAACATACCTTTTCTCAATATCAATACAATTATTTCTTTGTGCACTGATTAATAATTGATTAGCTAAATTTTTAATAAGAATATTTTCATTTTTATTATTATTTGATAATAAATCTAATCGTGTATTGATTGATGATGTTGTCGTTGTTGTTGTTGGAGGTGGTGGTGGTGGTGGTGGAGGTGTTGATTGAATATTTGATGATGTTGGTGTTTTCGATTTTTTTGTTGAAGATAAATCTGTTTTTTTATTTGGAGGAGTTGTTTCATTACTTGAAGATGGATCATTATTTGAAGCAATTTTATATACATAACATGTTGGATAAAACATTCGAATATTACCTTTTTAAGGAGAGAAAAAAAAACGAAATATAGACAATCATGTTAAAATACCTGGTTGACTACTCAATGATTACTTTGTAAGTCAGAAAACAAACTCAACGAAGTTCTCTATTATATGCATTGCATAGATGGACTATGAGAGGAAGACACAAAATACAGTAGTTCTCAGATCACAGAAGACTCGATGAAAACTTAATTTAAATGAATACTTTTCTGAATAGCACAAAATTCTGAATAAAATGAGGCGTCATCGCATTTTCTAAGATATTCTCTTAACAAGCAAATCAGCATAACAAAAAGTGAAATTTATCACAGCATAGCAAAAAACACTTTTGTTTTCTAATGCTTCTAACTTTTAAAGCGAACACCGTAGAAAATGCGACAACATCTCCTTTTATGTTTTTTGAGATATGAAGACTATTGTGTGTCGTTTTTCAGTTCAGTTAAATGTTTGGTATCGTAGAAATCAAAATATACTTATCTTATTTTTCTAAACAATACTGTAACACATGACTAAGAAGCTTGTCTACAGTTATTGAGCGTAATGCATTAATCACAACTGAGAAATGGTCATTCGCATGCCGTCGAAATGAATAATTTTAGTACGTATTCGCGAAACAAAATATCGCTTGTATCTCACTTTCGTCATTATTGACTGATTAATGAAATTCGTTAACAAAATATGCAATTGATTTCTTTTGACTACAGTCGTTCAATACTTTAGTGTTACATATTTGTTATGCTTCAGTCCCTAGGCAATTTTATTCTATAGTTCATCATATTGAAAATATCTATCTATCGATAATATAAAGCAACTTTATCGAAGTACATTTTTCATTTTAATTACTAGATGACGTTCTTTGTTATCTCTGACAAGTACATTAAACCTCAATTAAAATAAGTTGACATACACTAAAGAGTGCTAATTTAAAGTCTTATTCTTTCGATAGACAATTCAAAAGTGGTCACGAGTAACTTTTTATTCATAGAAATATGTCTTTAAATTCCTGATGAACTCAGATTTAACTTCTACAACTGTTCAGTATTTCATACGTCTGATAATTAAAACATACCAGCAGTAACTTCAACAAAATCTGGTAAACCATCAATATGTCGAACAGGATAATTTCTTTCCCAATTTTCTCGTAATATATTTAAATCAATATCTCTACTAACATGACCAGTAAGCATTCCATTAATACCATATGGTGCTAAGATAACTAAAACACAAAGAAAAATTTTGGAATTTTAAAAAAAATCAAAAAAAGAAAAAGATTTTTTTTTTTGTTACCATTTGATGGTGAAGTTTTTTCGAGATCTTTACTTGTTAAATTATAAATATATCGATGACGTTGTACGTCAACACTTGCACATACTTTATTATCTCCATGAAGAAAAAAATTGAAATTAAATGAAAAATTTGGCACTTTAACATCGGAATGATCATTTATTGGTAAAACAAACCATTTATTTAATCGAGCAAAACCTTTTGATAATAAATATCTAATTAAAACAAAAACAACATTTGCGATTTAATCTTGTTCTTGTGTTTTTTTGGTTTTAATTATCTTACTTTTCAATCATATTGTGTAAGGCTTTAAATAACATTGATCGACAATCATAAGATAAAGCATTTTCACTCCATGACCCATTTGCTTGATTAATTGCTGAAAAAGAAAATTTTTGTTTATTTGTTTTTGTTTTATTATAAAAATTCTCTTACGTCTTAAATTAGGTAATTCCGATGGTAAATCTTCATTTATTCCAAATAACCAAAGTTCTTTTTCAGTTTTTTGTCCATCATCTGTTAAAACACGTCTCCATGCGCATAATGTATCAGTACGTAATGCATTCCAATAAGCAATTAAAACAGGATCTTTATAATGATTTACTTCTAAACGATAATTTAATGAACGACGAAAACATTTCCATTTCATATCATTTAAACTTTGCTAAATGAAAATAAAATTTAACAAATAGAAATTTATTATTTGAAAATTTTACCAGAGCAAAAAGATTTGTATGACAATGTTCAAGACTACAAGGTGCACTCATTGTCTGCGATTGTATTTATAGAAAGAACAAAAAATGATTAGAAATATTTAATAAATAATAATAATAATAATAAATGGTCTGGTTGTTGGATCATATTGATAATAATAAGTCCAACATTGACCGGAAATAAATATCTTAAAAGAAAAAAAGAAAAATATTGTCTTTTTTTTCTTTTTTTTGTCAAAATGATTGCACCATGCGATCAAACGAACGAAAAGCAATGACGGAAAGAGAAAAGAATAAACAAGTTTTTTTTTTCTTCTTTTTCTTTGTTTTCTTTCAACAGTAACAGCTGAGGAATGGCGAAGAACAATGCTTTGTATCAATGACATATGTTTACAAAATTTTTGATAAAATAAATAAGAATAATATGAATAATCTTATTATTTTTTTCTATTAAAGATACAAAGAAAATGATGATTGATTACTAATACATGAGAAAATTAATTTTGCATGAACCATCATGAGAGAGGAATGATTATAATTATTGATTGGATTGATAAATTGACTAATAGACATAGACTTATGAGACTTCATCAAGGACATACGATACAGTCAGAGAATTGAATAATTTCTAGTAAATTTAATCTTGGAAAAATATCTTTGTTGAGTATGCTTTTTTTTCGCCCTAAAACATTTTCTAGATGAGAGTTTTTGTTTGTAAAAAAATGACATTTCTTTTCTTTGCTTGACTTATGATTGGTAAAGATTGAAAAAATGAAATAAAACTATTGACTGGGGAAAATGTGGTTTCTATGTTTGACTAATTGTGTGTAAACGCCGGATGACATTTTAATTTTAAACTTGAAATAAGCACTCTATCAAAATATTTTTTAAAATAATGTATTACTTATAGTTTAGACTACCAATATAGACGATAGCTCGTCGCAAGGATTTAACAATAGGATTTGTAGAGCGAGTCTTCTAGAATTAGTGAACAAGAAACAAATGAAACGTTGTAACTTTGCTGTGTAAAATTAAAAATTTCTCAACATTGAAGAGAATAATCGTTTGCTCGAGAGTCTTCATTTCACTTAAATGTTCTGACTTGTGGTGAAAATTTAACTATTAAAATTAATCTGACACTTTAAACTTTAATTTAAAAATAAACTGCTAATATAACATATATCCGAATTGTGAGATCAAGTTAATACTGATTTTTGATTTCGATTATTGTTATGATAAATGATGTATTATAAATCATTCTCTTAGTTTGATTGATGCAGATGTAATCTAATTGAAGTAACATTTTTATTAAAATATTATCTTAGATTTACTATTGGTGATAGTGTTTGCTATTATTCGAGAAAAAAAAATTAGTATTTATCAACACAGATTAAAAGAAACAGTGATGCAATGGTAATACCTATATGTTATTAAAAGATATTTTTCTTTGTTCACAAATGAATTATTTTACAATTTAATACAAAACTATTTCGATGAGATTCAATTTTGAGGTTGATTGCAATTAATGATTTTGTTCAATGGTTGATTTTCATATGAATAGTTTTCGAATTTTCTCTAAAAGACTTTAATGCCAAATATATGCATCAAGTCAATTACAATTGTAACTATTAGGATTTTTTATATTCGTCAAATCGAAAGAATTCAATTGGGTTTTTGCTCATTGTTTTTTTCATTTCAATCTATTATTCTAATTTTTTAACAGCTCGAATCGACTTGGACAAGTTCTATTTCTTGTTCTGTTTAGATCAATTCTCTTTGTTTTATTTATCGGTTAAGATCTAAAATTGTAAGTTAATAAAATTATTCTCACTGATATCTTCCATATTCTTAGGTTTTAACTTGTACATAACACTGAAAGACTGTAAATGGAAAGTTTAAACCAATTCTGCTTAAAAAAGAAAAGTTGGTAGTTTTTGGTAAATTATCATTTGTCAAATTTGATGTTTTTTAAGAATATGTTCTGATGGATGTTTCATGAAGAATAGACCTCTCTGTATTTTAATGACATCTCTTTTAATTGTTTACAAAACGGTATGTTTCCTAGTAATGTAAATTACATCCGTCGTTTTATAAGACACATATCAAACAAACAGTCAAACGTGAAGAATTTTATTATGAAATTATTTCGATTACATCATACAGTTTTTGTATGATAGCTTCTTTCAACATACTTGATGAAACCTACAAATTTGTCTCAAATTGAATGGTTCAATCAATTTAAATGTGAACTATGTGGCAATCGGTAGTTCTTGACGATGAGAGAGCGAAAGTTATTTTGGTATCACTGTTACGTGAGTTGATGAACCTACAGCTTCGCATTACTGTCTGCTGAAATGTCTAGTCTGTTCTGAAGATCTTATTTTTATATTTTAGTAGTATTGAAACAACATTCTGGATATATTGAGTGTAATTTAATGTTCTTTTATCGAAAATGATCACCGGCATAAGATCAAACATAATATCAGATGGTAGTGCGAAGCTTCCCATTTACCGATTCACACAACAGTACAACCAAGTCTATTTCGTCTCTTTCATTGTATCGAACGATTGACCATCGTATTGTCCACAATGAAATACATTGAAGCATTCAATTTGAGATAAATTTGTAGATTTTATCAATTATACTAAAAGAAGCAGTAATACAAAAACAGAGTGATGCAAAAAAATATTTTTATAATTTTTTTTTTTACAAAATTGTTCATGTTTGACATGTGTCTTGTAAACTTACAGATTTAATCTACATTAATAAGAATTATATGGTTTTATAGAGAATTAAGAGATAAATCTTTAAGAAAAACTAAAGTCTGAAAAAATGGATATAAAACAAGATATCATTAAAATACATAGAGAGGCTGATTCTTCTTGAGACGTCCGTTATGTTTGTTAATTCAGAACATAATTAATTTATGATACTAAATTCAAAATTATTGTTCTCCATAGAAATTGTCATTTTTGTTATTATACATTGTCTTTTTCAATTTATAATAAATTACGCTTCGCTTGGAGTTGTCATAAAAAAAATTCCTATGATAGACATTGGGTTGCGCAGTAATGAAAAGTCGTTTTTGATTTGTGTCAATAAGATTAGATGTTTCAAGTATACACTTTTCGTTGGATATTGTCTATTCATAACGAATGGGCTTTAGTAAGTATGATCTTCTCAGTATTTTGACTTTAACATGTTGTCTTATTAATCATTTGATCTGATTTGTTTTCTAAAAAATGCGGCGTCGAAATATTTACAAAAAAAAAAAATTTATGAGAATTATTTCAAAAGTAAATTATGGAGAAAATTTTCCTTTTTTCGATACTTTTCAGAAAAAGATACAGTATTTTAAAATCATTAATTGCAGAGCTGCTGCAAAATTGTTCTACAACAAAGCAAAAAATATCATCATTTGAGTTTGGATTTCTTTCGTTTTAATCAGATATTATTTCTGTATAAAAATTTTACTAGTTGGTTCCTGCTTAAATTCATGTCAAATTTGTCTTATTCTCTATTTGGTTTGAATAAACTTTAGATTTAATTGCATATCTTATGGAAAAATAAATGCGCCAAAGGATTGACAATGAAAAAAAAACAAGTCATAGTTCGTTTATCTAAGGACCTCTATCCCTTATTATTTCAAACGTCAATCGTACTTGTTTTTTCTATCAGAAAAGAATTCAGTTAAAATAGACAAAACAAAATGGTAATATAACCTGGCTATGAATTATACGTATAATCTCGATAATTCGTTAACAAGTTTTTAATGAAAGACTTCGTTCATCTTATATTTCTATAAATAATGTTCTTAATGATTGAAAACTATTGTAACTATATATTTGTATTTGAAAGAAAAAAAAAAAAAAAGACGAAATTTAATAATATATCTTCATTGAGATAAACAATTTGATTTGCATAATAATTTATATGAAAAATAAAAACAAAAATACTTATGATATAACATGTTTATTATTTTATTGTTGATTGATATAAAACTGTTAATCTTACTTTTACTTAATCATAGATCGAACGTAATGCAATGTGAAGTTGCAAGATTTAAATTAGCTGAACCATGGTCTTTTTTTTTTCCATCTCTATTTAAGTCTGTAAAATTGGTTTAATTCATTTCTAATCTCTCTTAATCATAACAAACTAATATGAAATTAATTAAAACATACCACCATTTTTTGACAGAAAACAGTAATGTATATCAGTATTCTTTTTCCTAGGTGTCAAGTAAATATTTTTTGTTCTCATAGTTGTTTTTGATAAAATAGTAATTTACAAGCATCAAGGGATAACCCTTATTCGTCTAGAATTAAATCTGTTGATAGAAAAAATAAAACATTTCACGAATATGCAAATAACAACTCCGAGTATCATGTAGAAATTATTGATCAATTTGATTAGACTTATTAAGTTGCTAATGTTCGATAGATATTTTATTTTAAAAAAATCCAATACATAGTGTATTGCCTAGTTGAAAAATAGCTATCATTTTTCTAATGATTATGTTTTTATTTTTCTTCTTATTGTAAAATTTATGTCATAATGAATAGCTTCAAATGTCAGGTCTCACCAAATGTGAAGAAAGTATACCCTTTTTTTCTTAATATTAACTTTTTTGATTGGTTAAGCTGTTTTTTATGAAGATTGATTGCTATTTAATGTATTCATCAACATTATAATGTATCATGTATGAAAATATTTTTTTATAAAACATTGCATTACATTTCATATAATAAATACTTATTTACAAAATACATTCTGATATTTATATGATAGTACAATGATAAATAAATTAATATTCTAATTTTAGCTTTACTTAACTAAAAGTTTATCTGAATTTTAACGGTTAATTATCCAACCGATACATTGACTTTCAATATAGCTCAAAATACAATCATACAAAATTTATTTTTTTTTTTTTTGTAGCTATTTTAGCCATGTTAAATTATTATTGTTCTGACATCTAAACAAAAAACAAAACAATGTCTAGTACCCATTGATATAGGTATTTTTTTGAATGATGGTAATGATCACTCCAGAGAATACAATCATATGAAGATATGACGTTCGTTTTTTGTTTTTTTTTCATAGGTAACTGCAGCATAGAGTAACATGTGAGTAAGGTGAGCTTGTGTAAGTGCATAGAAATAGCCATAAATATTCTCTTACAAATAGATGTTTTTGCGTAGGTGGCAGTGATGAATATTTATCTTTCTAGTTTATATATATATATTTATATATATATGATATATCGTTGATTGCAAATAATAATGACAGAAAAGAAGAAAGAAAAGAATAGATAAACGACTGTCTACTTCAAATAGATAGATTGTAAGATATGCCTCGTGACGAAAAAATGATAGATAGTATTTGGTAAAGTATTTAATAAAGAATAAATAGATTCATATATAGATTGGTAACTCTTTTCATCGAATATACAATTGAGGACAGGTTGAAGGCAAAGAAGCGACTTATCATACAAAAAAAAAAAAAAAAAAACAACGATTTTATGTTGATGAAAGGGGAAAGAAAAAAAAGAGCAAATAAAAGACAGTCTATGTTTATTGTTTATAGTCACCGCTCACCTAAAAAAGAAAAAAAAAGAAAGTAATCAATGATATAGAATACCGATAATCATAATTTTATCGTTTTTTTCCATTTGCTACCTATTTGCATTCTTTTTTTTTCTCAATAACGTCCCTGATATAATTATATGTATGTGGTCAGATTTATATTTTGTGTATGTATATGCTGCATGTATATAGCAAAGAAAAGGGTAAAGGAAAGAAAATGAGCGATGTATGATGATAAAGATATGGTATTAAATTGAAGTGTGCACCCGTTTTTCTCTCTCTCTCTCTCTCTCACACTCACATAAACACATTCTTTTCTATCCTTTTCCTACTAGGCAAAGAAAACAAGCGACAACGTTGATGACACTTTGATGCTAATAGAGCGTTGATTGAAGCATTTCTACTATTGTAACCATCGTCACTTTTACCACATCATAAAGAGACACTACCAACAAAAAAACACTATCATAACCACCACCATCGATGGCTAAGAAAACTAAGGATAAAGCAACTGCTACTAAAAAAGCACCAAAAGTAAAAGGTCCTGTGGATCCAGTCAAGACTAAAAATCTTGTTCGTTTATTAGATATTCTTGCTTTACTATTGGCTATAGCTGCTTTTCTACTTCAATTATTCGCTGTGATCTCTTATCATTGGAAATGGCAAAAAACAGATCTTCATTCAATCGTATTACCGGATCTTCATGATCATCAAGCAAAAGTTTATGAAGATAGTCAACTTCATCAAAATTATGGTTTATTCTCACGTGAAGTTAAAGTTTATGGTAATAATGATGAACAAGTTGATATTTTAGCAAGTACACGTTTTCCAAGACTTGATGAAGGTGATGAACATTTAGATTATTGTTTATCTCAGACATCAACTCTTCGTGGTGCGCTTCTTACTTGTTCCAAACAGTTAATTTCACGGTATGAATGTCATTGTCGACGACATAGTTATTGGAATTGGGTTATCTTTTTTGAAATTTTTGCATTAATTTTACTTGGTATTGTTGTATTTCTTACAGCTTTACTCACAGGAAAACTTCCTGCTATAGTTAAACTAGCTGCAGCCGGTTTAGCAGTACTTGCTTTTCTTGTTCTATTCCTTGGTCTTATATTAATTCTTAGTTATCTTAAACGTGAAACACATTCATTTGCTGATGCATATCCATATATATTTCAACGACTTGCTAATGTACTTGGTTATGGTCACAATTCACAACCGCTTATACGACGTAGTCCAACTGTACTTCATCAAGCTATTCGTCGTCAAACAAAGGATACTTATCGAGCATATTCTTTAGGACCTAAACAATATCCACATAATCTGACACATTATCAAGAATTTTCAGCAGAAATACATAACTGGGTTTATAAACCATATCCAGGTTTTGTCCAAACTCTTACTCATGAAACATCGCCACAAGGTCGAGCTCCCTATACAACTAATCTAAAACCTGAGGTGGCTAGTGAAACAGCACATACTGAACATCGTCGAGTACTTGGTTATGATCGACTTTTTGAAAATACAGAGGCTGGTATTGGTTGGTCAACTGTTTTATCAATTCTTGCTATGATTCTTTCATTACTTTTACCATTAATTCTAATTTTTTCATGGCTTACAGGTAAAAAATTACCACCAATTACAAAAACAACAGAAACAACAACGACAATTGTTAAAACCGACTATGCAGTTGTACCACAACACGAAGCTGCTGCTGAAACAGTACCATTAAGACCAATTCCTACTGATTATGATCCATATCGTCCAATAGGAGAAGCTATTGTAACAAGACAAAATGTAGGACAAGGACCTTATGATACTCATGGTGTTCGACCTGAACCTACTATCATTCGTGATGTTGTTATTCGTGATAATCCACCAGTATCAGGGGTTCCTCAAGAACATGTATTTCCGGTTCGTGTTGAAACAACTCAAACAACACAACGTACTTAAATAAAGAAATAGACAATATAATTTCTTGCATTTATCGAACAGTATTTAGACTAGAACAGCAAAATTTCGTTTAATTTTATGTAACTTCGTTTTTCTTTTTCTTTTTAACATATGCTTTCATCTAACAGGTCCTGTGTTTCATCTATATGTTTCTTTTCTTTTGTCTTTTTTTTTATTAAATATTAAATAAATTCTCGCATTTTTTATTATATTTAATTGATTGTATCACTTGTTTGATAATTTTCATTACAAATACATTTAGAACAAACAAGAAACGTTGCTTAAGATATTAATGGTAATCGATTAGAATGAGAAAAAAAACGACATTCTAAAAAAACCAATATCTAAGTCATGAATTATGTAATATATTAGGAAGGGAAAAAAGTTTTCGAGGAATTACATAAAAAACGTCCAAATTGATGAATTTATGAAATATAATAAGCTTGAATAATTATGAACGAAGTTTAAATCTGTGTGTATAAAAGTACAAGTTTATGATTTTTACCTGTAACATTTTTACGTCTGATAGTAGATAGATCTTATTGAATAATTTAATTTAATGTTCAATAATTATAATTTGAGTAAAGTCCACATATTTCACATGACATATGTCTTTACTTTTTCTTGTCGATGCATTCATATATATGTCTGTCTGTCTGTCTACGTAGTAAGATTGAAAGATATCGAGATCGATTGAGTCGTGAATATGCACGCATTGTGATCGATGTATGTGTGTGTTGGTGTTGTTGTTGTGAACATGAAAAACAAATAACAAAAAAAAAAAGAAATGATGACAGATGATGGGTTCAAAATAAATATTATATTTTGACGCATATTTTTTTTTTTGGCATTATCAATAGATTATCAAATAGAAAAATTCAAATTATGTATTTTTCTTTGAGGTATGTTTGAAAAATGAAAACTACTGGAATTTCTAATTTTTTTTCTTTTTGGAATTTGAATATCATTGATGAGTCAGGATTAATCTCCATATCAAGTCTTTGTTTTTGTTTAATTTGATTATGCGAGAGTAGTTTTATTGTGTATGATTATTCAATTGATATCTGATCAATAAAAATATATGTCTTTCTTAAAATTAAATGCAATGAAATCGAATATAATAGCCTTCAGCCTGTATGCAGGTAACACACCCATCTATTTTCGACCTTCGAACTGTCATAAATCAGTTACTTAACGGGATAATGAACTGAAACTTACATTGCAATAAAAACTATGAAAGTTTTAGTTAAACTAAAATTTTTATTTCATCTGATTGAATTGTGACAACTTTATAAGAGTAGAAACATGCAGTAACAGACCCATCGAAATGGGTCTCGTTCATTAAAGGTATTCAAAAAAGCTAAGATACTTGAAAAATTTTCTCACTCTCAACAAAATCCATTTAGTTGTGTTTGTAGTTAAGATAAAAAATCTCACAATATTGAAATTTGCTTTTTTTGCAATTAGATTCACTAAAAAAGAATAATTTTTACAATTTTGACAATAACAACAAAAGACGTTCCAGTAATATCAAATGGTAGCTCAGCTTTCGATGATATTACTATTATTTCCATTTTTCAAAATGATATAGTAGTGTTCGAAATGTATATAAAACACAATTAGACCCTTTTGTTTTTCTCCATTATTCAAAATAAATGCAATCTATCGATGTAGAATACATGAAAATCTTAAAAAGATTCAAATGGATAATTTCAATTGTTTTGTGTTCAAGAAACCTTTTGTTGTAAGTTTTTTTTTTTCGTTGGATAGATTATCTTGTTTCTTTTTTTAAGGCAAACAATTAAATTACGTGCATAAAACAACAAGAAAAATAGCAAAACTATTAATTGTATGTATATCTGACATGAAAATGTTAGCTGCTGATATTTTGTCATCATGATATCGTACAAAAACTTTCTTTTAATGAAAATGGATATTGATAACAGCAAATAGAACGTTTTGTCGATTGATAAGTACGAAACTCGATATCACCTGCATCATCATCATCATCATCTTCATTGACATTATTATTAGTAAGTAAAGTATGACCAATATTATTTCCAAGCGAATCATTATCTTGGCGAAATAATTTTAATTCTTCACGTAATTCGTTTTTTGTTAATTTATGTATAGGTGAAATAAAATCATCTTCACTACAAAGAAATAAAGAGAGATTTTATTGTTTGTTTATTAACAAGTTAGAAAATGTGCTTAAATGAAAAATGATATATATAATCTCTATGCAATCAATGGAAGTATTTATCATATAAATATATATTGTCTATAGAAAGTAATAATTCTCAGATCTATTATGAATTTAATATATTTTGCATATCTACTGTTTTGAGAAAAGATTAAATATTTAATTAATTTAGTTCATTCATCTAAAGCTATTTGAAACAGTACGTTCTTTGTTAAGATAAGAAAAGCTGAATCTGTAATTTCCGTTATTTGAGATTGCGACAAGTGGAAATAGGAATAGGCTTTCTCTATATTTATTTTAAAAAAAAAACTCGACAATTTTTCGTAAATAATTCTTAAAGTAATCTCTTACAAACGATTTCTTTTATGCCAGACAGAAAACATAAGACATTGATTTAGAACATCATGTTCTTTATCACTGAAATACAATCTATTACATAAGTATGAAATCTACAAGAAGAAAAAATTATATATTTTTGTATTTGAATACTACATAATGTTTTGTCTTCTTCGACGCTATGTAAATGAAGAAAATGATGTTTGAGAAAAATTTCACACATTATATTTCAATTCTAATTAATAAATTTTCATTCTTAAAACTATATTTAATATTAAGTTTCTATAGCATTATCTTGTTAATATATTCAAATTTGATGAAAATGATTCAATAGCAATTAATATATTTATCATATCTAATAAATCAAAAGTGATTTTAGCAATAAGACTAATCTTTATCATACTTTAAAATAAATTATTAAATTTCGAATTCTAAAACATAAAAACTAACTCAGAATTATCATTATCACTGATTGTTACCAATGGTTGATAAGATGGATCATCATTTGATTGAATTCGTGTTTGAAGAATACTGAATATATATATATTTATATATAAAACAAAAAGAATAAATACATGATGTACTTTAATCCAGATGAAACTTGAATTGGATTCGAACGAGTAAGATGTTGTACTAGATTCGGTTTATTTGATTTTACTGAACGAATTTTAACTAGTAGATTTAAGATAAATAAGAAAATAATTATCTCATAAGAAGAAAATTGAATACCATTTTGATTTGATATGTTTCGAATCGGTTGATTTGTCACAATATTTAATACCTTAAAAGAAAATAATCAATTAATGAGCTTTTTTTTTTCAAAAATTCAAACATACATTTCGATTAACAGTTGAATTATCCATGTGAAGAACAACAAAAATGGTTTATAAATATAAAACATCAGCTGTAGAAATATACATCGATGTCGATTTTTATTGGTTTATTGAATATTCAATGAATATTTTTGATTGATTAGAGGTCTTTACTATGGTAAAAACTTGTTGTAATGGTTTATCAATCAAAAAAAAAGCCGGAAAGATTGGATTTCACATTGAAAAATCGATATTATTAATTACTATTTATAATTTAATAGTATCATGTTAGTCGCTTCACCGGTGATATCTTCTTCTTCTTCTTCTCCGCAAGAAAAAAACACCAATGAAGTATTTCCAAAATGTATACGAACAAGACAAGTTGCTTATCCATGTAAGAATTTTGTAAAATTCAAATAACAAAAACTAATTTTAATTCTAGTTTCAAATGTGACATCATCTCAATCAATGCTTGATTATCATGAATTGAAACGCTTACAAGAAATTTCAAATGATTATGATGATAGGTATGTCAACAATGTAAATATGAAAATATTAATAATTAAATTTTATTATAGAGAAGAAGCACATCATATGTTTATGAAACAATATGTATCAGTATTAAAACCTGAACCGAAGAAATATTGGACAACTCGGTAAACATATATTAAAATAGAAAGTTTTAAGTGAAAGTCTTTAGTCTTAAACCTTTTTTTCATTGATTTATTTCCATGGATTAAAATGTTAAGGATTCTAGAATCGAATATTAGGTTTTCCCAGGAACACCAGAAAAATTGACTTTTGACTTAAAACCTTGTAAGAAGATAGACCTTAATGAAAATAGTTTATTGCGAAAGTGTCATGTCTTTTGATTTGCTTCTACTTCTGAAGTAACAACATCGGAATCTGTCTGTGTATGCATGTATCAATGATGTAAAAGAAACACTTTTATCATGGTTGTTGCTTAGGATAGAAACAATTAAAAGATTTGAAACTCTCACAATAAACTATTTTTACTAAGACTTGTCTCTAGATAGTTTCAATTCGAAATCCGAAAATCATTTTTTTCTTATCGTTCCTAAGGAAGACCATGGCACTCACTTAAAAGAAGTCCCTAAAAATGTAGTATCTTCGCAGCGATCAGTCATGAACATTCCTAACTCTTTTCAGAATATTCATAGTTCATTAGGGTATACTATAAGTCGTTTTATTATTTAGAAATAAAGTCAGTCGAACAGAAATGATTGAAGCATCACCAAGTTCAATGGAAATTCAATCACCTTCATTATCTTCATCACAAATGTCAATACGACGATCTCGTAAAGAGATAACACCATTTCAACGAGATATACAAATGCTTCGTCGACTTTTACGAAAATTGTAAAAGAATTTTTCAATTTTATTTTTCTTTAAAAACAATTTTGAATTAGACATATTCAACGAACAAATGTTGAACATGAACAAATTTTTCAATTAATGACTCAATTTCCTCAATTTTTAGCACTTGATCAACGATCTAATTTACTTCGACAAACTATTGAAGTCGCTCATTTGGAAATATGCGAAGATAATCGACAACCAGGTTTTATTTAGAGGTTTTTGTTTTTGTTTTTATTTGGTATTTTTGAGTTCTTCTATAGTATTGCCTTCCAATGGTTTCTTTTTAATTTTGAAAGGTGGTGTCACTTCACCACCAGTTACTTCTCAATTTCCACCGCTAGCATATCAAATACCATTGGGAACAGTATGCATGACAATTCGAATAAGATAAATTTGATAGTTTTAGTTTTAGCTTACTGTGGGACAATGTTTTGGTTCGTTAAAACCATCAGTAGAAGGCCAATTAAAGTAGAAACTTATATTAGAAGTACTTTGATTTTATTTCTAATTTTTCTCTTGAAGATCTCCATGGTATATAACAACCGAAGAAAATTGCGAATTTCTTAAAATTGATAAAGATGAATTTGCAACAATTAAAATAGTAATTTTACTATAATTCAATAGACAAATGAATTCTTTATATTTATTTATTTAAAATAGAAATTTGAACAAACTGAATATCAAGAAAAATATTCATTAATACGTTCATGTGGAGAATATAAAATGTGGACAAAGCAACCAACAGATGAACTTGTTCGATTAATCGAATGGATAGATTATCCACAGAATACAAGTAAAATCGAAATTTTTAAGAATTATTATTATTGGAAAATATTAATTTTACATATTACAAGATGATAATGAATTAATTTTTTTTTTTATAGTTTTAGCAAGTGAAGGTTTTCGTTGTCCATTTATTGCTTATATGAAAACAGGTGAATGTCATATTTTACGAAAAGTTGATGTAGTCAAAACAGCACACAATGGTGCTAAAGTAATTCGATTTATCATATTATTTATCTGGATAAAATATTTGAAATGTTAATTTTTTATTTAGAGTCGACAATTACGTCAAGTTGTTATGGGAAAAATAACATCACCAGATTCCTTTGGTGAAATAAGTGTTTTATTACAAGAAGCAATGGTAGTTAACTTAGAAAACAAAATAAATCTAATTATTTTATTTTGTAGACTTGTACTATAGTAACTGCTACTCATTGTAGATTAGGAATTGTTCGTCCGGCAAAGACTTTAGGTAAAATTTGAAATAAATTTTTTTAAATATCTATTTTTGAATCTATATAGAATTACCTGAAGTAACACGTAAATTATTATTACATACAGCTCAACGTACTTTTGCTCATTTATCGCAAGATGATATTCGACGTGAATATATTAATCAAGAAACACGAAAAGAATGGACAGATTTTAAAAAAGATATTCTAAATGATGTTATTTTTAAGAAAAACATTCGTTCTGGTCAAGGTAAATGGCAACATTCAATGTCAATGTCAACTGCAGAACGTTTGACAAAATCTTCAATGCATTAATCTCAAAACTTTATTTATTTATTTATATATATATATATGATCTTTTTAATCAAAAAAAGCATTTCTTTAGAGTTTAAACAGAATAATCAGCGAAATAAATCTCTATGTAAAAATAGTTTAATTCCAAAAATCAAGCTTACACTTATTACGGGAACTACATTACCATTACTAGTAATAAGTAATAATTACACAAAAGTAGTCAAGTAATGGTAATGTAGCATTCCTAATATTTATTGTATTTTCTTCTCTTCTATAACACAAATGAGTTCCGCAAACTAAGATATATGTATGTATTAAAACCTTTTATTACAAAGGCTAATACATTTTTGTATTAGAAAAATAATACATCTTTCAAAAATGTTACTAGGAGAAGGGCGGCAAAGATCCATAGGAGAAGGAGCTGAATTTCCTCTGCCTCTTTCAGTTCAGCCACTAGCTAAGATATGAGTTGAACAGACTTTTACTTTGAAATGTTTATAGATATTACTGATGAAGTACGACTTTCTTTCTCGGATTAGCTGAATTCAGTGCTGCACAGATAGATGTTGATCATTGTCATGCATTCTGGCAGCTAGTAAATTTGATGATAAACTTTTGACTCTTTCTTTTTGATCTCGTAACCATGTTTTTAAATGACACAGAGTCTGGTTTTATAGCATTTGAAGCGCATTATCAAATGACATAGAAAAGAAAGCTTTGATTGGTACAATTTTCGCGAGAAATATTGTCTCACTAATATTATGCTTACACGAAAAGAGGAATGAAAAATGCATGGATTTTACAGATCTGTATGAGATCTTTTGAAGAAATGACTTACAAAGGATTTCATGCACTTTTTCAGGACTTGTTTGATGTAACATGACTGAGCTTCAAAATATTCACCAAGTAATGCGAAATTGACTGACATCATCATTCTATCTGGAATATCAAGAGATGATCTCAATTGGATCAAGGCTAATTTTTATTTGAATGCTTCGATTAAGAAACTTTTTCGCTCAGTTCAAATAATATTTAATATATTTCTGTTTGTTAATCAGTAGCAGACCACTGGTCAACGTGTCATCATTCTAACTTGAGAGTTCATTTAAAAAATTCTATTTTCATCTATATATTAATCAAAATAGAGCCTTGTGAGTTAATTTCATCACAAATAATTCCAAGTTACGTTTAAACTTATCGTCTTTTGTTAGTTTTTGTGATAATTTCATGTATTAAATCAACAAAAAGAATAGTCAGAAGAAATTGGGCACTGGATTCACCTATTTGTTTTTTTATGCTTTACTCTTGATTGGATTTAATTAAAGCTGCATCGCTTCAATGAATCTATACTTTCTGATGTAAAGTAGGAAGCAATTCAAGGTATTAATTGAGGACCTTGAATCGTCTGTTCACATTACGTCGATAGAATCCAAAAAGTCATATTGTGTTCAGTGTTCAATGATTGACGATACTTGTCAGCCTTATTTATTGCGTCTACCCTAATGAATAAACCTTTCCATACTTTTATAATAAGGACTGTACTTTGTTTTGCTCTTAGATTTAATCAGTGGTCAAAGCATACACGAACAAAGTGTGTTCAATATGTCACTTATTCAATATAACTTTCAAGTTATTCCAAAATATGATGTCTTCTATTGAGAAAAGAAAGTAAAAAATTCTTTCCGAATTTCATTTTTTGACATTGCTCTATCTTTCACTATAATTGTTCACCTGGTCATGGTTTTCGTAGAAACTTTTTTCATACTTAATTAAAAGACAATTTATTCCTATCTCAGATAGATGTCACACTTTTCTCTCTAGAATGTACCAGTTCAATAATTACGAATTTAAGAGAGTTTTCAAGAAAATGATTATTTGATTGAACTGCAGGTTTAGAGTAAAAAAATCAAACAAGCAAAATGTCGGAAGCGATTTATTTTTTCATCCTCAAATCAAACAGTGCTGTTCTTGTCTACTGATATACACATTGTGATCCGAATTTTTGTTCTATCAAGGTATCAATTATCTTACATATATACGCTGAATCTTGTAAATATTCATAGCTATCAAAATGATTAATAATAGTTGACCAGTTTAAATATTGTCCATTACCACACGAGCATTGAGTTTTTCGACATAGGCGTTCGTTAATCGAGTTCACGCAGTCAAATTCAGTATCAAAGAAGATTTTTTTTGGAATACACATACCGTTTCAACATTAAAATTCATCTTATTTCCGATTTTTAAATTCTAGTAAATGATAATTAAACTTATCTATTGAATCTTCGCCAGCAACCATGTCATTGTAAATTTGTCTCCATTCTAAACTAAGAACGTTGACATCGTATATTATTTCATCAGAAAGAGATGCTAGTAATGCTTCATCATGTGTATGATTTTCATCTTGTTGTTGGTTTATTACTGCGTTGATATTAAAGACTTGAAACGTGAATTTATTCTCAAATTTTGCTTCTAAATAACTTTTTGGAGAAATTGCAAATCGCATTATTAGAAAAACAGAGAAGAATTTAAATTCATTGATATATGTTTCGATAAAGTCAAACGGCATAACACAGTCGATAAGTTCGTTCTTAGTCACATTCTTTTCTTTTAAAATCAACAAAGTCCATAATTTTCATTAATGCATGATGAATTAAGCTGACTTGCAAGTTTTTTCATCAAGTAACAAGCGATAGTATGAACAAAACTTATGCAATAAATAAGAAATATTCTTTTGATCATTCGGATAGAAAAGTCATTCAGACATTCATGCTCTATATAGAGAATTTTCATCCAGAAAAGGATGAGCATGAACAATATCCATCTAAACGTCATTTATTATTTAATTACTGTAATGTTTGAGTGCAATCTAAAATATGTAATTTAGTCTAGTTAATTTCTCTCGGTTTACTAGCAACCGATAAGCATCTTTCTTTGTTCAGTCGACAATCACGAATATTTAACCATTCGTCTAGGATTAATTATAAACATTGAGAGTATCATGCTTTATCATTTATTGACAAACAACTAATTATTTCCCTTTGCGATTATGTCATATCATGGTTGAGACCATTTTTTCTTTCTTATTCTCATTTGACTTTCTGTCTCCTCGACGTATTTTTGTCTCTCCTCCTTTGTCTAATAAAAAAGATCTCGTTTTCTCAAATTATATGTATAGATTAGCATTTATAAGATGCCATAGAATGGATTAGATAATATGTGGAGAAAAATGCTTTTATTATTTTTAACATACACAATGCATTCTTTGAACAAAGTATATTAAATATACGAAGAAAAAAAGGTGTTGTTACAAAGTACTAACATTGAATTTTTTTAGCGACGATACGGTAGATCGGGTAGGATCATATTCACATCACAAATAATTCTGTTCAGTCGAGCGTGCTCAAAAAAAGCATTCCAACCATCATGTTGACTGGCCAATTGAGATAAGTTCCCAACTACATACAAAGCATTTTTCGATCGAGTTAACATAACATTAACACGATGCATATCATCTAAAAATCCAATCGTACCACCGCTACGCACACATGAAATTATAACAATATCTTTTTCCTTGCCTTGTGAACTATCAACTGTCATAATTTCAATGTACGGAGGTAAATATGATCGAAGAAGACGAACTTGAGCTTTATATGGAGTAATTACAGCAATTCTTTGTTGAGCTTCAATCGATCGAGGATCATTATTTGATAATGGTTGTAAAAAAATTTTTTCTGTCGTTGTTTCATAATCACTATCATCATCACTATAATGAGTTGAATTAGACGAAGAAGTATTGCTAGACTCATCATCGTCTTCATCATCTTCACTCTCAGTGGAAACAGCAGCAGGTTGTAAAGCGAGATGTGCAATTAATAATTTACAGATATGCTGTATACATCTAGCTTCACCTGCATTAAACGATGAACTAGCACTATCAGCGCTATGTGGTGATTTAGTCATATTGTATAAATACAATGGCTGGAGAGTAAAATGCATCATTCTTCTGATTACGGAATCATCTGTTAATAAACGATTGGTATAAAAGTATTCGCTTGGAAATCGACATATGCTTGGATGCATTCGATATTGAATATCGAGCATACTTATTGGACCATCTGAGTGTTTTTCAAAAATAGAATACAAACGTGCATAGAGTGATTGAGATAAACCATAAGTAGTTCCAGCGTCACTGAGTACACATGGAGGAAGTTGTAAAGGATCACCAACCAGCATAAGTTTGGCACATTTAAATCGAAGTGGTAGAAGAAAGTCAGCTTCCAAACTTTGACTTGCTGAAGATAAATACAGAGAGAAACAAAATTATTTACCGTATTAAGTAAACTTGCAACATTTTTTTTCTTAGACCAGATGTTCTTTTAAACACGCAATATATTGATAGAGATAGTCTTATCTGTTCTTTTTCTCAATTTACATTATTGGACAATAATAGAACTTACCTTCATCAATAATGACAAATACAGTAGATGACTTCAATGGAAGTAGTCTTGTACTTCCACAATAGTTCAATGTTGAAACAACTATTTTGGCATGTCTTACAATACGTGCTTCTGTTTCTTTAGCAAGATTAGTATTTAGTCTTTGCTCTATTTTTAAAGCATTTACCATATCTTGAAGAATCATAAAGTCTAAAAAATGATCACATAGATGATAATCATCAGGCGGTTGGCATCCAATGCGAACTAGAGTGCCTATTCAGATTAAATTCGTTGCAATCAGATAGATGGCATATTTTTCAAAAGAAACTACTGACCATGTTTGTAGAGAATATTTTGATTAACAAACTCATCAAGAATACGTCGGGATAATTCATCACATGCATTATTTGATGGTGCACAAAGAAGAATTTTTTGTTTACGTCCTGATTCTGGTAACTTAGATAGCAGTTTCAATACAATACCTGCGATTGTTCGACTTTTCCCCGTACCTATATATATAATAATAATAATATGTAAAATCTCTTAGTTTTACTGAGTAAATAAAAGCAATATACCAGGAGGACCGTGTACGAGATGTAAGTGCTCTTGAATATCATCAAACATACATTCCGCAATAGCAATTATCTTTGATTGAGCCATATTGAATCCATTTGTAGGAGTTATATTTAAAAGATCACAATCTGTAGGTAATTGAAAGTATATATCATCAATCATAGGTTTAAGTAAACTACGATATTGAGGCCATTCTTGTATATTATTTATAGCACTGATCATACGTCTTGATGATGATATATTACTTAATTTACATACTGATACCTTATCATCTTTATTTTGTTTACCATATTGTTCGATAGCATCGGAACATGCACTTGAAACATAAACACCAATTGTTGTTTGTAATTCAAATTCAAGTTCATTGTGATTAGTATTAGTCGTATGATTGTTGTTTGAGCATTCTTTTTCACATGCTACTTTAACTTTAATTTGTTCAACATGTATAATCATACCAAAATATCTCATATTATTGATTGTAATCAGAACAAGATCAAAAAGACCAAGTTTTTTTGATAAAGGTTTATAATTATCAGCTTTGAAGAATAGTTAAAAGATACATGAAAAGAAAAAGATAAAAACTTACCAAAAGTTACTCGATTGGTTCCAAAAATGAGTGCACTGTCTTTTTCTTCATCAAGCGTTGTTTTATTATAGAATAATTTAAAACTAATTTCTGTTTCACGTTCTTTAAGGGTAATATCAACATTTTTAAAATCTCGGGCAATCTCGCTCCATAATTCATGATAGTGTAATGGAACAAGACATGCCTGATAAGTTGCTAAAGCTTTATTGACATTGAATGTATCAATATCATCATTTGTTTTGTCTATCAGTAACACAAGATTTTTATTTAATTTATATTTATATTTATATTACATGACAACTTACCATATATCGTTTGTACCAATTTTAAAGGTACTGAAGTTAAACTAGGATGAAGTTTTTCAGTATTAATTTTAGATGCATACATATAATTTGGTATCCATCGAGTTACAATTCGATCAAGTAATGTACGAATAGAATTTTGTGCATCATCTGCCCATGCTTGACCTGGTCGATATTCTCTGTCATGATTAGAATTAAGAGTTGTGTCACGAGAACCTTGAAGAACTGTGCCTTCAGGTCTAGATATAGTTTTTATGGCTGTATAATCAAACTTAAACAAATTAAGTGCTGATGATAAGTTCTGATTAAATAGAAACATCTTTCGAGCTCTTCGCCATAAATGTCCATCAGGACCATCAAGACGTTCTTTAAACCATGAATTACCTGAATATAAATATTCGCCTTGTTCCATGTTCACACTTATTAGTACTAAAATTCTAAAGAAGAAGAGAGATGATAAATATTATGTTTTTGTCACTCCTTATTTTATTATAATACCTAATATGAGTATGAATGCAGACGAGATGGTTATCTTTTTCTGCGAAAGAAATGTGTCAACAAGAAAACATAAAGGTAAAAAAGAATGATGATAAAGGTATGAGTACCTTCGTGTATAAAAAAAAACAAATTATAATTGAAAATGCGTCTAGCCCACAAGACACATCGCCAGACATGAGCAAACAGTCAGCATACGTGACATTAAATAAACAAGAGAACAAAAGCAAGCAAATTCTTTTTTATTGTTTTTTTGTGTTTGTTGTCGTCGTGAATGCGAGAATATAAAAAATAAAGGCATAATTAATGGAAGTCGGATCGTAAAAATAACAAAATAGATGACTACGAAATAGAATTATACAAAAGTATATTTAAAGGAATTCTGTTTCGTTCTGCACCTCTTGAGTTGTGCTATTCATTTTTGATGATTTTTCTATATTGTTGAAGAATGTCGTAGTGTTGACTTTCTATGCTTTACGGTAAAATCCAGATTTTCTCCACCACATCACATGTTATATCATGCGACAAGTGCAGTGAACTGAGAAAAATATTTGCATATTATTTAGTTGATAAGAATTCATCTTATCTTCAAGTATGTCGCTGTTTTTCTTCTAATTGTGATGCTGTACTACGGTACACTGAGTCTCGCGTCAACCAACACTACTCCAAAAACATAAAGACTATTCGATAGGAGTCGGTAATATAGTATAAAATAGAATTATTATTATCAAAGTCACAATAGAAATTATAAATGTTTGTTGAACAACAATATACAATACATGTGATCAATCATTGATTCATATTTTTTATTTGAACTTTTACAGTTTAATTTTATCATGATACGAAAGTGCATGAAAATCATAATAATAATAATAATAATAAAAACTAGAGATTCTTTTTATTTTAATTTTAAAATTTGTTAAATTTGAGATCCTATTCATATGACCATCATTAGAGTATTAAAAATAGAAATAAAAAAGACTTCCATTATTAACTATTATTATCATATTTCATGTACTTCCGTGTCATGATAAATTTAAACTGTAAAAGTTCAAATAAAAAATATGGATCAATAGTTGATCACATGTATTTTATATTGTTGCTCAACGAATATTTATAATTTTTATTATTGAAAAATTCATGTTTATTGTCATGTGTATGTATCAAAGTCGTAAAATATCGTGTACCAATTTAGTTAGAAACCAGTTTTATTCAGAAGAGAATAAGTTGTTGTTGATTTGACTTCGTTCCATACATTGTTATTGAGTTTATTAAAAACTTTAATCTTTAATGATTCTCAATAATTTAGTGATGCTTAAAACTCGACAAAATATCGAAGGAAGCTGATAATGTTAGACAAAGTAGTATTCAGTTATACTATGGTGTTTTTGGAGCAAGAATAAAAACAAACTAACAATATTACATAACAAGCATTTTTCTTATACGATAATTTTTGTGGTGCTATATATTATATATTTGTTTATTATATTGATAATCATCTTTTGTAATTAAATAAAAATACAAAATATACTATTCAACAGGTATTCTTTTTCGAAGTATAGATCGTTGTGTAGTTGGACGAGATCTATGTGTTGGAAGTTTGACACTCGTATCACGACGTGCTCGTCTTGGTAAAAGTGTTTGTTGTCTTGACATTAATACAGTCTCACCAGGTACTGGTTCACGTATACGTTTTGTCCGTGCTCGCTCTCGAGGAGATGTCCATTGCTCTGCTAACAGTTCATAAACAGCACCACCGACAAGAAGACCACGATTGTTTGGTAAAAACCGAACACAACAAGATAAATCATTGACAATCTAAAGAAAAGATATGTGTAAAAAGAATTCAAAAAAAAGAAATTCTAACTGCAAGGCGATGTAAACAATCATTGCTAAATATGTTCCAAACACGAACAGCATCATCATCAATACTAGCTAATATGGAACCATCATCATCACGAAATATAACCGCTTGAATCCATCCTGTATGACCGAAAAGACGAGCTCGTATACGAGTCATTTCAATTTGCCAAATAACAATAATCTTATCCCATCCAGCCGATGCCTATTAAATTACAACATATGTAAGAATAAATAATAGAAAATAAAACAGCCATAAGACACAAACTAGAAATGGTAAATTTGAAAAAGCTAATGCACGAACATTACCAAAATGTCCTCGAAGCATACTAGGTTTCAATGGTAATGGATCATCAAAATTGTATAGATAAACAAGATGATCATGCGATCCAGTTGCCTAAAAAAATATTAAATTAATATGTTTTATTATTGACTACTACTATCGTTAATTTCAAAGATAAATATTCGAGCTAATGACTAAGAGACTTTTGACAGTAAGAAGATATTTCATTGATCTACTTCATCAAATTTTATACTTTAAATAATAAATTATCTAAATTATACGTTTCATGAGAAGAATTCCTATCGATGTCTAATCAAAATCTCGAAATAAATCTTATAAAATCCATTTAAATTATAAAAGAAAGAAAGTTTTTTATCAGTCTTCTTGAACATAGAAACAAATTTTCTCTCTTTGGTTTTTAAACATAATCGACAACAAAAAAGAAATTCATTCTCACCATCAAATTCAGTTTTGGATGGAAAGAAATCGATTGTACTGCACTTGTATGATGATGAAAATCGTAGATTTTTTCACCCGTCTATAAATCATATATTTGTTTTAATCAAAAAATTAAAAAAACCTATCTATCAATCTCTTTTTTACTATCACATTCCATAATATTGTTCGACAATCCCATGCACCACTTGCTATTAATTGACTATCTGTTGAAAAATGAAGACAATCAGACGAATGAGTATGACCTTAAAATCAATAAAAGAAAAAGAAAAAGTGATTTTTTATGATTTTTCGTTAAATTTCTTCTACCAGTAAGTTTATATAGTAAACAACCAGTTCTTGTTTCATACAAACGAACATTAGTATCATTAGAAGTTGATGCGAAATATCTATCATCACTTGAAATAGCCAATGCTCGAATAAGACCTTAAGTTAAGTAAATATGTCGTTTTTTTTTTATTGTAATATTCTTTTGTTTATTGACATGCCTGCTTTTTCTTGAATTTTAAATGTCAAATGATCGAATACTGTATTCCACAAACGAATAAATCCATTAATTGATGCTGTAAGAAGTATTTCAAAATCACTTGAAAATACAAGACAATTGATTTCATCATCATGTCCGCCATATAATGAAAGACTACGATGAGCAAACATAATTCTTCTTAATATCACGTGTATGTTATCAAATCTAAGTTTCAATGTTTGTTGTTGTTGCTGTTCGGTTTTGCTTCTTGTAATATTTTTATTCTTTGTCACATCGCAGCAAGAGAACGATAGAGAACAAAAATACAAGAGTTGTCGATTATTTTTCTTTTCTCACTGTCATTCTTTAATAGTATTAGAAAAAGAAATCGAATTTTTTTAATAAGATTCAATACACAAATACAGATGTGAGAACACTCCTCTAAGGCAAACATTATGAATTTTCAAAGAAAAATAAACGGGTTTTAAAATGATCGTATGAAGAAAAGTATATTAACATTTGACTAAGTGTTTATGCAAAAAATTATCATTATTTTAAACAGAAATACGAAGTTATGATTGATATCGAATTTTTTGATGCGGACAATGGCAAGCAAAATGAAACTTGTACAGGATAATTATTCATCAGATCGTCTGCTAGGTCAAACTGAATTTTGAAATTTTAGTCTGGTTTTATTCGTCCATATAGTATTCGGTCTGACTAACAGACATGGCTTGTACATTTTGTAAATCAAATGTTTGATGTATTGTCTTATTATTCGAGACTACTTCAACAAAATTATTCGATTTCAGCAGCAAATACTTAAAACGAACGTTTAATTTCATGTTTTTTAGAACTTATATTGACTGATATAAGAGTTTGTTTAGATCCAAAGCAATCGAATAGTAAAATTTGCTTTCGTACTTTTGTGAAAATGTAAATATCCTTGTATTTTATTATAGTTATCACTTATTCGCTGCATTTTCGTTGCATGTATTCTTGCATTTCTTCGTTTTATATTTGATTGTATGTTGCTTTTGTTATCATAATTTCATTTTTTTCGATTATGCAAAACGGTATTGATATAATTTAACACATTTCGTTAATTCAAGCGTTTTTTATAAAAAAAAAAATAAATAAAATATATTTATGATAATTATCTGTTTGTTTTAATCTACTATTTCTTGCAAGAACTTATGATTATCTTATCTTTATGAAAATAAAAATAATGAACAATTGAAAATAGACTGATACATAAATACAGAGTTATACAATTAAATCTATACGAAAAATTAAAAATATCAATCGACTTACTTTGTTATGCCAGACTACATTGTGGTTTTTAGTCTAGCCTGTCGGCAGCTCTAATTTGTGACTATGATTACAAAATAGAAGAATAGAGTAATTCTTTAAACATTTATGAATGAAAATATTCATTGAAAGTCAAATGGAATGCACAATATTCACAGATGACAGCCGACATGTAATACTTTTCATGTGTTTGAATGTCAAAGCTTAACATGCACTGATGAAATTATTTTTTTTTTCGCTAGATTTATTTTTAGCTTGACTAATATGCAATACAAAAAATTATTTCGTTTTATTTTTATTTAAATAATACCATGTTTTACTTCCAGATTCGTCAATTTGTCATTAATATTATTGAAATATTGTAATCGTGCTAAAATTTCTTTAGCTTTTGTTAAATTCATTGTGTTCAATGCATTCGATAGCTGTTTCATATGATCATCAATTTCTTGTCTCATTTTAATGGCTAATTCAGTAGGAAACATTTTTTTATCATTATTTTCATCAACTAATTGTTCATTTATTTCCATAATACGTTGAAGAAAATCTGATTCAAGTTGAACTGATGATTCTTCAATAGTTATATTTTCTAATTTAAGTAAATAATGTGCACGTGCTAATGGAGAAAATAAAGTTTTATAAGCTTCATTAAGTAAAGCTGATTGATTTTGAGAATATTTTTTTTCGATCTAAAATTTTATGATAAAATATTTAAACATAACAAATAAGAATTTTCATAAAATTGATTTTTTACTTACTCACATCAGATTTATTTGAAAAAAGATCTGGATGTAAAAATTTCATTTTATTTCGAAACATTTTTGTTAATTGTTTTGTATCAATTTCAAAGGAACGTGGCAAATGAAATAAACGGAAATAATCAATTTCAGAACGAACTGGTAATAAAACATGTTTTTCACATGGACAATATGCTAGAGATTCATTTCGATCAATTGTACGTTGACATTGCCAACACTGTTCTATCATTGATGATGTATTGATTGATGAACGTGGAATTAATATGAATTTTGACAAACTTTACAAATAGATAGATAAGAATTACGTAATGAAATGCTAATAATATTCATAGTTTTAACTGTTCATAAGTCATGGATCTTGGGTGAAAGACTAATATAGTTAGTAGTGTACGGCGAAAACAATTTTTTCTTCGTCCCGTTTAAACTTTGTTCTTTCAAACATATAATATCGAAGTCAATTCGATGTTACATAGTTGAGAAATAGACTTCGACATTCTTCCAAAGACTTTGGCATTGCTTATTAATTAAATGGCAAATAACAAATACCTATCAACAGAAATTAGACAAGTTTATTTACCATTTTACGTTGTGCAATGTGTGACTTTGACAGAAATTAGTGTCTAGTAATGATAGTTTTTTTCAAACACAAAAAAATGAAATCGTAATAAGAATTCTGAAAGTATAATGGAAACGGGAATCGAAAAAAGTAGTTTCCACAGGACACTAATAGACAACTTTATTCTACTGATATTAATCAGGGACATTCGATCGATAAATCTAAAAGAGTTACATGAAAAAACTACTCAAAACTCTTTACAAGTTACAAGTTTACCTTAAAATTATATACAAATCTTGATAAGAACGACCACTATTTTGCTCAGATACTATTCTACAAAAAAGTATATGAAAGAAAATTGACTCTCAACAGTGTCAGCTAGAATTTTGTTCATAAGCGAGTCTCATATTCCTTCAATTATCTTAGTAGTTCTAACTAAAATAATTTCTCTATTGTTAAAATGCTAATTATTGAACAAACATTTCATTTTTCGATCACATTCATGTAATACTACTACTGGTTTGCGAATATTCAATATCTTTAGAAAAAAAAACAAAAGAAAAAAAAAACTTTCGTTTAAGATCGAAGCTTTCACAGATTAAATTCTACAATTCCATTCCCTAAAATTTACAAGTACACAAGAGTAAAAGAAAAATATATATAACGATTATTCTGTGCAACTGGAAGCAATAGTTATCTTATGATCTATTTTACTTTATTTTTTAACTCATTTATTCTTGATAGTATTCAAAACAAACAAACTTTATTCCTCATAAACTTTATTAACATGATTATATTGTAAATAATTTTTCCATCAATAGATAGTCTATAATATTTTACATTCTACGTCATATACAGACAAGTTCAATATCCTTGGCAAAACAAAGCAATGAAAAGTTCATCCTACAAAACAAGATGATTAAATGAAAATATTCTGAAAAATGCAGCATAAGACGAAGGAGACCATCCTATGATATTCTCTGCTGAAATATACTAAAGAATAAATTCAAAATAAATGATATTATAAATGTTGTTCTTATCAAAATATTGTAATTTGTTTTTCAAAAAAGAAAAAAAAAAAAAGTTTGCAAATCTCAAAAAAGTAATGCATTACATGTCAAAAAAAATGAAAATTATTAGCAAAATCATCTAATATAAATTCTTACCGGTTATGAAATAATCTCAGAAACATCTAAAACAAACATTTTCCAGTATATTTAATCAAATAGAAAGGAGAACAGAAAAAAAAAAGAAAGGAAATTTTTATTACGAAATAATCAAATCAATATTTTAAAAATGAAATGAAACAATTTTCATTAAGTTATTCATCTTTTGATGATGGTACAACAAAAATATGTGTTGGTAATGTTTTATCAATTGATTCATCAATTTCTTGTGATTGTGGACGAATCGTTGATAATTTTAATTTTGGTAATTGTACGAAACCACAAAGTGTTGCAACTAATGTATAACTAACATCTGATGAACTAAGTGGTGGAACAAGTAATGATGTCTAACATAAATTTAATATTTTTATTTTAAGAAAAAGAACATTTTATTTTATTTACCATTGTACTACCAGAAACAGCAACAATAAGATTCATTTGTTCAAGATTAACTTTATATTCATGAACAATATTTGATCGATTATGTATACGATAATTAATTTGAAATGGTTCTTGTAAAGGCACATGATTTGGTGTTGTTACTTCAATATAAACTTGTTGTTGTTCAACATTAAAATCAGATAATGAAAATGTTGTACATAATTCAGGTATATGTGGATGACTTGATCTATAATAATAATAATCAAAATAAAAATTTCAAATAAAAAAAAAAGAAACTAACCGTTTCCAATATAAACTATATTCACCAACAAGAAGATTTTGAACAATAAGTGCAGTAATTGGTTGAGTACGAAGACAAAAACCTTCAGTTACTACTTCATCTAATTTTAATTGTACTATAACGATACAAAAAAAAAAAAAAAACATTGAAATTTTATTATAATTATAAACAATTAGCATTCCTTCATTAAAAGAAGGAAAAATAAAATTTTACAAATGGTATGTACAGAGTGAGCAATAAATAGTATTACAGTAAAAAATTCTTCAAGTCGATTTTGTATTGATACACATAGAGCAAATTTTTAGAACTATAGTTAAAAGTCAACATTTTCAAAATTTCAAACATGTAACACTGATTTTTGCAATGAAGTTGGTACTCATAGGGTTGAAATTGTGTGTTTTAATTATGGAATATAAATTTTAACATTTAAATTGACTAGTTTTGAAAACTTGTTCTGTGTGCATCAATATAGTATTATTCATAAAGTTCCTTTTGATTATTTTTTTCGTATCATTCTCTGCGATGACAACTGAAATCTTTCTATGAAACGTTTCATATGTATTTTTCTTACTTGTTAATAAATGAAATTTCTTTATTGAGGTCAAAAATATAACTTGATACTGGTACGAAAAAAAAAACTTTAAATAAGTTTCTATCACTAACTAAAAATTCTGGCCATTCGAACAAACCGAAGCAGAAATATTTCAATTTATTATAATAGTGCGATTTGTAGTCCCTCCTGCATATCAGCTTATATACTTCAATGAACATATAGTCCGTTATAAATTTTATCTAATTGTTAAAAACCTAGGATAGAACACATGTGCGAAAATATTTTTATGATATTCTTTGCTGGTAATACAGATTTCTAAGTCTATTATTTCAATCATTACAAATATGTTATAGGACAAGTGATCGAAGATACGTAAATGTAAATTGACGCGTCAGAAATTAATAATTTTTTTTTTTACTCAGTAGACATATAAACAAAATATGGCGTCAAATAATTTCGGTAAGTTCTATAGTGATCTATCAGAGAGCATAGTCGACACCAATTCTTTATTAATTGTACATAAAGACAAATATTTTATGCAAAATAAAATACCCATTGAGCTCCGAAAATTGATATATATCTGATGGGAAGAAAGAACTATTGCGAAGCATCGAAGAGAATTTCTTCATCAGATAAAGAAAAATACATCAATATGACGAACTTCTTTTCGTATATATATATATAACTTACTATTGTCGATCTGTGATTCAATTGCACATTCACTAATAATAAATTGACTCTAATAAATAAAATAAATTCTTCTTTTATATAAAAATATCCTTTAACATATATATACTTACAGGTTTAAAATTGCTATTAACAATAGTAATTGGAATAGTTGATGTACATTTCGTATCAATCATTAAAATAAATGGCTCTTGAGCACGTAATGAAGCAAGAGGTTCCATCTAAGAAAAAATAAAAGTAAAAATAAATTCTTTTATTATTAAATTTACCATCATTCCCATTGTTTGAAATTGAATAGAAAATGGATTAACAACAACTAATTGAATGATTATTTCTTTCATACAATGTAAATTTAATCGTTCATAAGACAACTAAAATAATCGTATTTTAACTCTTCTTAGAAATAAAATAAAACAAAACAAACTCGAATAGTAATATCTCGTGGACGATTATTATTACATCGTGCATATAAATCTTGATCAATCTTCAAAAGTAAGAGAAAGAAAAAGAAATGAATAGATGTTTATATGTTTAAATGACTAAATAAATATTTTGTACTTCAGCATCTTTTTTAATTGTTTCAAATGTCATTGAACATAAATGTGCTGTTGTTTCAGTATTACTATCCGATATTGAATAAGAAAGAAAAGCTACAAATACATAATAAACATATCAGAAAAAAATAATTGTAAATTTAAATTTACTATCATCCGGTGTTGGAGAGTTATCATCTGAATTCGAACAAGTGCAAGTCAAACTAAAAGAGAAATTTCATTACTTTTTTTTAAATCACAGTTAATTAAAATAGTTTTTTATTTGACTGTTAAGCCTCACCTCAAAAATCGACCTTGTCATATCATTACGTTTTTCGGAAGATACTCAACAAAGTTGGATCAAAATTAGCTCATTTGATAACCCGAAATTTCCTGTTGGCCTTCATTCTATAGATTTCATTTTTTTTTATTTCAAAGAGTATGTCAGACTAAAGTGTCCTTCCTTTTTCATGCAGAGAAAAAGAATGAGTAATTCAACACCGCGAAAAATGAACCTCTATTTATAGTAGCGCATTTGTTATATAATAATAATAATAATAATAATAATAATAAACTTAATTGAAAAAACACGCACACAAGCTTCATATATTCTTTGCAACAAAAGAAAAAGTAAATTGACTACAATGAAACTCGTTCGAGAATTCTGAAAAAGTATAAACGGAGAAGAAGCGAAAAACAAAACTCTACTTTTTCTAAAAGAAAAACATATTTTTCAATCAGTCTTTCTGTTAGGTAGATTCTTATGAGCGAAAAAGGATATTCTTTATTTTTCATCTCAAATTGAACAGATTTTGTTCAAAATAACAATCTTTTCTCCAAGATTTATCATTTAATCTTAACTTAAAAAAAATCTGATATAAAAATTTCGACATGTATGTAAAGACTTAAGCTTCAAAAACCAATGAAATCTTACGTTGCTGAATGTATATCAACATTTTCACAATTTTTTATTTGAATTTTCATAGGATAAGATTCATAGAGAAGTACAGGTAATTGATGTTCAACAGTTAATTGTACTTCTGCTGCTCTCATAATAATGCTAAAAAGTAAAAAATTTTCAATGCGAAAAAAAAATTTTTTTGATTTTCAAAATATTTTTTTACTTTGTTTTTCGTCGAATTGGTAAATTTTCCCATAGAATATGGCCAGCCTTTATTCGCCATTTAGGTGTTAGAGATGTTTGTTGAAAAGGTGGATTTGATTGTAAACTAGTTCGCCATTGAAAATCAACATGAGTTTCATCTATTATTCCATAAGTTAACGAAACACATGTAATCTAAAGAAAAATTCTTTTTTTTTTCTTTTAAATTATAAATTATTTTTCTTTTTCTACTTCAAGTAGTCGTTGAACATGATCACGTTTTGGTGCAAAATTAAAATTTATTATTCGTTGTTCACCTCGCGAAAATTTTAATTGTTCAGCATCAGTTACATTAGCTAAACCATCGTATTCTTTTAAATTAAAATGTACTGATAATTCACTAAATTCAATAGGTAATGGAAAATCATTTCTAAATATGAAAAATTATTTTTTTTATGACATTATATACTATACATGGAGGATACCGAAAGATGCGCATTACGAAACTTGTGCACGAAATAGCAAAATTTTATTTTTTACTTACACAAAAAGATTCAAAACAAACAAAAGATAAAAGAAATAACAATGTTTCTTTTTATTTTCAAAATAATAAACTAGAATATGTAGATATGCAAATAAAGTACAATGGGAACAATTCATTTTGATTATTGTATTGATACATATAATGTTACAAGTGTTCAAGCGTTTCTAAGATATTCTAATCTAATAGTGGTAAACATAAGTGTACTCAATTGATTAACTGTGATCAACATCTTAATAAAATAGTATCAGTTGACTTTTGTATATTATTTAGACAATCAACGAAATTCTCATGGAATTTTCTTAGTAACATTTTGATTCGTTGACAATTATAATTTTTTGTATGAACGTCATAACTTTCAACAATGAGTACATGTGTGGCGTTGGTAGCAAAATTACATGCATGTATTAAAGATCCACATGGCGGCGCTTCCTCCACCGTGACGGCGTCAGCGGCAGCTTCTTTTGTATGGAGATTATAAAATTGCATGAATTTGCATTCGATTTTGGTATGTACGAGTCCAACTGTCAGAATTGACCGGAGTACACATAGTTTGAGTATTATTGAGTACAAACTAATCTGATATCGAATACTTATGTTCTTTTTTTTTTGAAACCTTCCTATTTGCAAAACAAGCTTAGCCTAATGAGATTAAAACATTGAAAGAATCATATACCTTCTAATTACACAATTCGTTATTTAGCAGATTAGACAATCACACGGGTACTAACAATCCATCTCAACACTGTTCTTATTAAGTTCAATTTGAACTATCCAGAATGCTTTTTGTGTTTCTTTCTTTTGTAATCATTTTTTGAAGTGAAAATTAGATTTCGTTATTTCGTGTGCATCCTTCGTATATCCCTATACGTCATCTTACTTGAGCGCGACTTGAAGTGTAATTCCACTATCAACTGATACAGCTTCATGAGTAAAATAGACTTTGCATTCCACTAGAATCAAGACGATAGTTTAGACAAAAAAAGAGTTCTCAAAAACATTTTCTTACAAAGTCCTTTAAATGTATCAGCATCAATTGGAATTGTTTGTTTGGCCGGTAATGCTTTCCATTGTTCATCTATTGATGATATACTAGATTCAACTTGTGGTGCAATATTCTTTAAATAAAATTTATTATTAAGAAAAAAAAATCAGACAAGATTTTATTTATGATTTACTTTAATAATTAAATTTTCAAGATTTGTTTGTGTTTGAGTTTTTACTTGAACTGGTAAATTAATATCTACAATTAAAAATTTTATTTTTTCAACATTTTAAATAAAAACAACAAAAGAAAAATGATTTACTTGGATTAAGTATTTCAAGACTAAATCGTATCCAATCTTGAAGATTAACACTCAAATAAGCACATCTTAATAAAAACAAAAAATTAATTATTTTTATATTTCAATCAATTTTCTACTTTAATGCAGAAGGTAATATCGCTTCTAATATTGGCCACCAATGTTCAGTTCGATAAGCTTGTACAATATGATTATAATAACTAAAATTCAAAAAAATGAATTACTTTTTCATTATGAAATTTAAATTCTTTACTTTAACGCTATATCATAATTTTTACTTGATACATATTCTTCCGCTAGATTATACACTAAATAAATGAGAATACATTTGATTAAGAAATTAATTTCAAAAAGCAAAATATACTTAAATAAAGTTTCATTCGATTTGATGAATGTTTTTTAAAATGAGTAATAGCTTGAACTAATAAGGATATAATTAATTCCTAAATATGATATTTAATTATTTAGATTTTATTCGATTTAATTCAACATACCGAATGATTAACACGAGATTCAGCATCTCGTAATGCAGCAATGGCTTCTCGTTCTTTCTGAGCATCAGTTATTTCCATACCTTGAATACGAAAAACAAAAAATCGTTAGTATAATAAAATATTTTTCATTTCATCATTTATAATAAATCATTCCTGGAATTGGAAACACTTAATCTATACGATTTAATTCATGCTGAAAAGATAATAATCTTTTGTCATAAACTTAATAATTGTTGACCATAAAGGAATAATAATAATAATGCTGAAGACCATGAAGAACAAGAAAAGCCAACGGATAGATATAAATAAAATAGCAAATGAAAGCAGGATGCAACTTAGACGTTAGAGTAAAACTTATAACCAAGATATATATTTATATAAGCAAACAGACTAATAATACTTAGGGAGTATACCAAAAGTTCTGATCACGACGTTTAAAGGATCTTTTCAGATAAGGGAACTTATTGAGAGATGAAAAACCAATTATACCATGTTGTAGAGCTTTTTGAGATGTGTTGAAATGGTATATAGTAAATCTTGTTTTCATAGGACTTTCAAGGACCTAGAGTCAATTTACTGATAGACGACTAGACATTCACACCCCTTCACCCACCAATATCCACACTGGCAAGATAGCCGAAGATGCTACGTATATGAGGTTGTAGCCAGTCAAAAACTCTATAAAATCATATGTGAGAAGAAAGATTTTACAAATACTTTCGACTAATACTAAGGACCACAATATTCAGAAACTTAGCATGTTTGGGTGTGGATGTGTAGTCGTCTCAGTAAATTGACTCTAGTTCCTTTAAAGTCTTATGAAAACAGGATTTACTATGTACCATTCGACGTGCCTCAAAAAGCTCTATAACATGGCATATTTGGTTTTTCATTTTTCTCAATAAATCCCCTTATCCGAAAAGATCCTCTAAATGCCGTGGCCAGAACTTTTGGCGTGCCCTAAGTATTTTATATAATCTTTAGTTAGATTATTTTTGCTTATCGTTAATAAAAATCAAGCGAAAATTATTATGTTTTTTTTAATGGTATACAAAAGTTCGAATCTAAAGTAAATTTCTATAAATTTATTAGTACTTAGAAGTAATTATTGGTATGATTTCTTTTTTGTATATGATAAGTATGATCGTGAAGTTTTCATTTACACGAACAAATTGTACAAATGCGGTTTAAAATCGTTAATCTTGTTTTATTTTCAAAATAACAATCGATAAATCTAGAGAATTGAGCTGATCGTACATGCTACATGGTTCCTAGATGACACACTGTTTTTATTTCCTTTCAATAGTGATACATTATAAAGAATGTTTGTTAAGCAAATCATAAGAGATTAAAGTAATTAATAAAAATGAGCTAACGAATGGTGTTTAGACATCACAAAACTTTTTTTTATTCCAGTCAATTCGAATTATTTAAAAATTGTAATTGTAACATTGGTTATTCGTTAAAGGTCACGTCTTACCTCAAATAAAAACTGAAATAAACGTATTCGAAAGTAAACTTATGTCTGATCTTTCATAAGCAACATCATTGTTATATAGCATCTCATTTTTCGTCATTTTCTTCTTGAAAAATATGCTTCTTTTTTTTTATAGTACTACCCAGAATTCTGCGAGTTTTCATTGTGTACATTTAGTTCTTTTATTTGAAAGAACATAACAGAGTCTCTTTTTTTGAATTAGACTTCGTTAATATTACATAGCCGAGTATTTTCGAAACTAGAGCGTTATTTTTGTTTTTGAGATTTTTGCAAAATGTTGAACTTTCCTTCATTTAAAAAGTAAGAATTTTGGATGGGCATATTTCCATCCTTGTTTGTTGAATATCTTCTTCGAACGTCATGGTATATGGTTGAACATTTTACCATAGCCTCTTCATCACAATTCCAATATGTCATGAAAATTTCACGTGGTTTGAATATATCTGACCCAAGATTGATTTTTAGAGACGGACTGGCCTTAACTCAAAACTTCACAATCATACTAATCAATAATAAATTTCTATGAATTTACTCTAGTATTGAACATTATGTAACCTTCCAACTTTCCCATCACCTTTATTTAATATCAAATATAATTATTAAATATAGCATAATGTCTTTTTTTAGAATACGGATAACCGCTTAAAATTAGTATAATTTAACATATCTAGTAAATAACCGATCAAAATGCGACTAACCTTTTTGTACTTTAGTTAAAGTTCTACCTACAATGTGTTTATGTTAATTTTTCTATTATGCTTTTTTTTTGTTTTAAAAATGATTTCATATATTTGTCAAATCTTAATCTCTCTTTCTTTTCTTTTAATAATTTACTTTGATGATGTTGTCTCCATGGTCTTTGTCCATAAAATTCTGTTGCTTTTAAAAATTCACTTGGATCAAAATCAGCTTGTTCAATTCGACGACATGTTTGTGCAATTTGTTTTCGAGCCATTGATTGATATGCTGCCTCTTGATAATAAAAACCTGGATGTTGAGTTTGTATTGCTAATGGACAACGTGTAAATAAATCGCCAAATGTCTGAAATCTAATTCGAGGAAAAAACAAAGAAAACAAAAGATGATTTCAAATTTGATATTTATAAATAAACCAAACAAACAATAAATTACTGTTTTGAAAGCCATGCTTTATGTTCGAAAACTAAATCAGTTGGACCAATTTTACTTTTAAATATATCAGCATGACGACGAAAATGATTAATTGCTTCAACTGGTTGAGATAATTCAAATAAAATTCGACATATCTTAATTATATTAAAAAAATTAATTTAATTATTTTATTAACAATAAATATCTTTTTTACTTTATAAGTTAAAAAACCAGCAATAATTTTCATTTCAAGTATATTTGTATCATGAATACGAGCATTTTCTGTTAAATAACTATATGCATTTTTATATGACTTAACAGCACTTGGAATATCTTGTTTAAGTTCAGAAAAAAATCCAACTTTAAATTGATGACGTATATGTAATAATTGATGTGTTATATTATTTAATGTTTCTTTATGTTTTTTAACACGACGTATTTCATTCGTATAATAATTTTGACTACTTTCAATAAATGTTTGTTCTAATCTAAATATATGTTTTAATAATAATAAATAATAATAATAATAATAGATGATATGAATTAATATTCAATACGAACCTATCTATCCACGCTGAAAGATTATCAGGTTGTGGAAGTACAGGTAAAACACAGAGAGAACGTTTTGGTATTTCAAAATAATTACAGAGTGTGTTAGCCATTTGATCACGTTCGGAACTATAGACATCATCCACTTTAAATAGAAAAAAATTAAATTAATCTACAAAGAATATTTTCATGTTTTTAATTAATTTCGATGCTAAACTTTTAGAATATTCAATTAATTGGTAACATGTCTCAAAAAAAAACAAAAACTAACGATTTTAGAAGTAATATTTTCTCTTTCTTATTCAATTAACCCATTGATGACGATTCTGTTGATGCTTATTCATTTACGTAAAGTCTTTGCTCAGCAAAGCAGATGCCAAAAGTAAATTACTTGATACCAACAGATAGAGAGTTTTGTGCTCTCTGCCTTTATGATAAATTTTAGAGTTCTCGAGACTAGTGTTTACGACAAAAAAACTGTCGTTATTTTTGTGGTTACTTCGGAAAATGATTTTTTTCAAAATGCTCTATGAAAATATTTATTCGTATGCTATCGAATGTAGAATTTAGTTCTGATCAAAATAGTATAAATATCAGATTGAACCATGAAAATGTTCCGAATTAGACACCAACAATGGTATAGGTCTACCTGAAAAAGAGTTTTTCGAATGTTTCTGCTTTTTTTACTTTAGGTTTTTTTGTTTTCTTGACCGTCGTAGTCGGACAACTAAATAGGTGTTCTTTTTCTAACTTTTGTACTGACGAGAGAAAGTTGTTTGAGAAACAAAGTCAACAATTTTGTAGATCTTGAAATTCTCTATCTGTAGGCATCAAGTAGAATTTTTATATGCTTAAGGAATGAGAAGAAAAAAATGTACTAAGATTTAGAACAATTTCTTCTGGGACACTTGCTAGTCGAACAGGCTCTTTCGCTGCTTGCTCTGTTCTGACATAGATGATACTGATAAAAGCCTTGCAGGTTTAAGTCTAGTCTATGTATAAGAATTATGATCATCGATGTCAAAGGGTTAATCTATCTTTTCGATATCCATACCAGTTTACTAAAAACAATTGATAAACTCACCTGTTGGAAAACTATTTTTATTTTGAAGAAGTACTACTGAAATAGCAGCAGTACGACCATCAAGATTTGTTCTAGAAAATATTCATTAAAATTAATACATATATTCAAATAGATATATATATATATATTTATATATGTATACCTGACCATATCAATTTTATTTTTTAGTTCATTTTGTTTATCTTTAAATATTGAATCATTCCAATCAAGTTCAAAAAAGATAACTATTAAACTTGGTACTAAATGTAAATGTTTATGCATCCAATTTGTTTTGAGTATGCCTTTTGGAACATACCATTCATATGTAGCACGCTAAGAGATAAAAAAAAGCAATACAACATACGATAATTAACAAACAAGACAAACTTTCGCTTTGCTATGTGGATATTGTTCATCGATATCTACAAGTCGATAACGTAGTGGTGCATTAGGTCGTTCTTTATCAAGTAACTCCCAAATAGAACGATGTACTGGATGATGACGTGTATTAAGATTTGTTAAACATACAAGACCTCTTGGAACTACAGATAATTCTTCAGGCATAACACAAGCCCAAGCCATATTTAATGTTTTAATTGAAAAAGAAGGATTTTTATGTTTTGTATTTTTTCGGTGCTTTTTTTAACTAAATAAGATAACTAGTATGACTCATTTGAAAACTAACAGTCATCTTTTTCACCAATACTTTTTCTTGAACAAAGCGCCATCTTTCAGCATTACTAGGGCGACCAGATCGTCTGATTTAACAAGGAATTAATGTCGAATTTAGAGATTTGTATTTTGGAATGCTCTCTGACATTCTATCGAATGGTCATCTTTTTTCTAGATCCGAACTTTTACGAATGTGATTGTAACTTTTAATTTAATTTTTACCTGCGATTTAATGTGCCATTGTCGTTCTACTATAATCATTGCATAGCAGTGGCAGAGCCAGGATTTTCGGCTAGGGGGGAAAAACTCTTCTTCTACTTCTTCTGGCTCCATCACTGTTACATCGTACAGAGTTTTGAGACTACTACTCTAACATAATATCACTTGAATGTAAAGTCTTTCTGAACTAAACGAAACACTCTTTTCTGTTTAAAAATCGCCATTCTAATAAATGATTCCTTCCAGATGAAATAAATTTTAACTTTAAGAAGGCACTTTTTCACTTATTAAACTGACTTTGATTCAATTATGAACGATGAATTTGAAAATTCGAATATGAATATAAGTAAGATTGACTAAGAGAAAAAAAATTGATATTAGCAACAATTTCTCCGCATAATGCTGATAGAAAAAAACATTTCAATCAAAAAATGACTTGATATATACGCCTAAACACCAAATAATAGGCTTTCGAATTATACATTAAAAATTCTCGTTAATAATTTCTGATGAAAATTTCTTAAGATTTCAAAACATCTGGCACCTTTCTCAAAGCTGCCATTGGAAAATTTAAGAATGTGTAAACTTTCAAAGTAAAAGAAAAGATGACAGGAAATATTTAGCAAAAAGAAGATTTAATGTGAAGTGTTCAAACGTTCTTCTATAATTACTGCCAATGGATTTTCAATAGGTTCTTCCATATCAATAATAGTCCCACGTCGACTTTTTCGTCGTCGTCGATAGGCTATACTTGAACCAACAGCTAATAAAATTAATAAAACACCACCCATCCCAACCATAATACCAATAAATTTGTAATTACCACCATTATCATTATTTGTATCTGATCCATCCGGATTTGGTTTATTGATAGAACATTTTGATATGATTAATTGTGATTGAATATCACAATGTGTTCGTGTAGTATTAAATATACATGTAGGTTGAATTAATGAATCATTCATACTTATTGGTATGTGTGTATCATTAAAGAATAAATCAACAATACAATTACATTCATGTGTTTCATCTAATTCAAGTTGAAATAAATTTGATGTTTTTGTAAATATTGTAAAATATGAACAAAAATTCTCAACATTAAGTTTATAACCGAGTAAACTGATTTTTATAGTTTGATTTATTGAATTACTTAAACGTTCAAGTAAATTAATAATCATATTTTCAGTTAGATTTGTATGTGAAACATTAATTGAAACAAGATTAGGCATATTAGGAATGTAATCATGTATTAAACTTTCATTATTTTCACTAATAAATCCTTCAGAAAAATCAATTGTTTGTAAATGTTTTAAATTTTTTAAACTATTTGTTTTAAGAAATAAATCAAATTGTTGTTGTTTAAATATTAAATGTTTTATATAACTATATGGTAACCAATCAAAATTTTCTTCAAATATATTGATAGAATTATTACTTAAATCAAGTTTATCTAAATTTTGTAAAACTCCATCAATGATATTTGATGAAAATTTTTTTAAATAAATATTATTACGAATAATTAATTCTCTAAGTATAAGTGATCGTGCTTGAAATGTATGAAGACTTATAAATTGAAGTCCAGTTTTTGAAATTTCTAATAATTCTGTTGTTAATAGAAATGATGGTAAACTATTATTGGTTATTTGTGTAAATGCTGGACATTCAAGAATATATAGATTTTTAATATTAGAAGGTTTTCGTATAATATTTGAAAATGCGGTTATACTAGATTGTTCAAAAATTAATTCATTGATTTGTAAATCTTCCCCAAAACAACTCGTATTAAATATAGGACTTCCATTAAAATTATTTATTTTAAAAAAACGTAGACGATTTATTTTCATATGATTAAATGCATTTAATTGTAATGTTATACTTGATGGGTTAGTTGAATATTCAATATCAATTGATATTGTTGAATTATCAGGTATAATTATACTTGATGAAAATGCATCAGAATTAATCATTTTTATATTAACAAGATGAATTGTTATTAAACTATTCGTAAGAAATGTCATATTTTGAAAAGCATGTGATTGAATTTGTTGAAAATTACGAAAAATATATTTCTCAACAGATGGTAATAAGGAAAATGAAGAAAAATAATCATTATCCGTTTGATTACCATAATTAGCATCACATATTACTACATTTTTATTTGTGTCACAAGTACATAATTCAATAAATGAACAATCGGAATGTATTGTAGTTAATTGTGAAATTAATATCAACAAATAGAAGAGATAATGCAGAAACATTGTTGATGACAAATCAAATGTCTTGTATGATGATGTAAAGGTGTTTTATTTGTTACTTACTTTTATCTTTATTTAATGCACTATCATACGATAAATTTTACTTAAAAAAACAAAAACAAAAACCAACATCGAAACATGGTTGAATTTAATAATATCCTATTGTCATTGAAGAAAAAAGTTCATTAAACTTATCAATTGTCTTCAGAGAATTTACTTTTTTTTTACTCTCTGAAATCAACTGAAAATAATTCGTTTATTAAATAAATAATATATAGAATTTCTAAACACATTAGTGGTCTTAGAAACATGTTACAGAAATAACAAGCATAAAAAAAACATAACCAGTGTTGCAACGATTAATTTCGTCGCTGTTATTATCTATTTTCTTCATGTTGTGCAGATTTGATTAATATCTATTTTTAAACAATGAACACTTTGAACTAAAAGATGTGGATGAGTCAATGAATGTCATATGAACAGAGTAGGTAGTAGAAACAAACTATTTTTGTTTTTTTTTCAATTAATTCATCTGATCCATTTATTGCATCTTTTTTTTTTTATCATATAAGTAAAACAAAGTCACAGATAATATTACGATCCTAAAAAAGAAACAATGTCTATTAGAATATGAGAAAGGCTTTCATTTTTATTTCATTCGAGAAAAAAAGAATCTTTTTCGGTAATATTTTCAAGTTACACGACTGTTTATCGATAGGAAAAGGTGATATATATATTTTTTCTACTAGTTTTTCTTTAATCTTAATGACGGCAATGTTTCATGAAATTTTTAACAACAATACAATATTATTAAGAAAAACTAACAGGACTATTAAGACTGATTATCGTAAAGAATAGTGGTCAATGAGTAATAGAATTCACTATCAATGCTTGTTCTTATTACCTGAGTAATTGAATGGCTGGTATATTAATAATCTGAAGATTACCAAAGAAAATAATTAGAGATTAGTTTCATTTTACTCAAATCCTACGCAAGTAGGAAAAAAAAACATTGTTGCAGATATATATATAAAGAGAAAGATAGAAGTATAAGAATCATTTCGTTTCCATTGAATAACATTAATACATTGAATAGTTCTTTAACAATGAGCAAGGTAAAATATACAGATGTATGAAAAAAACAAATATTCATTATATTAATATTATAGGCTAATATTTTCAAATTTACTTCATCTTTACGAATTCTCATGATCTTCTTTGTACTGGTTCTTTGTATCAATAAAAATCATGCATTGGCAAATGGAATTAATGGCCCAATATTTTTTGATAATAATGATGATGAATTAGAATTTCCTACTAATCGAAATAAACCATTTGATTTGAAAAAATTCATCCGTGAAGATATTGAATCGAGTCAAAGTGATGCTTGGTCTCGTTTATTCCACAGTGAGACTAGTCAACCACGAATTACAAATCGTTCCCGCTATTCATCAAAAGTACAAAGTCATGGTTCTTCAAATGGTCGAATGTACATTATACCATTTGATAAACGTACAATTCCAATTGAACTTCAAAAAGCTCTTTATGCTCATGGAATTGTAGGTCGCTGACGTTAAAGGAGCCTTGATCAGAAATATTGTAACAAGCATTTTTTTTTTCTTGCGGTAAATAAACAAGCGTGAAATAACGTTTCCGATGCAAATAATACATTTAAAGTCTAATGATTATTGTTATAATAAGTTAATAAAGATTCCTAAAGTTGAATCTTGTTTCTATAAGTCCAAGCACTATATTTTTAATTCATCAGTTAATATCATAATTAATCAAATGGAAGTTTAAATTTCCATTAGTTTCATACATTTTTAATAAAGCTTTATTATTACTAATATTATTAAGTAAAAGTGTCTTATTTTTGCATACACAACAAAAACATGATATTTTCATATTCCATATAATACGAAATCAAATGTGAATTATCATCGATGATATTTTTATTCATCAAAATTTGAATCATTTTAGTTAAAATGATAATAATATTCTCTATAGTATTTTTATGAACGAGAAAAAATCCTTTGTCAATGAACAATAGTATTCGTCAGTTATTTGATTGCATCTAAAAAGTTTAACTGGAATGAATTTTTATAAGCTCTGTGATGAATAATCTCTATCTAATACTGCCCTCTGTCACTGTGGTGTATTCATGACAACTCGTAAATTAAATTTCTAATGATGGCTGTTGACAGTAATTTATAAATCGTTTTTTTTTACAATAAAAAAATCGTTCTTTTAATGCCTGCAAAGTAGGTCATGCTTTTTTAAAATTGTTTTTAATATCATACATTTATACTTGAACTTCATAGACTAAAAGCTCGTCCATTAAGTGCCAGTCGTAAACGACGACATAGGAATCGTCGTTCAAGTTTAAATACTGATTCCAGACGATCTGAAACCATATCGAATCCATATCCATTATCATCGGAACCTAATATTCTTTATTCTGGTGTAGATCTTCGTACAACAAAAGAAAAAATCGAAAGTTTAGAAGAAGAAATGAAACTACTTAAAGATGATTCAACTGTATTTATTTATCTTTTTCATTTTAAATAAAATCTTTTTCTATTTTTTCTTGTTTTTCTTTTCTAGCCAGAAGAATATCTTAATTCTCTTGTGCTTGTACAACTTTACACAAGCCTTGAATATGGTGAAATATCTATTGAAAATGCTCGTGCTTATTTAAATTTAAGCAAATTTTATCTTGATGCTTTAAGTAATTTTATTTTTAAATATAAAACTAAATCATCTTTTTCTTTTTGTTTTTTGTATTATAAAGATTTATCACCTCAAGCTAAATCTCATATCCTAAAAGCTCGACAAATTCTTGAACAATTAAATATAAAACCTACTGATGATCAACTCCTACAAAATTTACTTGGCTTTGAAGTATATCTTTTATTAATTAAATGTTCTTTTCATGCAAAACGACATTCATCTCAACGAGATATCAAAATAAAAAATAAACATATTCAATCAATTGATACAACACATATTGAGCATGATCTTAATGTAGTTGAAGAATATTTAAAAAAATTGGAAGGTCCAATGAATTCAAGTGATTATAATGGAAAAAATATGGATTATTTATTAATTAAATTTGATATAATTATTAATAACTTAAGAGAATTTGATCATAGAATAAGGAATTTAGTAGCAGAAATTATTGAAAATATTGATAAATATTCTTCAAATGATCCAATAAAACATAAAATTGATACTTATTTACGTTCAGGATATTATTTAATTCATTTTGATGATGAAATTGAACATGGTTTAAATAATTATAAAATAGCAGTTGAATTAGCTGAAAAACAAGAAAAACAAGAACCATCAGATATACATAAATATCAACTTGCAAATGCAAATTTTCAATGGGGAAAAGCACGAGTAAAAATTGATCGTTTAACAGGTAAACAATTAAATGAATATCGTGTATCGATTGACTTTTTTTTCTTCAGAAAATACAGAAAGAAAGTTTAAGCGTGCAATTGAATTATACCAACAAGTAAATGATGAAAATGATACAAGTGTTTTAAAAGTAATCGATGAATTAGCTACTTATTACACGAAAGTGGAAAATTTTCAGGTTTGTTAACTGACTTGATATCAATAAAATTCTTTCTATTACAAATAATGTCAATTTAGCTCCTTTGCGACTAAACTGTGAAACTCAAATGTATTCTTTATCCTTATTATACTAATACAAAATAATAATATGTTAAAGAGGATACTACTCCAACTGGCACCCATAATTTGAGCTTACATAGGACACGCAAGCAGGTCTCAGTTAGATTAGCAGAAGTCTAAAAAGGTTTGTCCCTATGAGGATTTTGTCGCTGAATTATAGCAAATTTGCTGAACTTTCGACCCATTTTAGGTACTTCCCGAAAAATCCAGTCATCGAATTTTGATCCAAAACTTTTTTCTATAATTAGCTCTAATGACTCCTAGAATATTCTGAAAGTTTCAGTCGAGAAGAATGCTCCTTCATCAAGATATTGAATTTTTCAAGTGTACTCGATTTTTGTGACAAAGGGGTATTTTTAGAAATTCAATATCTTGATGAAGGAACATTCTTTTCGGATGAAACTTTTAGAATATTCTAAGGTCCACCAGGCCTATCTATAGACTAAATTCTAGATCGAAACTCCATGATTTGACTTTTCGAGAACTACTTGCAGATGAGTCGACAATTCAGTAAATCGGTCATAACTCGGCGCCAACAGGCGATAGGGACAAGCCTTTTTAAGCTTTTGTCAGTATCTTGCCAAGACTTTCTTCTAGGCTCTCCTTGACATTTTAAATATCAGTTTGTATCTGGGCAAAAATAAAAAAAACACTGTTTAGAGCATTCACAACCGTATTCCATTTATTCCAATTTCGAGGAAGGCTTTGAAATGTTCTAGAACAGTCTAGGTGTTGTTTTTGATACCGTTCAGCACCTTTACCTTTTGTTAAGGAACTCCTGGAAAGAAATATGATATCTGTTGTCTTCGGTTCAGGGGCGTACCCAGGAATTTTCTGAGGGGGGTACCCGACTCATTATGGGGATAGACACTAGCAGGAAAAATAATTTTTGTTTCCCGAAAAAATCTTTTACCCGTACCCCCCTCCAGGTGTTTTTTGGCTAAGGGGGTGCCCGGGCCCCCTGGGTACGCCCCTGCTTCGGTTGCTGTGACAACATAGCCAATGATCGTTGCCATCCTTCCTCTCTGATTGTTAGAGCCTAAAGAGAAGAAGTCGCTTGCACTCACTAGTTTGCGAAAATAGATGTGATTTTTGGAAAAGCATTGATTTTTTTTTCTATATGTTATAAAAATAATATGATTGTATTGAAAGATTATTCGATGATTTAATTTAGGATGCCTTAAATGTACTTTGTGATAGTTTGCCTGATAAAAAACGGTTATTTGGTGATTTTTCAGAAGAAGCTATTCAAACTGAATCACGTATTGGTGCTATTTATTTACGTGAATGCGAATATATTGATGCAGCTGAACATTTAAAACAAGTATATAAAAATAGAAATTTTTCTTTGAAATAAAATATTTTGTTTTCTTTTAGTGTCTTGATTTACAAGAATTTGTTTATGGTCCAAAAGATTCGAGAACATGTCAAACACGAGATGCACTTGAAATTTTAAAAAAGTATACTATTATATTATATGTGTAAATAAAATATTTCATTTGTTTTTTATTTAATTAATTATACAGAGATCCAAAAGTTTCTCGAACATTTTTCTCTCGAACACAAGATGGAATACGACAAGATCGACCAGCATTTCGTTTAATAAATAAAGTTTCACATGAACAAGAAGATCATGACTTGCTGTTAACTGCAGCGAAGAAGCCACCGATTTATTCGAAAAATTAATATTATCTTTTCAATATTTGTTTATTATAAAATAATAAAGATGTATCTTTTTACCATATTGCTTAGTTTAAAAATATCGTGCATTAATAATATATTTGGAATAAACATAAAAATGATATTTTGAGGAAAGAAAAAAAAACCAAAAAATTTAAATACTATAACGTTCTGGTGCTATTTGAATAAATTCATCAAAAATTTGTGGAATAGGAAGTTTTTTCAAATCATCAATAGTTGATTTCGATATTGGAAAACCCCAAAATTTAAATAATGGTGCTAAATTATGATCAACTTGTCTTGAAAACGCTGTTATCCAATAATCCATCTTTTCTTGATCGGAATTTAGTGTTGGTTGAATTTGTTCATATTTACGAAAAACATCTTTATAACTTTGCCAACCATATTCTCGAGCTAATTGAGCATAAATAAACAAAGCAACACCGGGTTTCTCTTTCCACTCATTAAAATTTGATCCTTTTTCAATATATGTTTTTGTACTTGACATTTGATCTTTTAACCATGAATGTATCCATGGTTCAAGATGACAAACTTTGTCCATTCCATGTAAAGTAAATATATTTACTGTTACTTCACCAGTACCATCAAATGCTAGATAAAAAAAAAACAAAAGAAAATACTTCTCTTATTTTATTCAGAAAAAAACAAAAATCATCGAGTACTTACTCCACCAGCCTTGTTGCATATTATGTCCAAGTTCATGAAATAAACCCCAGGCTCCCTTTTTTTCTAATTTCTCACTATTAAATATAAAATCATCTGAATTCGGATAACTTATATCCATATGTGTAACAACTGGATATCCGCTATCTAAAATATAATTGATTGTTTTGTTTTTCAATATTTAAATATAGAAAATGGAATTCTTACGCATATAACCAGCCGATGGTTGTTCATCACAAACAATACGTTCACGATGTGTTGGTTTCGTTCCACGTAGTTCATGATGAGCAAGAATAATCGAATCCCAAAATTGTATAGCTCGGTCTAATTCAGCAGGTTTTAAATGTACTACACTTTTAGATGGAAGATTAAATGCAATATATCGACCAGATATATCAGCCCATAAACCAGAGGCATTAGAACATCTATATTTCCATAGTTCAGCACGATTTTGATCCGTTAAATCATATGTTGGTGTTAAAACTACATGATGAAGATTAACAGTGATCGAACTTGATTCATTATTAGAATTTTGAAAAAACAGTAAACCACCAAATGCTGAACTCATTTTCGTTGTCTTATTAGATAATGGCTTACATATTGAAATGCAAGGCCATCGGCGAAGTTCATCACAACTCTATTTTCAAAGAAATATTTTATAATTCTATTATAAGGTTAAAACTATACTCCAAGGTCATCACTATGACATCCAATTCTAGCTGACCATCCAGTTGGTCCTTTTTGTTCTAAAATATCAATCTGAATTGGAATACCAGCAGCCACATAATATCCTAATAAGAAAAAAAAAACAAAGAAATTTTTTTTTATCTAATTATATCTTTTTTTTGTCGTTTCTACCTGTGCAATACCATTCATTAGCTTTCGATTCTATATGACATTGAACATTTGTTAAAATATGTGGCGGTCGATCAAAATCTCCCGGAAAATGTCGTACACCTTAATTTCAATATAATTTTTTTTTAAATCAATTCAATAAATATTATTCTACCTGGTGCCTTAATCCCCGGCAAAGCACACATAATTCCACAAATTCCACTCGATTGATCTCGATATGTTTTGTCTCGAACTGGACAACTATGAGCTGGTATTACTTCTTGACTTGCATTCATAACAATATTTTGTAATGTTTCAATTGGAACTCCAGGTAATGTATCACCTAATTCTCTAATAGCTGACCCCACAATACCTAAATCTTGTACATTATTTGGATTATTTGTTAAATTTTTAACAACATTATAAACATTTTTAAATTGAATTAAATCTTCTCGAAATTGTAATGAATCCGAACAATTTGCATAATTATCTGTAACTTTAACTCCGACATAATCACAAAAACGTGCAAATGGAAAATCTGTTAAAAGTTTGCCACGATTTATTTGTAACCAACCCCATGCTGTTGTTCCACAAACCAATGCACCACCACGTTGTAAATAATCACACTAGCAAAAGGCAAAAAGAAAACCATAAGAAATACAATTTAAACTTAAAAAATTTTCTTTACTAAATCATTCATAAATGTCTCTGATTTTGAATAATGACCATCCCAAACAAGAATTTTTCCATGAGCTGCTAGATCATTCATAGTTTTAGCTTCATTAATTGATAAAAATTCAGCTTGATGTCCTCTTGCAAGCCATCGTCGACAATTTTCAACAAACTGCTGATTTTTTTTTTCAATATTTAAAAATATTCCTGGATAACCATTATGAGCAAATACTAAACAACGACCCTGACCAAATCGAGTAGCAACAATAATAACATTATTTGAGTCTGCACCACATAAAACAGCACGAGTATCACTGGTTAATGGAATAAGTGTTCCTGGACAACCGATTTTTTCAAGTGAAGATATACTTTGAAATAAAATTTGTGGTACTTGATCAAATTCTCTGTCATCCATTTTTTTTGTAGCTTATTTTTTTCTTTGTAAAACCAAAAAGAAAAAGTCGGTTATATATATATATATTAGATGATTCAATAGAATGAATCATTCATTTTTTTTCTCTTCCTCGCAATAACCAACAAACAACTAACTTCAGAAAAGAAAAAGAATCATACGAATAAACGAACACCATCTGATGCATCGATAATTTCTTTTTTCTCTTTTGATTTATTATATGGGCAACACACTAAATGTTACTATATCTCGAAAAAAAAAACTGCAATAATGGATAAGTAAACTTCTGTCATTCGATTATAGTCTTTTTATAACATTATTTATTCATGAAAAAATAATAAATCAGTTATTTGAATGAGTCATTGATTATTTTCTATGTTGTTAGAAATTCGAATACCATGGCTCATCAACAAAGTTTATCAAGAATTATAGACGTCAAAATACAAAAGCAACTATTATTTAGCTTACCATTTATTCTTCATATTTTGATCATTAGGATATGACTCAGCAAAACTAAGGTTATGTTAGAGTTACTTTTTTGTGTTCAAGAATATCAGAATGATCATAAAAATTTAATTAATCACGAGTATTTATTAATATAAAGAATTCCTCTATTTTTATCGATAAAATCTAGTTCAACGTAAGTCTTTTTTTTCTCTGCAGATAAAATTTACTAAAATATTGTCTTCAAGAAAAAGAAAGTAATATTGAAAATAATCATTAAGATTAAGAATCCAAATATGAACGAATTCTGAACAATGTCGAAATTTTTGTAAATTCAAGGCAACATGAAAAGTATTTGGTTCTCTTAGTGAACAAGTATTTCTTCTCATTTGTAATATAATTCAAGTACATTTGATTTATAAATTTTGCTACAATAAATGAAAGTATGTACAGTGAATCAACAATGAAGAGAAAATAAAAAGAGTAGTCACTCATATACAATCAGATTTGTGAGGCAGTCAAACAAGAGGTTTATCAGTCAGAAAATTAGTTTATTTCAATTCGTTTTGTCTCAAATACTTAAAATATTATAAATGAACTTGGTCCGTGATTCATGTATTCATAATATAAAAAAAAGTCTTTTATCTTTATTTTAATCAATAAAAAAATAAACGGAAATCGAAAGAATTCATAAAAAGGTTCATACAACTTTGTCTTCTAGTAATGCATTGACGGTTATTTAATTATGACTTTAAATGAATACGAATCTTTTCAACATTATTTTTATTCGTATTCTCGTCAGAAATCTAAATCGACCATATTAATTTTAAATCGATACTTGTAGCCCGTTGTTCTACAACAAGTAAAACATTTAGTTTAGCCAAATTATAAAAATTTATCTTTAGTTGCACGATTCAAGTTAAACTTTTATTCATTATAACAGTTTGCATTCTTAGGATCATTACTATTATCATTTTTGAATTTTTCTCCTATATTAGATAAAAGGATGATAATAGTAATAATTGTCATGAATGTTTTAGTTCATTCTGTAAATTCTCAACGACATGATACAATACAAAATTGTAAACGGTCCAAAATTTTCAAATATGATGTGGTTCGGCTAGTGTAAATTTTAGACGGTCCGATCCGGCCAGTTAAATAATTCTTGAAACCAACAAAAGCCAGTCGATTTATTAAAAGATTTTCACGATTCTTCAAAGAAAAATATCAAATCCTAATTATTTCAACATGTTAGCTCTACGAAAGTTGTATTAGGAGCATTTCTCTAGCACAAAAGAAAACAGCTACATTTCAAAAACTGAGTCGTAAAATTTCAATTGTTTATTTTTTCCACTTCGGATCTACGAAAGAACATATTGTCTTTCTATTAATTAAAATTTCAAGTGAAGTCTGATTTCTGACAAAATATTAATGCATTAATTAAATTGATCTAGTTTGTGTAATAAGGCTGATTGTGCTTTGTAAAAAGCAAAAAAAAAAATCGGTGACGACAAACCGAAACAGATGCAAATGACATTTTGAAAAAAGATTACTTGTTCTGATAAATGCGCTAAAACTTGCTCTAGTGACATTTATCAGGAAAACCAAATGGTATATTTTAGGCATTTTTTTGACTGTTAAAAACCGCCGGTTCAACTGTTCCAATTGATCTGGTCGGATCGAACTGGTTATAAGTCTTATACAAGGAAAGAATTATATACAATAGATAAATTGATTACAAAATAAAGCCAGTGTTTATTCTTAAGACGAATTAGAGTATCAGTTCACTCGAGAAAATAATTCTCTCCCTTTTTCTATGAATTATTGGTAATTAACATAGAACTTGAATCAAATTCGAGTGACCTATGTAACGTATCTCATTGTTTAATGGATTCCGTAAACACAGCTATCTGTTGAACTTGTACATGAGTTTGTTAAAATTGTTAGTATAGTTATTTGAAATTTTCAAATCTTTTTCTGAATATTTATAATGACTAATCAATATCATTTATTCATCATAATTATTCATTTCTTTTTATTCACACACATATTTCAGAATACTATGACTTAATAATTCAATGACAAGCAACAAAAAACTGAATCAATGAATATGAGTATGATGTCTGAATGAATCAGAACATAAAACAAATGACGACAGAGAACAAAGATAAGAATATTCGAGGGCGTTCGTTTCTCTTACCTTCGATATAAAAGCAGAATGGAATGAAGCACAAGATATTCAATTTCAGTTTTTATATCAAAACTAAACACAAACACAAATACATACAATGCCAACTGGTACATTAGAAGTTTTTATTGCTGAAGGACGCCATCTTAAAGATCGTGATATTATCGGTAAAAATGATGCATATGTAGAAGTTTATTTAGAAAAAAAATATAAACAACGTACAAAAATCATCAAAAATACCAATGATCCAGTATGGAATGAACGATTTACATTTAATATTCATAAGGGTGATGATACAATTCACTTTGATGTATATGATGATGATCTCATTGGTAGAGATTCAGTTGGAAGTGGTAAAATTAAATTGAAACATGTTTTTGATGATGGTAAATTTGATGAATGGATCAAATTACCAGCTAAATTAGGTCTCTCATCTCATGGCGAAATTCATGTCATTATGAATTTTACAGTAAGTTAATAGTTTCGATATTTGCTTATTTTTTTAAATAATGATTTTCTTTCATTTTCTAGTCATTATAGCTGATAATTCAACAAAAAAAATCTTAATATGACTATTTGTATTTAATTTTTATTATTATTTGTAAATAAAAATGTTCCTTTTGCAACTAATGAATAAAGATCATATGATTGTCTAATTTTGATACAGGTTTATGATCTTGGATAGAAAATAGAACAAATATCTTGTTGTCTTCAATCCACTATTCCGTATATATGACGAAAAATCAGAATCGTTTGATAGTTTATAACTATCAACAGTTTTTCTTTATAATTAGTCGTGTTTTTCATTTTACATTGTTATATTATTCCCTTTTATTAATATTTTAGTATAATTCATATCGGTTCTCTATAGTGAAGTATTTTAAGCACTTGTTCCTTTGTTGGTAATGTTTCATTTGCGTTGATTGAATAATCTACAACATCAGTTTAATCTTACAAGAAGAAGAACTGCAAAAAGATAAGAAGAAGGAAAAAACAGCAAAAAATTTTTCATAATCTGAATATTAGTCAGAAATATTTATTCACATTCGATATCAATTTACATTCTCTTTTGAACTGAATCTAAATTATTATAATTTGTGTCGTTATTTAGGTTTTTTGGTTCTTTCCTGTTGAACGATGACAACCTTTATGTTGAAATTGCATAATTTAGTGTTTATTGAATTGATTTCATTACGTTTAAAGATTTTCATTAGTATGTCTTGTTGATATGATGTTGTAGGTAGAACATTCAGGTTGATTAAGACTTTTTCAGGGAAGAAATATTTACAATAAATACTCGTAATAGTCACAATTTCTAATGCAAATAAATGAAAGACTTAAGGCCCCCCCCCCCCCTCAGAAAATCCATTTTTTGGTAAAGTAATCGAAGTCGAGTTTTTATCATAGGAAGATGCAGCGAAGTTTCCTCTTTCAGAATATATATAAATTTTTAAAAAAAGGCTAAATTTTTACAGACTCTCATAGGAGATTTCTACCTCACTACCCGGTTTTCGGCGAGATNAAAAAACGGCCAACCCAAATCACTTGAAGTCTCACCAAAAAAAATTTCAGCCCGATCGGACTTGAAATGGCGGAGAAAAAGGGGGAAAACTGGTTTTTGATACCCAAAAAACTAGTTTTGAGAAAAATGCAAAATAAAAAAAACTTGTAGAAAAATTTTTTTTTCCGCTTATACGTAAATTTAGGTATACCATATCATAATATAACTTTATGTTAAAAAAAAAAATTTTTTTTTAATGCATAGATCTTCAAAAAACCTGGTTTTTCAGAGACTTCCCGACCTTTGATAGTTCTGATTTTTATAGCACACATAGAGGGGACCTTGATACACCTTTATACAAAAAAAAGAAAATCGAAAAATATTTTTTTGGCTCAGGAAAGGGGGTCCCCTTAAATGAGAAAGATAAACGTAATGAAATGAAACTTATTTTTATCTATATGAAAAAAAGCTGATATCGAAAATAGGATTATTCAGTCAATGAATGCAAATTTTAAAAATTCATTTAAAATACTGGTTATATATTTTGTATGCTAGCCTATAACTATAAAACCAATAGAAATACCCGATGATAAAGAAAATTCAAACGATCATGCTCAAATTCGGACTAATATAAAATCTGGTAGTCAATCAGCTCATGCATCTAGCAAATCGCGTTCAATAATTGATTATGAACAACCAAATCGGAATATAATAACAGTTCATGGAGTACGACCACATCACAATTATACAACAGATTCAACTGCTTCAATACCAATTATTAATCATAAAAAAGACGAGAAAAAACCTTTATCAAAAATGACACGTCCAAGTTCGAGAACATTGGTAGTAAAAAGTACTCTTCAAGAATTTCGTCAATATCCTGAACGATTTTTAAGTAAAACAAATCGTTATTTACCATTACTTCGTCATCAAGCTGTGAAAACAACTGAATCCAATAAATGTCATACAAAACAAGAAAAAGAACATACACAATTTTCATCATCTAATTCACATCATTCTAGTGAAACAAATGTAACATTTGATGATGAATCATTATCTCTTATTGAAGAAGTTAAAGAAAGGTTTATTCTATCTATTATATATTTCTATTGCTTTTAAATTGTTTTTGTTTATAGAAAATCTGATATTGATTCTCATATATCCGATTTGATTAATCATGATCATAGACAATCAAAAGAAGTTGATAAATTAAATAAAATCGATTTAATGAAAACAGTTAGTGATGATAAATCTGAACGTAAATTAGCATTATTACGTCTTCGTGATCGTGAATATAATCATTTACAAACATTAATTCATTCAAATCGTATTGATCATATTCTTAAACCATTATCATCAATTAAAACTATTGAAAATCAATCACGAAAAACAATAAATCTAAATTATATTTTAAATTCTATGGATTCATTCTATTGTTCGAAAACGCTTGATAAACATAAACGAAAACAAATATCGATAGATAAAAATCCATCGAAATTACCTATTTTAATATCTTGAAATATCAAAAACAACATAAAAAAATAAAATCATCATGTATTTTTTTTCTTTTGTTTTGATCTGAATAAATAAATCATCTTATTTCAATAGTAGTGATTTAAATAGGTGTCTATTTTGAAAATTGAGACCCAGTCAATTTTCGATGATATGTATGTGTGTGTGTGTGTCATATTTAGCATCCTCTTTTATTATTTTTTTCCTTTGCGGTATTTGATGCTTTAAGCTAAAGAAAAAAAAAAGTACGGATGTTTTTGATTCATTTTGCCATTTATCGATCGATTATTCATTTTTTTTTTTTTGTGTTCATGACACTTTCTATAATGTAAATAGGATATAGATTTCTTCAATGTCTTCAAGCTTTTTGATTGATATCTATTTACCAAACATTTCGTTGTTTTCATGAATATAAAATTATTATAATCAGAATTACTCGTATTTCATAACAACAGAATATAAACGTTTTTGTTTTATAATAACGGAAATACGTCCGATAACGAACGAGCTGCCAAAGAGGTAAATAATTCTTTTGATTTATAATATCCGGCTTTATCAATTCAAATTTATTCGTTAAAAAAGACCAAGATAGTCAAGTCATCATTTTTCTTTTTGTGTATTAAAATAGAAAGGATGAGTATATAAATTTTGTTTTTTTTTCTTATTCTTCACATTTATAGATAGTCCTTTAAGGTAGAAGAATCACAATGAGAATATAAGAAGTGAATACAAAATCGAAGAAACATATTATAGATTGACATTAGAAGAACAAAATATAAACGAGCACAATTGTGACAAAAAAAAAAAAAAAAAAAAAAGGAAAAATCGAACGGTATTTTCTGATTGTGTTTGTCGGTGTTTTCTTCTTCTTCTTTTTTTTCTGTCGTTTGAAAAATTTGTCATTGTCCTCAATTATTGAAAAGACGATCGGGCACAAAGAAGAGAACAAACGACAAAGCACCAATCTCGTTGATTAAATGGTTATTTCCTTCGTTTTTCTATCTTTTCAATAATATGAGAGATTGAACAAAAATCTCTTTTACTTCTTTTCTATTTCAAGGTATTTTATTCAATATTACAATTATTAATGATCATGGTATGAATATTAAATTGAATTATTGAATTATATAACAATAAAATATATTATACATCATGGTTAAACGTATTTTAAGTCATCCGAATGTTTATAATAATGATGGACGTGAGTATTAATGAATTTTGTTTTTTATTATTTTTCTTTTATTTGAAAATAATTATTTAAAAATTAATCATATATATCATTGTATTGTACTATTTAAAGTAAAATGTAAAAGATCTACATTTTATATGTAGACATTCTCTTAACATATGATCTTGTCGAAACATATTTATTAAGAGATTTAAAATCAATAATATTAAATACAAAAGAATTTCGTTGTCGAAAATTGAATAATTAATAACAAATGAAACTTTTTCTTTTCGGAATAGATCAATTAGATTATATCAATTAGTTTCTTGATCAGGTTGATTATTTCATATACGAGACAATGTTTGCTCTAGGATATTACTTTTATTTTTTTTTATTCTTCATTCTTTTTGCACCTGGATATAAAAAAAAAAAATACTATTGCGATGGAAAAGTAAAACATGATTTTAAACTTTTTTTTTGCGCTAATATAAAACTATAATTGAACTTACCGAAATTTCTTCAGGCGATACTAGAATAAAAGATATTGACTTGCACGTATAAACACTAATATTAAATTATGAGAATAACCTAACTAAGTTTAATTATTTGTACCTAATTTTCATTCATATATGAACATCAGTAGATTATAATCAATAACAATATAAATATTTACAGTGTCATATTGATGATTGCTAAGTGAAATAAAAGTATAATATGATTGATCGAGTAATCAAATAATTATAGATCAGATAAAATTATCCTATTTATTCTACACTTTTTCTGTTGTTTATGATAGACGAACAGTATCTTGATATGAACCTATCAAGTGATGAAATATGCCTGAAAAAAAATTCTCATTTAATTCTAGTACGAAAAGAATTATTATTTTATCAATGATGATCTCAACCAAGACGAATTAGTTTTGTACAACTCGTTATTTTAGATTAAATTGTAAAAATAAATCTAAATTTTTGAACTAAATAATTCCTAAAGATAATGGACAAAATCAGATAAAAAAGAAAAATATCAAAATTAACAAGCAATTATCATTAAATTGTTGTTAGTTTTTGAGTAAATTTTCTGTTGTTTTTTTTTTGTTTCTGCCAATATTTTATATGACATATATCAGATAAGATGTGATGAATTACGTTGTTGACAAGTTAATTATCATCTTATTCTTTTCTGAATAAAAGCAAAGTATTTATTTCAGGTGATGAACATAGAATGATTAGAAGACGTTCATATGAACGTGATAATGAAGTGGCTTTTATTAATAATACTCGTACAAATTCAGTTCCAATGATCATAATTAAAAATAATATATCGGATGTAGAACAACCGAAAAAGAAAAATAGTGTCGGACTTATTAATGTTACAACAATAAATAAATCAAATCAAATACAAACAGAAGTTCGTGAACAATGGAGTGAAAAACTTGATTTTCTTTTATCAATTATTGGTTTTGCTGTTGATCTTGCTAATATATGGCGTTTTCCATATTTATGCTATAAAAATGGTGGAGGTTTGTTATTATTATTAAAATTTATTCATTTTAAAATATGATTTTTTTTTTTTTTTTAAATTTTTCTTAGGTGCATTTCTCATTCCATATATTCTTTCAGTTATACTCGGTGGTTTACCTTTATTTTATTTGGAACTTTTACTTGGTCAATATTATCGACAAGGTTCAATAACATGTTGGAAAAAAATTTGTCCATTATTAGCTGGAATAGGATGGGCTGTAACTATAATTGCATTCTATACGGATTTTTATTATAATGTTGTTATATCATGGGGTTTATATTATTTATTTGCTTCATTGAGACGAATTTTACCATGGAGTGCATGCAGTATGTTATATTACTTGTTTATTTTTGTTTTCATGATGATTTTTTGTTCTTTTTCTTAGGTCATGCATGGAATACAAAAGATTGTTCTACTGTTAATATACGTCGTAGTTTTTTAGAGAATTGTATGAATCAATCAAATAATACAATAAGTTCATCTGAAAAATTATTAGAAAAAAAATTTTTATATGAAAATTGTTCCGAAGAATTAACACGTTTAAGAATTGTATCACCAGCACAAGAATATTTCCAGTAATTTCATAATCTTGTTTTTGTTTTTCTTAATTTAAAATAATTTTTTTTTTATTAGTTTACAAGTCTATCGACTTAAGCCAGAATCAAATTTTAGTTTAGGTAATTTAGGACATATCAATTGGGAAAATCTAGCTTGTCTGGCTATTATTTATCTTATTTGTTATTTTTCAATGTGGAAAGGTATTAAAACATCGGGCAAAGTAAAAAGCAATAAAAACTTTTTCGCTTTTTTTTTTTTATTTTTGAATTTTTTTCAAATTAGGTTGTTTGGTTTACTGCATTATTTCCTTATGTTGTATTAGCAATATTAATGGTTCGTGGATTGTTTTTAAATGGTTCAATGAAAGGCATTGAATACTATATTCGACCAGATTTAAGTAAATTAACTGATGCATCTGTATGGGTTGATGCTGCTTCACAAACATTTTTTTCATTGGGACCTGGTTTTGGTGTATTAATGGCTTTTGCAAGTTATAATGATTTTCATCATAATGTTTATCGGTATGAATTTTTTTTTTTTGACATATAAATTAATATTATTTTTTGTTCATTTTTAGAGATGCAATGATTACAGTAGCAGTCAATAGTTTAACAAGTTTTGCTAGTGGATTTGTGATTTTTATGTTTTTGGTAAGTTTTATTGATAGAGAAGAAAAAAAGGAAAACTAATACTCAGGGATGTCTCGAGGTCGACACGATTGACAGAGCTCGAGCGTTTTTTGTAGGACTGGTGAAAAAAATAACTTCGCTGAAGAGAAACGAAAAGTTTTCAAGATTGGAAATGAGTCATTGACTTTCCTGCTAGTACTGTTCGCAATACTAACGAGGGAACTATCTTAACTAACACTCTCCGTTTGAGCTCATATTGGGCCCACAGATAGGTCTCGGTGAGAGTAACAAAAGCATAAAAGGATTTGTCTCCGTAAGCCTTTATCGCCGAGTTATAATAAGTTTACTAGATTTTTGACTCATTTTTAGGTACTCTCTGGAAGAGCGAGTAACGGACTATTTGATTCGAAACGTTGCTTATAGATAGGTACAATGAGTTTTAGAGTATTCTGAAAGTTTCAATCGAAAAGAAGGTACTTTTGTCGAGTTGTTCAATTTTCAAGTGAACTCGATTTGTTGACATGTCTGTATCAAAAGGATTTTTATTAGACCTATATATAGACAAAATTTTGAATCAAAACTTCTTTACTCATTCTTCCGAGGAGTATCTAAAAGTCGGTAAATCAATCATAACTCGCCACCAAAGACCAATGAGAACGAATGAATTTGAAATTTTTCTATTCTCACTGAGATCTGCCTATGGGTCCAATATGATCTCAAACAGTGGGTATCAGTTGAAGTAGTTCCCTTGTAAAACTTTTGGATGCCAATAAAACTCATAGTTTATCAATATGTCGGACTCGGTGAGACTACCTAAAATCCATTAAGGTTATCGCTCATGCCTTGTTATCCGAAAGTTTTGAGCGCGTTACTGAATAATACTTGAAAAACACAGTTCTTTCTCGAAATACTGGAGCATCAAGAAATGTTCATTCTCACAGGTGTAACAGTCAAAATATCTACCAACTATCCTTTAATATCAGTCAGTATCACGAAAAGAAATCGAATAAAACTGTGAGATCAGTCATATGAGTTTTACAAGCTTTCCAAATTCATCATAAATCAAATCAGTTCTATTGATCGAATTCCAACAATGTCTGTTTTCTCCTCACATTACAAGTACATTTATCATGAATGACCTTGCCTACTTAATCAAGAATGTTTGTACTCAATTGAAATATACAAATAATTTCACATTTTGAAAAGAAAGCATATTATTTCGCTTTTATTTTATGAGCTGAATGAAATAAGATAAAATAAATTTTAATATTTTATTTTTATTCATTTGATTGATTGAAGAAAAAAAATCTTTCTTAATCAATCAATCATTAAATATTTTGTATTTCTAGGGTTATATGAGTGAAATATCAGGTCGAGATATAAAAGATGTTGCTGAACAAGGTTCAACACTTGTTTTTATTGTGTATCCAGAAGCAATAGCAACAATGCCATGGGCACCTGTTTGGGCTGTATTCTTCTTTTTAATGTTATTAACACTTGGTTTAGATTCATCAGTACTTTCTAACTTAAATATTTTCTACTTAACTAAAGAAAAAAAAAAATTCATTTTATTTTTGATTTAGTTTGGTGGAAGTGAAGCAATAATAACAGCTTTAAGTGATGTATTTCCAGTTCTTCGTCAACATCGAGAATGGTTTGTTGGAATTTTATTTTCATTTTACTTTATTATTGGAATACCAAGTTGTACTGATGCAGGTGTTTATTTTGTTGAATTATTACAAAATTACGCTGGTATTTCTTTTTTCTGTGAATTAAATTTATTATTGTTTTTATTTTAAAGCTTTCTATTCAATAATTATTGCTGTGCTTTTTGAAGCAATAGCTGTATCTTGGCTTTATGGTATAACACGAATTAGTGAAGATATTAAAGAAATGCTTGGAACGAAACCAGGAAAATTTTGGATTATAACATGGTGTTTAGTTGCACCATTATTTCTCGGAGTAATAAAGAAAGATCATATGTTTTTTCTAATGAATGATCCATAAAGAATGGGATACTTTTATTTTTGTTTTTTACCAGTGCAGAAATAGTCGAGTGTAACTTTTTATTCTCCTTGCAGTGGCTCCGAAAGAACTACTAATAAAATAATCTTATAAATGAAATGTTAGCTCTTCTAATGTGTTTATGGTGTGGTTAGATCTATCTGATGTCCTGCTTTTGATGTAGGATGACTTTGATTAATCAAATGATCATGCAGTAGAACTTAGGGATTAAACAACATTAGAAGTCTTGATTTTTTTTTATGACAATGTTGAGCCGACAAAAGCAGCTTATGTCCCATAATTTTAAACTAATAAAACAAAAGGAACGAGTGAATACATAAAAACTAATTTTGAAACAATATACATTTATTTTTGGCACGTATTATCAAATAATCACCTGATTTTCTTTGAGGAATTGTATAATCACGAAAAATATTTTATCCATATTAGATATTATTTGAACTTCTTATGTGACGAGGTTTACAATACATACATTAACTATAATCTCCATTGTTTTGTGAATCCCCAATAGTGATAATACGGTCTATTTTCGGATTATTACATATAATTTGTTAAGCTAGTGTCAAACTTTCGAAACTTATATTAAGCACAATTAACCCTCGTCGTCAATCTAGATCTTACAAGAAATCCGCAAAATCTCTATTTGTTGATGGTAAAGAATATTTTGTTTAAGAAAATTGTAATTTTTTTTTCTTTTTTTCAAAACTATTAGTTTTGTAAGCCCGATATTTTCGAGACTGAGACATGCTTGAGTGGTTAAACTATGCTATAGGACTCTCTTTAAAATTCTGCATCTTCCGATATATTTTTCAAAATTTAGAAAACTTCGCAAAAGACCTTTTTATGATCAGTCTATTCCAATGTTCGTTTTTAATTCAGAAAAGCTTAAAGATTTTCGAAACTAGGAACCTTGTAAACATAGAGTCTATAGGTGTCTGCAGAAAATACAAGATCGCAACTGTATCATTTGAATAGATGTTAATTTTTAGCCTACGAAAAAAAACACAATAAATACTTTTGTAGAGCGACAGATCCTTTATCCAATGATATAAAAACAATCTATCTCGATTATATCTGCACTGCGAAACTAAAATAATAAAAGTGCCTCATTCTTTATCGACCAACCATTATAATTATTACTCTTTGTTAATTTTCGAAGGGCATTGTTATATCTGGTCTTATTCAACATATTCATCCAAATTATGGAAAATTAAGTGATCCATTTTATTATGAGGTATACGAAATTATTATCTCTCGAAAAATATAATGACCGCGGGTACTTGTTTTCATAATTCAAGATAGGAAAAAAGCTAGAGAACTGCAGTTTTCGTCATTGTAGAGACAATTAAGTGCTCTATTCATTCATTAATAAATGAACAGAAAAATCAAGTTATCAGATAGTGTTCGTTATTAATCTTTGAAAGGTTCCGATAGGATTTTCTTAACTCTTATTATGACCTATCGATTTGAAATTTGCAAAGAACAATAGCCCAATAGATCGTCTACAAAATGTTGAAAGGCTAGTTTCTCTAGTTATTATGATTGAAAAGTGACATCCGTTTTTCTGCAATCCATGACAGTGTTTTTTCATAATAATACAACTTGTAAGCTCAAAGATGAGGAAGTAAACTGTGTAGAAAGAATATCGATTCAAAATATGTGATTAAAATGTAAAACAAAAAAATATTTAATTATTTTGTATCATCTTGGTCACATTGTATTAGTGTTATAAGAGTCGTTGATATGTTTTCTTTTCAAGAGTTTCGTTATGCAAGTTTCCTTTCGAAATAACAACAATCATAAAAGGGATTATATAAGCGCATGAATTAACTAAATGTTATATTATATAAAGATGATTACAATCCATCAAAACAACACTAAATATTCGTTTATCTGAATAAATAATATTTCGTAATCTATTCCTTAGAAAACTGTGCTTTTTTATTATTTTTTTTGCATTTTAATTTACTTACTTTGAATCTAATGGATTTTCGTATTTTCTCGAAGTTTCATAGATGCTGACTTAACTTTGTTTTCAAAAGACTCAGCTTGTTACAATATTACTACAATAATATTTTCTTGTTTTTTTTTTTGAGATACACTTGTGTATGATTTTGCAGGGAATCAAATAGTGAATTTTTTTTTCAAAAAATTCAGTTCGAATCTTGTGAAAATTAGAGAAAGTATTGAAAAAATACGGACACTCTCATTCTTTTGAGGCTGCCTGTTTTGTTCTTTCCACATAGTTTATCTATTCATATTCAAGTACACAAATTATTCGAGATGCTGAATAATTAGTGCCGCAAAGAAAACCTTAATCAATAACCTGCTTTGCTATATGGACTTGTAAGTTTGTGTTATGAGACCGGCCTTTCAATATTACGTGAAAGATCTTTTGGGCTATTATTCTTTGCATATTTAAAACCTATAGATCACGATACGAATTAAGAAAATCGTGCCTGAATTTTTCAACAATTAATAAAAAAAAAATCTGAAAAGTCAATATTTTATTATCGTCTCTAAGTAAGTCGATAGAACACTTAATTGCCTTCAGAACGGTAAAAACTGCATCTGTTTAATTCTTTTCATTCTTGAGTCTTTGTAAAAATACCCATAGTCATTATATTTTTGAATAGACAGTAATTGTTAATTATAAAAAAATTTTAGTATCCTAACTGGAGTCATGTAATTGGTTGGATATTTGCATTATCATCAGTAATATTCATTCCAGCTGTTGCTATTTATCAATTATTAATTGAACGAGGAAATTTATCAACAGTAATTAAAAAAAAAAGAATTTTGATTAATGTTTATTTATTTTTCTTTTTTTTTCATTAAATAGAGATTTCGTTTAGCAATAATGCCATGGAAAGAACGACAAAAACATATAAATCCTGATATTATAATTAGTACAAATTTTGTGGAAACACAATATATAATTTAAGAGACAAATTAATTCATTTCTTTTATGTGTGTTAATCTTGTGTTTTCTTTTTCTTGTTTTGTTTGTCGTTTGTACACACACGTCTGTATTTTTCCCCCTCATATATTTTGAACACTTAGTCTTGTATTTCATATTAGCATATTTTATTTTGGCAAGGTCATTAGAATACATTTATGCATTAAGTTCTTCATTTTTTTTAAAACACAACAACACAAAAAAAAAATGAAACAGTATATAATAAATGAAAATCCTCTTCTAAGGTCATCATTTCCTTATTAGCTTATGTCATCTATCTCAATCAAACAAATGTCTTATTTCATTTTCTTTTATATAAGTCTACAATTACCTCCAAGTGCGCTCGCCGACATTTGAACAGGATCAACTTTCGTATGCATATTCTTCTCTCTATTTTACATAAGTAGAATAATGATAGGAGAGAGAGAGAGAGAGAAAAGAAAGATCGTTCATGATTAAAATTACTTAACAAAAAAAGCAAAGAAACACAAGTAGTGTTCTATTTCGAATAACGTTTCAATATGAAAGTAAGTTATTATTGTTTAATAAATTACTTATTAATATATAATAAAAAATTGATTTTAATAGACAACTTTGTTCATTATTTATTTTACTCTAATTTGTTCTTATATTAATGCTGGTAAATGAAATACATTTGACAAAGAACAAAATATTAATATTTTTTATTTATTTTTTTTTTATAAAGAATTTTGTCAAACAGATGATTGCCGTGGTGGTGAATGTGAAATTTTACGACTTTCTAATGGATTAATAAAGAAATCTTGTCATTGTGTTCAAGTAGTTTAAATCAATATTTGTTTTATTTTTTGATTTTATTTAAATTTTTCTAAAGGGTGTTTGTGGTGAAACATGTCAACGTTTATGTAATGCTAGTTCAAAATGTGATGCTCATCCATGTTGGTTTGGTGGTACTTGCGTTAATGTTGCTAATTTAGATTATTTTTGTTTATGTCCACCGAATTATACTGGTAAAGATTGTCGGACTTTAATTTCTTGTCAATCAAATAGCTGTCTTAATGATGGAGTATGTGTTCTAACTGGTATGTTTATTAGAATCTATGAACGATAATATTTTTTTTTTCATTTTTGATATATCAAAGAAATTAATAGTTGTATATTGTTGTTGTTTATTTTTTATAATTTAAATTAGGTCTTGGTGCTCGATGTAATTGTCCGGAAAATTTTCGTGGTGATTATTGTCAATATACAACACTACCGAAAGCAAATAAAAAAATTCCAATTGTTGAAAATCGACCATATGATCAAGATATAATAGCAGCTATTGCTGGTTTAGGTTCATCAAGTGCTAATCATCATGCTGTTGATCATCGAACAAATAGTTATGTTATAGCTGTGGGTGATCATTCAAAATTTGTTTTTTGTTTAACAAATCCATGTGAAAATGGTGGAAGTTGTTTTATAACGAATTCAGCAACAACGAAAGTAACATAAAAATGATTATTAAACTTTCTAGGAAAAACAAAAAGATTATTATATTTACTTTTATAATAGGGTATTTGTATTTGTCATGAAGGATTCATAGGTGATTATTGTGAAATTCTATATAATCGCACATTAAATGGTATTCGAGAACAGAAGAGTTATTGTTCAACAAGTCCATGTATAAATGATGGTACATGCGTTGAAAAAGGACTATTCAATGGTTATTGTCGATGTACACCAGAATATCGAGGTACTTATTGTGAAACAGCTGTACACCCATTTGGTTGTAATCCAAATCCTTGGTAAAAAAAAAAACAAATATAAAAGAAAAAAAAAATAAGATTGAAAACAATATATTTTATTTTGTAGTAAAAATGGTGGCACGTGTGTTTTATTGGAAAATAATCAAGGTACAAAAAAAAAACAAAAACTAAAAGTTCTATATGATGACGATGATTCGTTTTTTTTTCTGAATATATTTAGCTCAATGTTTATGTACAGCAGTGTTTCGTGGTGTAACATGTAATCAATTTAGTTATGTACCTTGTGGAGGTGCTACTTGCCATGGTACACAGGTAAAGAAGTAGAAAAGATTTAGTGTTATTCTTGTTTTGTTTCTGTTTTGGTGAATTTTATTTTTAAAATCTAGGGTACATGTACGGCTAATGAATGTGTTTGTAAATTGGGTTTTGCTGGACCAAGATGTGATTCAACAGATTTTTGTTCAGCGTATCCTTGTCTAAATGGAGGTAAACATTTAAGAATATTTTCGATAAATCTATGAATAGTTTTTTTTTTTTTTATCAACTTTTATACATTAGTGAAATGAGAACGGATAACAAAGCAATGTTAGTCGAAAAACATTTTTTGTTAATTTTTGCTTGAGATGATGAAAGTTTTTAGAGTTTTTTTAGGAATAGGACGAATTCTAAAACAGAATTCTTATTATTGGGAATTTAATTAAGATATAAAAATTTCAAAAATATAGAACTTCTGCATATTTTGTGAAATATGACCTACAAGAAATGTTGAAGTATATGTAAATTCTACTTTGAACGAAAAAAAAAAAACTAAGCAAAAAATGTTAAAGTGTAAAATGATCGCAAGATAAAAATATCGACTTATTTAAATATCAAAACACTACAGATTAGTATTTAGTCAATGATAAACGATTCAATCTGTTTATCTCATTTATAAAAATTTATATTCATAAGAAAAGTGTTTTTTTAAGAAGAGAAAATTTGAAATACAGCAAAAACATTAATAAACAGATTAATTTGAATTATGCATATGTTTAATATCAAGTTTTTTTGGGAACGTAGGTAAGTGATAGTTATGAGAACATACTCATCCATGCAAACATCTTCATTATATCTTACCAATTAGATAAGTGTTCCTATTCATTTTAATAGCCAACTGAAAGTAAAATTTACTGATAAAAAAATCATATACGAATAATGTCTCGTTATACCATATGATCTACTACCTTTAGAACAATCTTCCAGTGATTAGTCATGGCAAGTACATCGTGTTTCATTTTTATAATGTTATAAAAATATAATATTTTTCCATTGGTAGAAAATTAAAGTAAGGAAATGATATGAGAGAATATTAAAAGCAAAACTTCGGCAAGATTATTAGAATCAATCATGGAAATTTAAATCCAATGAATATGAGTTTTCAGTTTTCTTTCAATCTTTTATCCCAAGAATTGATTAGATATTCATGAATTTACTCGTTTTTTGGTTATTTTATATTTAGGTACATGTATTCGAACAAATGAAGAACCTTATGGTGGTTGTAGTTGTCCATCTGAATTCTCAGGTCCAACTTGTAGTAATGATCCTTGTAATCCATCACCATGTTTAAATAACGGTTACTGTGTACGAAAACCCGATAATCAATTTTATTGTCAATGTCGTAATAGAAATAAGGGTGTTTATTGTGAACGTAAGTTTATTTTTGAATAAATATTCTTTTTGATTTGTCTTATATATATATATATATATATTTGATTATTTAGAACAAGAATGTTTTCCATCGGATGCAACAGTTGATGTTCTTAATGTTGGTAAAGTTCGATTATCATCATTGAATATTGGTGATCAAGTTCGAATAATTGATGATCAAAATCAAGTCAGTTACTCACCAATAATTGCTTTTCTTCATCGTGAACTTGATGAAAAAGCTTCATATAAACGTATTCGTACAAAAAATGCTGCCATTGAATTATCTGATCGTCATTTAATTCGTCATCGTAATGATGGTTTTATTTGGGCTGAAAAATTAATAAAAGGTGATGAAATACTTGTATCATCATCTAAAAATACAAATAAAACAAATTGGGAAAAAATTATTGATATAAGTGAAGTTAATAGACAAGGTCTTATGGCTCCATTAACTGAACAAGGAACAATTATTGTTAATAATGTTCATGTTTCATGTTATGCTCTTGTTAAATCTCATACACTTGGTCATTTTGCTTTAGCACCTTATCGATTGTATCATCGTTTATTTGGACACACATCAGATAACAATACATCACCTATACTTACTTATGCTAATATACTTCTTCAGTTTTTCAAGAGTTTACCTATTGCAAAAGACATTATTTTTTAATTTTATTTGACATATACGGTATAATCGTAGACATTAATCAATGTTTATCAATTTTTTTTTCTTTTTTGTTTCTTTTAATTAGATCAGTCTGATTTGTTTCCGAATAAAGTTTATTCGAAGATTTTTTTTTTTGTTTTTTTGAAAATATAATATTTATAAAACAAAGTCGGATTTTATTATATAAAATAATCTCTAGTAAACTAAAGAAAAAATTTTTAGTTGCTATTACGTATCCACTGTAATGATCATTCTACCCTATAAGAACCGAACGCATCAGCACGCGTACAGAAATGTTATGTACACGTGCCAAGGACATTTAGCTGACAAGAGTACTTTATCTAGATTTTTTGTGGTAACAATTCTAATCCGTCAAGTTTCGTTTATTGATCTATTGACAAAATAGTCTTAATATACATGATAAATTTAATTTTCGATCGATATGATAAAAAAAACATTTTCATCTTTCATCTATTAATAAAATTTATGAAAAATAAAAAAAAAAAACTTCCTCAATTTTCCTAAGTATTTAAAATATATTTTTTTTCAATATCAAATGAAAATTTGAAAGAAAAATCAGAATACCAAATAATCACGTAATTTATACAGATCAACAAAAATCATTTTTGTACTTATCGACAACAGACGGAAAAAATCTTCTGTTCTTACTCATTCCGTAATATCTATTAATAAACATATAGTCTAGTGTAAGGATGTGTAAATGTCATGTGATTCAATAACTCGTACATCATCAGTTATTGATAAATTTTGTTTTAATCAATTATTTATTCTTATTCATATTATTCAACAACTATTTTATTTCCACTTGTCAACCAGAGACGAAGGATACGTATGTATCCTTCAGATAGTACAACGTTCTCTCATTGATATTAGAGAAGTCATTCGGTTCAAGAAGAAAAGTAATTGATATAAAGAACAATGTGATATTCACAGCTGTTTATCGTTTTGTCAGTTTTCATTTCTAAAATGTTTTGATCTCGAATGTCTTGCGGGTAAAGCCGGTCGGATAGGTCCCGAACTCGCTCGAATCCATATCTAAAAAGTTTGCATCCAACGGGTTCTACTCGCGGGATAGAACAAACGAAATTTTTCGAGATTCAGAACTCTGGATATTATTAATGTGAATTATACATGCAAGAATAAGTATATTTAAATGATTCGTGCAGATAATAATTTCAATTGTCAACTTCAACGAGTAACTATTTGATTCGGATACATGAAAATGATTAAGAAGAACTCAATGATCAAGATAAAAATTTCGATAGTAATTTTTTTCAAAAAAAAAACAATTAACAATTACTTAGTATTGCTTAAGATACAAAATAAATTCTTCTTAGAAATTTATTTAGTTGAAAAAAAATCTAATTAGATTTGGATAGTCAATAATCTACTACATGTGATTGATTTTTATTATCAATATTCTTATTACTTTTCTTTACATGATTCTATACGTTCTATCTTATATTTACAGATTTACAACGAATTATTATATATCACACAAGCAAGCTTATCACTATCTTCATTAGAATGATTTATTTTACGCATTCGTTGATGACCAATGTATATTTGGTGATTAATGTTATGCATATTGAACAAAATAAAATCGTTCGACAGTTATCTGTTACTTGAACAATCGCGCTTAAATATGAATTATTTCGAGTGACAACAAAGAAAAAGATCAATTCATTGTCTCACATGTAGATGTATTTGGTTAAGCCTTTCACATTAGTACTTCAAATTATGATTCATCTGATTTCATAGCAATTATTCATGTGGAAGCTACCAGATGCTACGTTGAAATATCTAGAGACATTCTAGTACAGATAATTGTTCTTATTTTCTCTCGAAATAATTTTTTAATCAAATGTCTTTTAACAAAAATAAATCAAGTTTTATTTCTCTGTAAAGATGTTGATTCTTGTGCTGTTTTTTTTTTCCGTTGATGTTTTATACGTCATTCTAACAGATACACTTGTTATTAGGTAGTTACTGCTTTAGGACCATTGAGGTCAGGCAGTAAAACATAATAATTCTTTTTTATTTACTCAGCAAACTCTAATCCAAATATAGAACAAAGACTATGTTATTTTCTCCTTTCACACTCCTTATTTATCAGTGAACTAAACTAACTACACACATTTGTACATATGACTATTTCTGTCATATCACGTGTACATGTCTTTTTCTAGCTAATTCTATTAGGAAAAAGAACAACGAACAACCTAAATACGAAACTCGTAGATTTCTCCAAAAGAATAATCGATCATGAGAAAAAAATGGGGAAGAAAGAAAAAAAAAGGAGGGATATAAAATACTGATGCTAGTCCGTTTATCATTCATAATATACAATTTACACTGAAACGATATCAATAACCATAAGCAATGAGTTCTTCTGGTGCCAGTAAGTAGATCCTTGTATAGAAGTTTTTTTTTTATTTTTCAACTAATTTTATTTCTTTATATGAATAGATGATAAAACAGCTAGAGCAGCTGAAATTGCCAGAGCAGAAATTGCTGGTAAAGAAACTCCAGCAAGTGATCCTCGTAAACAAGCTGATGCAGAAAATAGAGGTCAACTAAGTGGTGATCAATCAACAATTAGAGAAACTCCGGTAGCTGCTGTTGGTGCTACACCTCAATCAGCTACATGAAGCAAAAACAAACTAGACAATCAAATCTTTTTATCTATAAATGTCTAGTAACAAATATTTATTGTGTACAATCCTTCAGATAATCAGGCAATTCTGTATTTATAGTCCGGAACGCACATATAAATAATCATTTGTTCACCTTCTTTTTTGTTTTTATATAAAATAAAGATTAATTCAAATGAAATATTTCAATTAAATGATAAAAAAAAGACAAAAATATTTCTTGTTTTCAAATTCATTTTCATATATATATTAAAATTTACAAAAGCGTTACTAATTATTAATGACAGCCAAATATAGGATAGAGATGTGCAGGGTAAACTTTTCCTGTATGCTATATCCTGATGGTGAGAAATTTTCTAACCCTTACTCTACCTTTTTCTGCAAGGTGGAGTAAGACGACCCTGTATATCTCTAACATGGGATAATAAAAAGATAAATAACATTCATTCAAAAAAAAGAAAAGAATTAAGATGATCAAAGGTTTTATAATCAGTAAGAAGGATTAAGCAAATCACGTTTAACCTTTTACCTCCCAATGGCGGATTCACAAAAGCTACTAATAAAATAAATATACAAATAGAGTACTGATCTCGTCCATATGATGATGATGTAAATAGAACGACCATATGTATTTTACTTTTACTTGGAATAGTTTAATCAGTCCAATGGTCCTTGGATGAAAGTAAAACGGATTAAACAGTGCGACTTTTTTCCTTTACAACGATAACTTTGAGTAAACAAGAGAAATATCTTGTTCTTTGTTTTTTGATATGACTAATAAGATAAAATAAATTAAGCAGATATGAAAAAAAAGTAATTTTAAAAGCACATATACTTTAGATACAAATTTAAAGAAAAAGACAACACTTCTTTAGTCACTAACAATAGAAGATTTTGTACTATTATAAAAGAACAGTAGACATATTCGGATCAAGTTAAAGCTCTTATTGCTAAATTAATAAATTTGACATATGACCTGTCTATGATGTGCATAGAGCAAGATAATCGATTTTATAGGTATTTACAGTATCGTATATGGATGATATCCAGAAGTCAAAATTTTAACACCATTTTTCTGATGGTTGGATAGAATTCATCGCAAAACTTAGAAAAGAATTTACAAAAAAAAGTAACAAAAAACAACGAGCTCTATCCAGTTATTAGGAAAAAATTGTTAAAGTTTTGACTTGTAGATATCCTACAGTATCAACTGTAAATACCTATAAGATCGATTTTCTCGTTTGATGCAAACCCTAAGCACATCATATTTTAAATTTATTAGTTTCCTAGTGAAAGCTTTAATTTGTCTCGAACATGTCTAATGTTCTTCTCTAACAGTAGAAAACCTTCCATATATAAGTAATAATGTAATCATTTTATTGACGATACATATTTCGTTCAATTTCTATTATGATAAGGTTTATAAACAAGCAGTCACTTTAGAGTCTTTTCAATTCTTTAGCTTCTTTAATCTGTCAAGCTTTTGGAAAAGTTGTGATATGCATTCAATTTATTAGTAAACATTTTCATCGATATTTATCACAGAACAAGTCTTTAATATGTATTGTTGTTTGCAAGTAGAAAACCTTTTTTAAGGAAAACTTTATTTTATGAAACACATATTAATCAAACAACAAAAAAAATATACAGTAGTGGACAAAATTATAAGAACAGACAGTTTTTTTAGTATTTTCATTTCATTTGTCTTTACTTTTCATCTGCTCGAAATAGTTCATGTATCTATACATATGCATTTCGACATGCTCTATCCGAAACTGAACTCGGATTTTCTCGTTTTCAATATGAAGTTTTAGAACGTACATGTTTATTAAAAACCGTGGTTTTTTGTTGGACAAAATTATAAGAACAAAAAAAGGTATTTTCTCATTTTTTNTCTCTCGTAGCATATTTTAAAAAAAGAGGAATCTATGAAAAGTTGCCAAATTATCTGTTTTTGACACGTGCCAAATTTTTTCAGTTTTTTGACCAGAAAAAGGGCTTTAGAAACTGCAAGACACATATATTCTTGACCGCCGTGATATTCTCTATCGAATGGTGTATGAAAATAAAAATAAAAAAATTTCACTGCAACTTTGATTTCCGTGCATCTTATATACCTGGCAACATTATACAAAAAGATTTCAATTGACATTTCTTTATGTCATGAAATCATTGTGTTAAGAGAAATTGATTGTCTTACTCTTCGACTATTTTTTAAAGTTAATTACGGTTCGTTAGACAGATTTCCTCTTTTCAAAAAAACAAAAAAGAAAAAAAAAGAAATCTTTATTACCATCGAATTTACTAATCATTTCATGTTATCATGTATATTAATATATTGTTTTTAATAATGAATATTTTTCAAGGTTTCAGTACGAATCATAGATCTCTTTATGCTTTCATTACAATGTTGAATTTATTGTTTGATTAGGATAGTAAATTTTTACTTGTTTTAGAATTTCTTTTGTATTTGTTAGCACAAGATAAATACTTGAGAATTTGAAATAGTTTAACAAAAGAGTTGCGATTAAAATCAAGTTTTATCTAGAATGTGACATTGATATATGTAGAAATATTAATATTGAAATTCTGTTTCTAGAAAAAATACTACATATCGGATTAACAACGAATAGATATTATATTTAAATTTCCGTTCGTATCGATTTAGAAAATATTTGCTCATTTTTTGAAATCCAGGGACACATAGTGACTTGCAGCAAAATCGAAGAAAACCTATGTTGAAATACTTCAAGATGTTCGAAAATGTAACTCTAAGAAACTAGAATTTCGACGCCTCTATTTCCAATCTTTCAAAATATTTACATTGAAGAAAAAAATTTTTATTTGTGCATAAAACTACGGTTTTTGTTCCAACCTTAGTCCTTCAAGCTCCATTTTTCTTTCGAAATAAATTTCTAAACTGACTAGCCATGATATATAACGAACTCATTAAAAAGTTCTATGACTATAACAGTACAGACATAAGAACGTGTCAAGTTGAAATTTTTTCATAAGTAAATAAAAATGTACGGATCGTTATACGTCATATTCTAAACAAGGTATGAACAAACATTCTAAGAACAAGAAAATCTTCAAGTGTTTTATTGTGCTCTACCCATAGGATACAAAATTTCATTAATACATTCATTTATGTAAATAATACTGTAATACACTTATCAATTAAAGAGATTTAGAGAAATCATTGATATGTTTTTGTATGTTTATGAAAGAGAGAATAAAATACACAGAATAATTAATTTGTAAAATTTCAGAAGCCTGTCTGAAAAGGATTTTAAGAAATTAATTATATATACTAACCTAGATAATATTTTATGTCGAATCACAATTAAGTTGTATGTCCAATATATAATTAGATATGTTGCTAGTTTATTTCTTACTTCGTCTATTAGCCAAAACGAAAGTTTTTATCACAATTCATTATTAATTTAGATCTAAAATATTTATGTAATAATAAAAAGTACTTTAAATGAAGAAAATCAAAATTTTGCCGAAATAATTATTGATATATTTTAAAATTGGTATAAATTTCAATAAAAATAAGCTTTCTTTATTCTATCATTAAAGTGCTATTGAGTTGTGATTATGACTTGTGTAATGTTTCTGTCTTTGAGTAAATGATTTGATACCATTGCTGTCATATAATTCTTCATGTAAATATGAATTATAGTTCAGAAGCGACATCGATATACAATGAAATATTTCTCAAATATTTAATAAAATTTCTCACATAATCAAATGATGAAGAACTATTTTGAACTAGTGTGAATCATCGATTCTTTTTTTTTACTAGGGTTGCCGGTACATCCAATTTTTCTAGTATTATGCACTGTTAATCTATGTTCTGTTAAACTATTTGTCCATCAGCATCCTTGGAGGTTGTATTCGTATCACTTGGCAAAATGTATGCATGGCGACAATATTGCTTATTGCCTAGAAATTAGTTCTTGAATAAGGAAAATATTTTTCATAAAATCATTATTTCAATTTTATTTCTTTTTCTGTCTCACTATAAACTTGATTATAGTTATAATAAAATAGCAGATGTTCATTCAAGTATGGTTAATAATATCTCCTATTTAAACTTCATTTTGTATAAGAGAATGAATATTTTCTTTGTTAATATAAAATTTCTAAAAACTTCATATAAGATTATTTAAAGTATTTTTTTGTTGAATTCAATTGAAGTAAAAACTACAATGTTCAATAGATTTTTAAAATTTATTTTTTTCCATTAATTCCATTTGAAATTGAATTTTCTTTTAATGATAATCTATAATACATTGTAAAAAGATTATTTTGTATCCAAAAAAATTTATTTAATGCTTGTATAGCGGCACGTTTCTTTTTAATATCAAAATTTTCTAATTTCCATATTGTATCAATCATTAAATGTTCCAGATAACCAAATAATGTAATAATAGGCATATGATCCATATTAATTTCTTTTAAATTTTTTTGATTTTCATGTAATTCTCCCATTTCTGATAAATATTGTAAAAATGTATCATTCCATTCGGTTTGTATTAATATACGTTTTAAATAAATATTTAATATATCTTTAAGAAGATTAGTTTGCGAACACATAACTGTAAATATTGTTCCTGTATTTAATGAAAGACTTTTAAATTCATCATTCGGAATATTAAAATATTGTTTTGTTACATCAAATGAATATAATTTTTTATAAGCTGTTTCAACAATATATGGAATACGTGGAAATAAAATTGGAGCCAATGTGTTAAGTATATAAATATCATCTTTAGTAAAATTAAGAAATTTTGACATATAATCAAAATTGTAACGAAGATCGGTCTGAAGACGAGTTCTATCGATAGGTTCCGCCATTGTAATATGTCACCAATTTAATCTACCTGTTAGTAAAAGAAAAAAAGAAGTTTTTTTAATAAATGACTTCTTTCTTGAAAGGAGAAACTGTCACATAAATTATTTCATGAAGTAGTACTTTTTCTTCCTAGTCAAAATGACGTTAATTAGTTCAATCGTGCAAAATAACAAAAGTTAGAATATGGAGGCTCAATATCTTTGTATATAAAGCTCCTCAAATAAACCTGCTATTAATTTCACCGACATACGAAGAACAGTGTTGAATGCACTTAAATAAATAATGAAGTAGCAAGAAGCTTTTCCATGATTATAATATTAAAAAAAATAGTTCAGAATGCCATAAAAGCATGTTTTATTTGCATTTCTCCATCAATAATAACGATATGGTTCATTCAAAAAACAGGAAAGTAGTTCAGGGACAAAAAAAAATGTCACGTCTAATTGTTTTCACAAATAATTTGTGGATCAAATCTTGCAACATGTTTTACGTCACTTTTTAATGACAAGAAAACAAAAAATCTTTTAATTCTACAAATTCATCCCCGAGAATCTAACATAATTATTCGAATGCAGAAAGAAAGTAGGTCTGTGCTGTCGTCATATCTAAAATATGTAGATTTACTTTTTTCTCTTGACTATTTTACATAAGATAATAATCTTTTGTTGAGTATTTTTAAGTTTTCGTAAATTGTAAAATTAAAACTGAGTAAATGTAACCTATGTCTTATATCTTGACAATTTTATTAGAGATATTCTAACAGATATTTTAAAAAAATTGCAGTTCAAACCAAACAATCTTTGAAATTCTAGGTATTTATTTCATCATTCATTCATTAGTGTTACAAATAGAAATATCAAATGAACATTTGCCCTAGAGAAAGGAAAAAAAACTAATACTTAAACATTAATATTAAAACTGAGCTCAAAGCTTTGATATTATTTTGCATTAGACTTAACTATTAATTAGATGTTAGCATTAAATCAGCATTATTTGCAAAATCTCTAATACCCATATTATCTCTAACTAGATTTCAGACTATACAAGCTTAAAAGTTTTCAATAAGAAATCCGCTTTTGTCTCATTTCGAGAAGATTCTCTTGAAAAAAAAACGAGCAACTCAGTTCGACTTTGGAAAAGACGTACTTGTGAATATGATGTGCCCAAGTTCTAATCACAGACAGGATATGTATTAAAGATTTAAAAAATGTCAATTTAATGCCAACACCAAAGCATTAAGATTAATATTAAAACAAATGTTTCAATATAAACATTAGTATTAAATAATAATAATAGAAAATCTGACGCGACACGCCTAGTTGCGATCTACGTTATCACAACGGGAACATTTTTATTATTAAGTCGAGTTGCCATTTGTCGTACGCAGTATTAATTAGATTTCAACAATACTTTTTCTTTTTTTTTCATATCAAAATTACTTTTGAAGAGCCAATATTAATTAATCTACATTCAACTTGAATTTATTTTTTCTTTGATAATTGTCAAATTTATCACTCTAGATTAGTATTCTTTATGCATGTGAATTTATTTTTTGCAAAATCATAAAAAAAAAAAAGCCTGAAGAATTTATGCTTTAAAATTTTACTGAGATGCAAGAAGAAATGTTTTATTTTTAGATTTATGAGGTCATAAATCACTTCTATGTGTTTTTCTATTTTGTTGTTTAACACCAAATACAATTAATCATTAGAATAAATTGAAACCTAAATCATTGACAATAACATACGATTTATCATCTAAGCACGGAGTATTTGACGACTATCATTGACATAATTGATAAAGTAAACAAGTTAAACAATGTTTATGGTAAATTTCTATTGTATCTTTTAACATGTATATTGTTTCCAGAATGTGAAAACGAAATTTACAATAATCTCTATGTCATAAAAGTATATTTCTTTGATAAAGAAATATATGATTTAGTCATGGCATAATTCTTCAATATCTATAATCAAAACTTTGATATACAATAAACAAATTAAATAATTTTTCAAGCCACTAACATCTAGCAATGTGTAAACAAAGCAAAGCTAATTATATATGAGTATTTATAGAAGCAATTAGAATATTAAAAATAAATGCAACTGCTAAGATTCTTTATCTTCTTTTTCAAAGAATTAACATGTATTCATTAATTGTAATTATAAAACTTCTTAACATCCATCGTATATTATTCAAGATGTCATTCTGTCTAATTAAAACTTAGATTTGTTTTTTTTCTTATAATGATAATATTATTCCTCTCTTCCGCACTAAAATCATCTTTTGTTGGATTGTATTTTGATTATGACATACGAATATTTATTTGAATTATAATTCATATTGTATTTAGAATGTAAAAATATATGAATATATGTTTGGATTTTCAGTTTCATTATTTAGATTAGGTATGTTTAAAACAATTATAAGAAATAGAAAATTTTCATTTGAATCTGAGAGTTTATTAAAGATTATCGAATAAAATACAAAATAGCTTTTATAACGATTAGAAAACTGTTCATCAAATGTGTAAAGCATAAAATGTTTTTATTCGATTTTTATATATATTAATAAATT
>CAJNSZ010000024.1:741123-807124 GCA_905329745.1 Rotaria sp. Silwood2
AATTTTCGTCAATCATTTTGTGAACATAATATAAAAGATTTTACAAATCCTGCTAAAAGTGGTTCATTAATGTATAGAACATTTGATGATCTATATTTGTTAAAAACATTACGTGGATATGAAGCACGTTTATTAATAGATATTTTATCTGGTTATCGTTCACAATTAGTAAAACGTCCAACAATATTTAATCGTTATGTTGGTTTATATTCTATACGTTTTCGAAGAGTAGTATCATCTACTTTTTATATCGCTATTATGGTAAATGCAATGACACCATCATTAAATATTAATCAAATATTTGATTTGAAAGGTTCAACTATTAAAAGAAGATCACAAGGAAATTTATACCAAGATAAATTACAGCAGTTAAAAGATCAGGATTTTTTGGAAACATATCCACATGGAATACGTATACCATCGAATATTCATCATCGCTTATATACAGTGATATCAAATGATATTAAAGTTTTAAAAAAATTGAATATAGTTGATTTTTCTTTATTACTTGGAATTAGACATTTAGATAGATCAAATAGTGATCTTATGCAACCTCAACCATCAAATGGTATAGCTGCTCTTTTTAGTACAGTACAGAGTCTTGCCGTATTTTGTACAAAAACACATCTACTTCGTGATTCATTACCAGATTCTCAAATTGACTTAACATCTTTACCAACTTCATATTTAAAACCAATGCAAATGATTCGTGAAAACATTGATACAAATTTATTTTATAACAATGATCCAGTTGCTTCTGCTAGTTTACCAATACCAGGCATTATAAATAATAGTGATCAACGTGTTTATTTATATTTGTGTATTATTGATATGCTTCAACCATTTGATTGTCGTAAATCTTTAGAGCAAAAATTTAAAAAACTTACTGATCCTAATCGACATCATCAATATTCTCTTATTGAACCAGACGAATATGAAAAACGACTTTTAAAATTTTTATTTGAAAAAGTTTTTATTCATGCTGGTGATGATTTTCCATGGCCTTTAACTGATGTTAACGATCCTGTTACTGATACTAATAATGAATTATCAATAGAAAATAAGAGGCCTATAAAGAAAAATCGTATTCGTAGACGTCAGCATTCAATTCAACATCGTAAAAATTCAACTTCAAACATTGATAGCGAAACTGATTTATAAAATTTTATTTTTTATTTCTTATTTTTTGTACATTAACAAACAATATATGCATCGATTAAATTGTTCATTCTAAGTTTTTGTTTTTTACTTTAAAAAAAGTCTGGTTTATAACCTTGTCTAAGATGAACAATAAAAAGTACACTAACTAGAATGCCAAATACTCGTAATACAAGTTCTATTACTCGTATAATAGTCCATTCTATACGTATTGAATTTTGTCCCATATAACGAATTTCAACAATACTTTTCACCAATGTTAATATAAATATTGCAATTAATATCAATAGAGATACAATAAACATTCTCAAACGACAATACCATAAAGCAAATATTGCATATAGAACAAATATAAACATAAATATACCAAGAATGATAAGAATTATTGAATCATGTATTGGTCGAAAATGTAATATTAAACCACAAATACCTTGAATTATATATTCATATATGCCAGTGGAAATAACTTGACCATAGAAAAGTGTAAGAATTATTTGAAGCCAACGTGCTGAACAATTAGATAAATACATCGTTCGAACGTTAAAAAAAGCAACGATAGAGAAACTGAATGAAAACAATATAGACTGTTTTCATATATACTGATTAGATAGAATATCAACTTGATATTTTACTGTTTTGTTTTTGTATGACAATCTGTTGCCATGTATTTATGCGTAGGTGGATTGTTAATCATATTGTATTTGCAATTTAAAGTTATATACATATCTCAATAGTTAACATTCACATGTATTTCAAGAAATTTACTTGTTATTAAATATTTTCTCAAAGCAATTTTACTCAATCGTCTTATCATACGAATTTATTATTGTGTTGAGTTCAATAATTGTTTTGTCTACTATTGATTATAATTATGTAGAAAAATACAACTATAAAAATAGTTTCAATAGATTGAAAATTTGAACTGTCTTGTTTTTTAATCATTGAACAAACATCAGTTAAATAAAATTAATTTTCCTGCGAAATATTGAATTATTAAATGTATATTAATTGAATTGTTCATTCAAAATTATTTATAGTAGTAACAACACGTGTTTGCTGTTTTTTTTTTTCTAAATAGATTATTATTTCTTTCAAAATTGTGAATAGAGTAGAACGAATTCTTCTAACACAAATGTAAGTTAAAAATTTAATATCTATATGTCATAAACACCTTTCTTTTCAAAACCTAATTTACAAAAATCAATACAACATCTTATTAATCAAGAAAAGCAAAACCTGAAACTTTTCTTTTCTAAATAAATCAATTAATGTCTTTGCATACCCAAACAATATTTGTCTTCATTAACAAAGCAAAAATCACTTTTTTTTTTCGAAGTTATTTACGAGAAAAACTTCATTTCTATTGAAGTATGCATGTCTGCAAAAAAAAATATAAACAAAGAAAAAGAAACAAAAGTAACTGCTGCTGCCAACAAATGGCATCATCACACTTTTACATTGTATGTATAATGTTCAAGTGTTGAATGTATATACATTCATCATACTCACATATAGACATTCTCTGTTGACATAGCAATCTTGTTGGGTGTCACTGCGTATGAAACATTAACTGTAGTAAACACATTACATTACAATTATTAAAACTATATGATTCAATGCAGATAGCCACACTTAATTATCGATATAATCCTAAAGAAAATGTTAATGGTGATTCTCGAACAAAATTACGCCATCGTCAAATTCTTACAACAATAACAAATCCACAAAAAAAACATAAAAGACGATCATTATTCTCTGATCTTAGTACACATTCAAATGTTCCATTACCACCAATAAAAACTAAGGGTAAACGTCCAAGTTCAATACGTATTAAAGGTAGTAGTATAACATCATCAAAATTAGGTGATACATCAGCTTATTCCGTACCTCATCAATCACGTTCACATAGTCGACAATCAAATAGAAGTAATATATCAGGTGCAAGAAGTAGATCAGTATGTTTCCTATAAAAATAGCAAAACAAACAATAGTTGTTTTTTTTTTCTATTCGAAATATTTATTTTTTAACATAGGTTTCACCTGGAGGACCATCAAGACCAATATCGAAATTAAATCGTCTTAAATTTGGTTATCCTATCAAATTACGCTCAGCTGAATTCTATGGTCCAGATAAGAGTGACACGGAATTACATTTAAGGGAAGAATCATTTGTTAATGATTCTATACGTTCTGCACATCAAAGTCGTCGTTCATCAATTATACCGCTCTATGAACCACTTGATGATCCACATTTAAGAAGATTTTTTCAATCACCTGTTATTTTGGATATTGTACGTAAAACATTAAATATTGATGCTAATAATTCATATAAACAAGATGAACGATCATCAAAAACTTCCAAGTTTAAAAAATATTCAAAAATAGTAATAACAAATAATTAAATCAAAAGTATTATTTTTGTCTTTTTTTTCTTTATTGTATAGAAAGATTCAGATGCACATCTTGATGGTGATTATCTTCGATTAGTAACCAAAGGTTCATCTGGTTATGGAAAATTAAATGGTTATGATTGTATACCATCTTATGCACCTGCTCGTAATTACCGTCGTCGTTCAAGTACAGTGGATCCAACACTATCAAGTTCGAAACGTTGGAATACAATGGAATCTGGTTTACATCGATCAACAGCACAAGATAAACATCATGCATCAGCAAATACATCCATAACAAGTTTTCCAACTAGTAATAGTAATCTAATAAAACAAAACAAGAAGAATCAATCTCATAAATATGAGAAATCAAAACAACCTAAACCAATTGCAACATCATCACCATTAAGACATCCTTCACGACATACAGTAGAACAAATAACAACAAATACTGAATTATCATCAACAGCCAAAACGGATGACTATATTCCTGAACATAAAAGTGAAATTACAGTACCTTCTAATTTATCTCAGGATTAACATTATATTTACTATTGTATAAAAAAAAATCCTCTTCAAATTCAAACAAACCGAACAAATTATCATTCGTTTTTTCTACTTTATTAAAACTCTTTCTTTTTTTAAAATTAATACATTTTGCTTCTATTGCAAGAAAAAAAAAACAAGTATCAATGGAAACTTCACAAAACAAAACAAAAACACATTAGTTTGAGTATCTCATTTAATACTCCAAAATTCAATCGAATCTCCAAAAAGTTTCTACATCGATTCATTTTCATTGAACAATGAATAAAACCAATTGTGAAGTTACTCCTTTAATTAAGATTATAACCGAAATGTGAATTCTTCATTTTTATATATGTACAGTTGTGTTTCCTATAAAATTGAAGAAATATATATTCATTTAAATGTATTAAATCAAGAACATATGAAATTCTAATCGGAAAGTTAACTTTCAGACTCTTATGAAACGTCCTACATTAAGGGCATGGGTTGTTTTTTTTGTTGACAATGCACTTTGTTCTTTCTATTACGTATACGTCAGAACTTGTCTCATTTCTCGCTTCAAGTTTTATTAAAAATCATTTTGTATAATAACTTACAAAATTCATTCCATTTCGTAGATAAAGAACAAAATACAAATCGAACAAGAAACTTCATTCATTTGATCACTATAATAAAAAAAGTAAAAGAAAAACAAAACATTGGAATTCATTGAATAAGACATGCCATTAGTACTTCTATTCATTTTAAATGATTTTTAATCGACTATATCGAAAATTTTAAAAATATACTTACTCAAATTGACTTACTTTTATTGAATATTCGATTTTACTGATTAAAAAAATGTGAAGATTTTTTCAAAACATAAATTTTCTTCATCACCCTTTTCTTTTTCTTGGTGTTCATATTTTCTCAGCTATATGATTCATAAAATCTGGTATTAAAATCACTTGAATTTGACCTCATCATAATATACTTTGATAATATCAATTACATAGAATAGAACTTTTGTTTGTATGACAAGCTATATTTTCTTTACCGATACTGATTTGTATGATTCAATGTGTATGCAAATATCAATGTTCGATTTAATTCTAAACAAACAACAAATTATTAATTATAATTATTAAATTAAACTTATTAATATAACAAAAATAAAAGAATCTAGTCACATTAATTTTAATCATGTAATAATGCGGTCTTTCTCAAGCATTATCTTAGCTGATCTACAATCGAAAATAAAGATGTGCGAGACCAAAATTTGAAAGTTTCCCCAACATGTCTGCAATTGATTCAGCATAAGAAAATACAAAGAATACGATGACATTGAATCGAGTACAGCTGTTTCCTTTGCCATAAATATACAAAATGAAAATTTCGAGTCTCATATGGAATATTAATACAGAATGAATATGTCTTAATCAAGTTTAAAGATATTTTACTATTTGTTTGATATTTGGCCTACAAGGATGTGTTTGTGAGACTAGTAAAACTCTAAAAGAATTCCTTCCCATAGACTTTTGAAGACAACTTGGGATCATTTTACTGCATTTTCAACCTAGCTGTAAGTACAACTAAAAACTCAAGAAGCAGAATTTCGACATCAAATTTTGCCCGTATATAAGTCTTATGACTAGAGTCTATCGAGTGCTACCCAGATCCAAATCCGACCGGGTCCGGGTTTGAAAAGTTCACTGATCGAATCTCGATTGAGAGCAAAATTTGATTCATATAATAATATTTCATGAATTTTTTTGAATTTTTGTTCGTTTTATTCAAAAAACCTTAACCTTATTTATAAAAAGTAGAAAATTGTGTTGCCTCATAAAATATGATTGAATTTTCATAATTTTTTATTAAATCGGAAAGTTCGTTCTTCTTTAGAAAGAAATTCATACTTTTTTATTTTCATATTTTCTCATGCATATAATTCAGTAAAAAGCAATTCTTTATTTATCATGGAATATTTGATGAAAAAAAGAGATAATATTCAACCTTTATAATGCATGCTTTCATTCTTTCATCAGAAGCTTTTGGTTAGCAGTAGAAACTAATTGTAATTAATTATTATGGAATCACTATCGAATCGTGTAAAGAATATGTGAAGTATGCTACTCATGAAACAGAAAAAAATAAAATAGTATATCGTATGTTCGGAGCGGCAATTAGCATCTGATTAGAAAAATCCATTAAGAGTTTTAAGAGTACCCTTAAATATTGGACCCCGAAAAAATTGATCCATAAGGTCCGAGTTCAGATCCAGAAATTCTTGGATCCGATGGGCTCTACTTATGATTGATAGAATATCCATAAAGTTTCTGCCGACGAAAATATTTTTTTTTGGAAATTCAATATTTCGACAAAAGAACACTCTTTTCTCCCGAGACTTTTATGACATTTTACAGGTCACTCGATCTATCCTATGGACATAATTTCATATTCCATTTCTGCTTTTTGATTTTGCGGTATATATCTAAAGCTGGCATAAAAATCTAGTAAAACAATCTTAACTCAGCTCCAAAGACCATAAAAGCGAGTCCTTTTAGATTTTTTCTAGTCTTAAAGAGATCTCCTTATGAATCCAATATAAGCTAAAACGGTGGATGATTCCGTTGTAAATAGTCGTTCGAATGTATTTGTATAAAAGATTTGTAATTAATAAAACTTTTCTTACCTATACATTTTAAAACCATTTAATAGGAATTCATTATCATTCAAATTATTAAAAATTTGTTTTTCTCTGAAAATCTCAAACTAATTGTTTACTTTTATTCTATCTTCATTTGCTTATTATTATCTATAATGAAAAATCGATTAAAATACTTTTTTTTTAAAGAAATTACTTACCCTGATTGAATACTTGTCTTTGTGTAAACCAAAATCTGAGATGTTTTCTTCTAATTTCTACATTAAATATTTAACAATAATTTTTTCGACAAAGAATTTATTACATAACATGAATAATAAGCAAAACAAATTAATGTCATCATACACCTTTTTTTTAATTTGTCTTGTTATAGCGATGATGGTATAAATATAATATTTTATCATATATATAGATATATGTGTGTTGGTAAGTTTTTAAAAAAAAGAGAAAAGGAAGAAATAAAGAGACAAGAGTCCATCTTTGTATACACGCATACACACAAACAATAAGTATACAAAGAAGAGAATGATTGGTTGTTCTTTTATTATTATTATTAATAATAATAATAATTAAATAGTGTTCATTTCAATTGAATTATTATCAATATTTGCTTTAGCCATATATTTGTCAAGATCACTATCAAGGATTTCTTTTGTAAAATTTGTATTGTTATTATTATTTTTATTTCGATTTCGATTTTGATTTTGATTTTGATTTTGATTTCGACCATTTCCACGTCCTCGCATAAAATTTTTATTACCATTAGGACGTCCTCGATTTGATCTAATAATAAAAATAAAATCAATTTCTTTTGTAAATAAATTAAAACTCTTTTACCTATTTCCAAAACGTCGACCTCGATTATTTTTATTATTGTTATTTCCACGTCTTGTAAAACCACTAAATCGACTAATTGTATCATTATTTAAATAACCACGTGTTCTCGAACGAAATATACGTGCTAATCAAATAATAATTCATATATAAGAATGATCATATTTTTGATAAACATACTTCCAACTCGACCTTGTCCTCGAAGTCGTAAACCCATACCACTTTGTCCACCATATAAAAAAGAATTAACACCACCGCCACGACCACCACGTCTTCGATCTCCAAAACTAATACGCTGAAAAACAGGTGCTGGTCGTGGATTTGTATATTGACGATTAAATGTAGCAGCATTATTACCCATGCCAAGCCGATAATTAATACTTCGCTATAATGAAATAATCAATTGAAAACAATGAAAATTGAAATTAGACCGAAAATGGTCAAATAAACGACATTAGAAATAGCGCTTTGATACATACGGTAGAATGTCTCTATAGTGAATACATTTTAGAGTTTAGGTATCCACTATGGAAGATTTTACGGATATATTATTAATAGAGTTATAAAATAAGAAAATATGAACATTCTTATTTTTGTGAGAAAGCTATGAGATATGTTTGTTATGTTTTTAAGTCTCGTCCTGATGAATTTACAATTAAATTTTACAATATAATGTTTCGTTCTTTTTTCTCCAGTTCATGTGTAATAGTGATACGAAAACAAGTTGACCTTGGTTACAACTGGTACCTTTCATATTTCATAGCACTATCAAATATGGCTTGAAGAACACGAATGAATAGGCAAGGTCATTATCATTTCAACATTGTCTGCAGAAGTTTTTCTTAACAATGAAACATTATATTGTAAAATTTAATTATTTTATAATAAATTTACCAGAAAATGACTTGAAATTATGACAAACTATTTTTAATTTATTATTGAAAAAAAAAATATCAGAACAAAAGCTGACATCTAATGAGATTACTATTTATAAAAATTCTCCAATTTTATATTAAAATAATCTCATTTAACTAGTGATGTAATCAGAAAAAATAAATCTAAAGGAAAGAGCTCAACAACTCATAAAGTTCCCTCTAGCTACTTCTCATTATATAATTACGCCATGAAGTATATCTCTTAAGAAATTTGTTCAATGATGTTGATCGAACTACTTCATCATGTGTAGTTCTGATTATATTTCTACAGGCATTTTCATATAATAACGATCGTAAAATAAAACAAAACGATACTAATACAATCCAAACAATTACTAAGTAATGTGTTATATTTAGAAATAAATGATGAATTATTTATGTTTACTTTTTTAAGACGATTTGCAATGCTCATTGTTGCCGATTGTTTATTTCCGAATAATTCTTGTCGAAATTTAGGAATTGTTACGCTTGTTTGTTGTTGAATACGAGGTATTGGTGCAGGTTGTTTAGCAATTTCACTAAATCTATTTGAAATCATTTAATGATATTATTTAATTATAATATAATTCATACCTTTGATCAAGTGTTAATTTTGTACCTGATTTTAAAATAATTTTGCCGGTAATCATTGCTTTCTTTTTTCTTCTATGAAATTAATGAGTGAGAAAAACAAAAAAACAAAATGAATATAAATCGCAATTATTTTCCTTATGATACGCTAATGGGCATAAACAATAAGCAATTGCTCGATTGGTTTACAAAAAAATAATGTAAGAAATCATTTATAAAGAAATATTTTTTTATGCATATTTCTGCGTTTTTTAAATTTTTTTCGCATAAAAAAACTGTTTTTTTTTCGTTCTTTTTTAAAGAGTCCTTTGTGCAAGTTTTTATTGGTTTAGTATTTTAACCAATAAAGATATGAGTTAAATTCGGAAGAATTACGTTTGTATTATCAACTATTTTTGATTTTCATAGAATATGAATTTTCAATATTCAGTCGGTGTTAAAATCGGTAGCGGTGATGTTATCAATATATTAAAGTTAAATTGTGATCGATGCAAACGACTTCGACAATTAATTCTTGGAATAATGAATTTTACAAAAGATCTTTATGTTATGAAAACTCATTTAAAAATATATAAAGATAAAATCGATTTAACTTTACATAATAAAAGAAGATTCTTATTTGGTTCATGTACAATTAAATGAATATCAATCGAATTTGTAAGTTTATTGAGAAACTAAAATTTTAATACATTCAAATTACAAAAGATTTGATGAAAAATAAACGAAAGTTTACGTGATACATCGAGAGTTTTAGACTAATTTGATGGTTTATCATTGAATAAAATTGAAGTCTGTATTTTGAAAAACTTTGTATATCAAAAAAATAATTGTTGATAATTATCTCAATATAATTGCGAGTCATATAACAAGAGGAGATAACATCCTGTCAAAAGGATACTAGCTATCATTGCAATGAAACGTTCATAAGTGATGTTTTAGCTATTCTATTAAGTGATATTGGATATGTCACTTTAAGTCATTATCTAAAAATTTTCTTTCTATCAAAGAATTTATCTTAAATGCAGTATAGATTAAATTCGACTGATTTAAAAGTAATGTTTAGTAAACTAAATCTATTGATAGTTGAATAATGTCGAAATTTATTTCATAGTAATGCAATATTAAAGTAACCTTGATATTAGAGGTTGACAAGTTCAGATGTAAGGAACTATTGAAAATGTTCTTTCATCTATTTAATAGCGTGTTCTCTTCCGGAGTGGTGTTTCAAAGCTCCGAACGGACGAGCACCTATTTTTGGGAGCACAGACACTTAGTTTGTTGCACAATAATCTCGAACACCGAGAGGCACCGCCTCTACGCTGTATAAAACACGACCGTTCAAACAGTTCTTTTCATAAGAACTGATCGACTCCTATTGAATATTTTTTTTGTTTGATAGAGCAAAGTCCGAAAGATATAATTATAAAATAAAAAAAGTCTTATTTCAAGTTAATTTATACTATGTGTAAATATTCACTGTTGAATAGAACTTTAATAAAATTATTTGTTCTTATTCATTTTTCGAAGTTTTTCTGAAGTTAATTTTTCTCATCGTAAAATCTAACTTTGAATTTTGGTGTCTCTTAATCTTTTTTTATTCTTTAAAATTTGATGTTCGAACAAGAAAAAAAACGTACAATTAAATAAATGTCGAGATGTGTATTCCGGTATGATTTTTACATGAAACTCTTGCATTCATTCTATTGTATGATGAAATTTTTTATTGAAAGGCACGATCTGTTCTACGTCATTATCAATAGATACTAATTAGAATTCTACCAATGAAATCTCATATGAAAGGTCTAAGTTATAAAAGTAAATTGATTTTATATGATCTTTCAATTAACTGTTTATGTAAAATTCGATCTATTCAATAATATTCAATAGAGATCATTAATTTTCCATTAGATACGAAACAACAATCACTTAAATAAATTACCCTGAAATAAGAAATAATATTGTTCAAAAACATCGTTTTTTATTTTCAAGTATATCAAAACAATTACTTTTTTTAAGTGAATTTATTTTACTTTGAAATAATTCATAGAAAAAATTTGTTTGTTTTCTATTTTGTTAGATTTCAAGTCGGAAAGTTAATAAATCAATAGGTATATAACCCAGGTCCAGGTGAAAGGAATGAAAGTGCGTTCGAAACGGAGGAACGCGTGCAAATACTCACAGAGAATTTGAAAAAGAATAGCCTCGAATGCACTGTATGTCAACAGACGAATATATTCTGAGTCACTTATTCGCAACGCGTTCGTTTGCTCGGAGCATTTTTCAAAACGTGTGTTTCTAATAAACGAATGGGTTTTTGTTCTGTTTATCTCGATCTGGGAAATAAAACAGATTTGAATTGGTGTACAAAAAAAAATAATGAATACTCATCCGTTCTTCATTGCTCAATAGGTTATTTTTTTCTCTTTTTGCAAATTACTCCTAATCTTGAATCACATAAACACTTAAATGTTCATTCATCATTAAGTATTCGATTATTATATGCTCTAGTACCGTTTGCATTATTTGTTACTATATATTGACCACAACTATAAATCTTTATGTGGAAAGTACCTTTCCTTAGACATATTGTTTTTTTGTTATGCACGAAAAATAAAGGAACTATATTTTCCCTCAGGCTAGTATATCAATATATATTTATATGTGAGTACGTATGTAAGTATTTCTCTTATTCAATCGACATATGATACCCGTTACTTTGACTCGATCGCTTCCTTTCGATATTGTTTCATATGTGTGATACTATTTGTTCAATTGGATGTGTTCAACAACTCATTCTTTCCTTTTGTATATACACATGTCACGTAATAGAAATTTTTCGTTTAGACAAGTAATATTTGTACATTTTACACTTTAACGCTCCAAGGCGAAATGATCATACATATAATTAATGAATAATATATACTCATCGTAGTAGAAGTCACTGTAGTTATTTTCATTAACGACCATGTCCAGTAACTAATTGAAGATTTGGTCATGTAGTCTATACGCATTAGGTCAACTTATCCTCTATTTTTTCTTCTGAACAAATATTGACCTGTGGTCTTGATCTACATCAAGATAATGATAAAAAAGAAAATGAGTGAATAAATGTAAAAGATTATTTTTTGTTCCATGTCGTGTATGCGTGCTCATATTTAATTCTGTTCTCTTTTTTTTTCTTCTGCTCTTTCTTTTCTCTTATGACACAAAATGCGAGAAAGTTGTCAGCCAAATGAGACAGAGGGTACGCACAAAAGCGACATTGAAATCGACTGTTATTCTCTGAAAAAAAAAGAAGTACGAGTAGGCGGAGGGAGCAAAGAAAAAGAAAAAAAGATGGAATCATACAAAAAAAATAGAATGGGGTATTAATCGGTTTTTTTTTGTCGACCCATTTACATGGAGATAAGAAACAACAATGGAAGTGATGTATTTTGTGAGTAATAGATTGAAGAGTATTGGTTATGTAAAGAGAAAGAAAAAATGAAAATGTTTATTTTTGATAAAGTTCGAGTTGTCTTTCATAGGCTATTCAGTGAGTGTTTTATTCAAAATACATCAACACACTTTCATTGCTTGGTTTTTTCAACTTGCAGTCGTCAAACAACATTTTTCTTTCCTTTTCTTTTTTTTTCTAATAGCTTTTTTTTTCATTTTATACACATTACATATAACTCCCTTTCATTCCTATACCTTAGTGGTGGCAAATTGGTGTCCTGTTATGTCTATTCAATTATGGAATCTAGTCGATGAATATGATGGGACAGATTTTGTTAATGATTATACTACATAAAACAATGATAAAAATCAATAACTGTCAATGATGTCATATATCGAACAACGTGAATGGTGTTCGTCCTCGATTTCATCTATAATGTACCCCTCAGTTGTTAACAAATCAACAGAACCTTGTCCTATATCATCGTCGTCTCTTATTACAACGTCATTAATCTCAAATAATCATAGTACACCTATCAGTAATAACTCTACATTATCATCATTACAATCATATGGAAAAAGAGAAAATACATTAACACATAGTATAGGTTCATCATTAAATAATTCCAATGATTATTATACACAAAAACGTATTGAAGAATTACATGAACGTATGGATGATATACAAATATCAAGTTTTTTAAAATTTATTAATTATCATTTATCATTAGAAAAAGATGAAAAGAAAAATTTTATAAATGATTTATCAAAAGATTTATGTAATGGTCATATTTTAATTGATTTAATTGAAATATTATCATCAACTAAATTAAAACGTGAACATGGTCGTACACGTTTTCATTCATTAACAAATGTTCAATATGTTTTAGATTATTTAAAATTACGTATGCAACATATTGATATAACTCCAGATGATATTGTATCAGGAAATCGTAAACAAATCTTAGCATTATTATGGATTATAATAAGAACATTTGACCTTCCAGCATTTCGTATAACAAATAAAAATTGTTTTGTAGAAAAAACACTTTTAGGTTTTGGACAAGATCGTAGTACAATTATAAATTGGTTAAATAATATTTTAAATCAAAGTTTAAATACACATGAAATTTATATTAAAGATTTTTATATTCATACATGGAATAATGGGTATTATTTATCAATAATTATTAAATATTTAATACCATTAAGTATAAATTATTTAACCAACCAATGTTTTGATTATTTAAAAGAATTAGAAAAATTAAATTCTTATGATAGACAACGTTTTTTAATATGTTTAGATATTTCAAAGTATTGTTTTAATACAATAACAATTATTGATTTCACAGATAAAAGTGAAAATTGTTTATTTAAATATTTTACTGAATTAAAACGAAATATTTTAACTATTCTCAAAACAAATCATATCGAAAAATTGATTCAAAATAATTCTTATGCTAAACAAGTACTTGATACAGTCATCCAAACAGGAACAGGTAAATACCAGAGAAATGTTGAGATGATGTAATAGATTAAATCAATATATATGTATACATTTTACTGTTTGTTTATAGAACATTCTGCGCATATAATTAGTAATAATGAAGAATATTTAAGTTGTATTGAAGATGATCATCAACAAGTTTCAACAAAACAACATATACAATTGCCTATAGATTCTATAGGTCATTTAACATCATCATCATCAAATAATACTGTTGAATTATCAGATTTGCGAACATTAGAAAGATCAAGATTGTTTTATGATGAACAACAAGAAGCAAAATTAAAACGAAAATATTCTTCGGAGAAAATTGAGGATTTACAAAGGTATTGTTAAAAAGAAGACTGTCATAGTGAACAGAACAAAGTCCTTGACCTTTTACGGAATGAATGTTAAAGTTTTGATTAAAGAGATAACATAGAAATGAAATTTATTTTTCAACTATTGACATTTTCATTTCTAACAAGACTTAGTTAATCAAATAAGATGATTGTTGACGATTTTTTTGAGATTTTCATTATAGAACAGAGAAACTTGTTGAATATATTTGTTTTTTCAATAATTGATACCTAATTCCAACAGCTAATTAATTAAAATAGAACATTGTTTTTTTCAAAAAATGTTATCTGCCCCCTTGTTTTAGACTTTATTTTTTCTTCATACCCATGATGAAGATAATAGGTCATTATGTTGTTTTTATCAAAAATATAATATAGGACACTTGTGTAACTGATATAACCATATCTCTAAAAAGAAAATACTATCCTTTACAATTGAATTTATCTATTTACAGTAATTTCCATATGATGAATGTCCATAATGAAATATCGAAAGAAGAACAGATTGAAACAAAAGCTGATCAATCACAACAACAACTTAATAGTTTAGTTGAAAATTCCCAAGAATATCTATCATCAATTAAACAAAGTGAACATGATACAAACAATTATATAGATGCAGAGCAACCAAAATCTTCAATTGAAAATTCTGAGCAATTTCCATCAACAATTGAAGCAACTAATATTTTTAATGATGAAACCAAAGAAATCATCATACCATATAGGGAAAATCAACCAAATGAAAAATCAGAACAATCTATAATTCAAATACATGAACCAGAAAAAGTTCTTAAATCAAATGAAGAAAATAAACAATCTACAGATGATTATGAACAATTACAACAAATTATAATACTACAAAAAGAAATTGAACAATCTATTGAAAACAAAAGTTCTATTACTACAGATGAAACAGTAGAACAATCAACTTGTATAAGTAAAGAATCATCACAATCTACAGTAGTCAATGTAAATGTAGACAAAATTACAATTGAAGAACCACAACAACAATCTTTGTCGTCAAACGAAAACGAAAAACAATTAAAAACTCAATATGAAAAATTAGAAGAAGCAACAAACCAATCAATAATACCAATCGAAGAAAATGAACAATCTACAGATGATTATGAAAATTCACAAGAAATGATAGCGTCACAAAAAGAAATTGAACAATTGATTGAAAATGAAAATTCTATTCCTACAGATAAAACATTAGAACAGTCGACTTTTATAAATGAAGAATCATCACAATCTATAGTATTGAATGAAAATTTCGAGCAAATTACAAATGAACAACCAATAATATCAAATGAAGAAAATAAAAAATCCACAGATGATTATGAACAGTCAGAACAATTGATAATGTCACAAAAAGAAATTGAACAGTCTGTTGAAAACAAAAATTCTATTACTTCAAATCAAGAATTAGAACAGTCTACCTTTATCATCAAAGAATCATCACAATCTTTTGTATTCAATAAAGATTTAGAACCAAGTACAACAGAAAAACGAATAATATTAAATGAAGAATCACAACAACAATCTATCAATTCAAACGAAGAACATAAACAAACGAAAAATGAATATGACAAATTAGAACAAACTCTAGCATTAATTAAAGAAATTGAACAAACAGTTAATAATGAAACTTCTATTATTGAAACTGACCAATCAAAAATTAAAATAGACGAACAAGAACAATTTCTAACATCAAACGAAAACATCCAACAATCAGATGTTGAAATCGAATCATCAGAACAAAAAACATTACCAATTACTGATAATATACCTTCTATAAATAGCAATGAAAATATAAAACAATCTATAATTACAATTGAAGATACAATACACCAACAATCGAATACATCAACTGAAGTAACTCATATATCTACAATGGAAGATGAAGAATTGAAACAACCGATTCTAAATAAATCTTCTATTATTACAAATCAAAAATTAGAACAATCTTCAATTATTAAATCACCACAAATTCTATTATCAAATGAAGATAACGTACAAAATACAATAAATCTTGTTAACAATGAAAATTCAATTATATCTAATGGAAATTTAGAACAATCTATAATTAATATTGAAGAAAAAAAAGAATTTACTATTGAACCTGAAAAATTAAATCAATCATCAGTTCAAATTGAACATACTGAAGAATTCATTGAAAATAAATCTTCTCCTATGACAAAAAATAAATTAGATCAATCCATAAATATCGAATCAACACAATCCTTATCATCAGACAATGACCTTCAACACACAACATTAATAAATCTTGATAATTATATTATTACAGTCGATGACAGTTTAGAACAATGTACAACTCAACAATCATTACAAGATAATGAAATATCAAATGAAAAAACATTTATTGAAAATGATTCATCAATTATAACAAATAACAAATTAGAAAAACCTACAGTTATAGAATTACCTCAACCCATCAAATTAAATGAAGACATTCGTCAATCAACAAATGAAAATCAAGAATTCATTGATAATACTGAAGATTTAATACAAGCAGTATTATCATATCAAGAAAATCAATATTGTGCTACTTCAAATGAGCAGTTAATACCATCTAAAATAATAGCTAATCAACCTGAACAACATACATCTCCAGCTAACCAACCAATATTAACAAAAGCAACAACAATCAAAGGTACAAGTTATTCTGATGTTGTTAGTAGACAATTACCAAAAGCAACAAATCAACCAATAAAAGCTCCAAGTTCATTTAAAAAACAAGAACATTCAATAGAATCAAAGAAAAAAATCATTTCGCCTATAGTAACAATGGAAAATCCTAAAAAATCTAACAAAACAGCTGATGAAACAGAACAAATTCTTTTGACAAGTACAATTAAAGAATCAGAACAATCTGAAGTATTACTTGGAAAACAAAAACAATCTACCACTATCAATGAAATAGCACATGATACATCAATAATATCAAATGAAGAATGTCAAATATCATTAACAAAAAGTAATAAATCAAGACGATCTAATGCTAAAAGAAGAAAATCAAAAAAATCATCAGTTACAATGGAAAATTCACCACAAATTATTATTATTGATGACGATGGCGACGACGATGACGAAGAAGAAGAAATCGAAACATCATCACCTTCTCAAAATCTTAGTATTTCAAAACAAAAAACAAGTAATATTGAATTAAAAATTAAAAATTCAGTAACAAATAAAAAACCATCTAATGATAATAAATCCTCAAATTGGTAAATACTTGATGATTATAAAAAAAAAGACAAACAAATACTTTTACATTTTTTTTTTGTAGTGAAACTCCACAAAATTTAAGTGCCTTACAACATCGTAAAAACGAAAACAACAAGAAAACAACAACAAAATTAGTCGAAAAATCTTCATCGTCTATTACTCCAGCAACAACAACAACAACAACAACAACAGATAATCGGAATGTATTTCTTATTATAAAAGAACGCATACTTGCTCGAAAAATTCTTGCAGTCATATGTGTTTTTATTCTTGTTTGTTTTTTGTTTTTTAATTCTTATGATTTCTTGTTCTCATAAGTGATATTTATTTCCTATTGTTAATTGAACACAATCAACAATGCGTTATCATTTCCTCATATTTCTTTTCTTTTTTTTTATAATCATCAAGTATTTACCAATTTGTGGATTTATTATCATTAGATGGTTTTTTATTTGTTACTGAATTTTTAATTTTTAATTCAATATTACTTGTTTTTTGTTTTGAAATTCTAAGATTTTGAGAAGGTGATGATGTTTNATAAGTGATATTTATTTCCTATTGTTAATTGAACACAATCAACAATGCGTTATCATTTCCTCATATTTCTTTTCTTTTTTTTTCTCCAAACAACAAAAACTGAATACTCTATATTGTTAAAACATTTTATTCATATCTTCTATGGCAAGTTTTTGTGTGTGAACAGTTGTTTTCTTTTTGTGACATATAGATATTTTCAATTCAAATAAGGACTTATGACAGAAAGAAAAATAAAAGCAAAACAGAAAAAAAGAGCATTCGAAATAAATGATTAATTAAATTTTTCAAATAAATTCTTAATCAAAATATTCAACAAATATTTATAATTAACAAGAAAAATAAAAATGAAATTTGTCAAAAATAGAAGATGTTTATTTTTATAGATGTTGATTAAAGTCTTTCTATTTAATTATTCATTTCAACGTATAACATCCTATCGATGGTTATCAAAAACTCATCAACCATCACTTTTTGAACCAAAATGGGCATCAATATTTGCTGAAGCAACAACTAATTCATATTTACCATCATCATCATCATCATCTGTTAATAATAAAAAACCATTTGTTATGCTTTTTCCACCACCAAATGTAACTGGAACCGTTCATTTGGGTCATGCATTAACTACATCAGTTCATGATTGTCTTTTACGATGGCATACAATGCAGCAAAAATCGTTTGCTCGTTGTGTACCAGGTTATGATCATGCTGGTATTGCTACACAGGTAGATTTGAGATATTATTGAATACTGATGTTTTATAGGTTAATTGAAAGAAAAAATAAAGAACAAAAATTATAGTATAAAAATAAGAAGAATATTTAATATGTAAAATAGAAAAAGAAACAATGTCAAAATTAATCAAGGATAAATTTTCGAATTTTGTGTTTGGATTTACATAAGAATGATGATGTTTTACCTTGATTTTATGCATTAAATATTAATATCTAAAAAGCGAAATATCATGTTAAACAGAGTTGAATGAATCTATTCAATAGTTTAGTTAAGTTTTGAGGACCAACCTGCAACATTATTATTGATAATGATGCATAGACAATGTACCAGATGCTTTGAAACTAGTTGATAAATTCATTGTTCTTACATTTAACAATTCGAAATTTCATTTTACTCATGAGCCACTATGGAATGAAGTAAGAATATTAGTGAAACTCTAATATTTCGACAATTTGTTTAATTTCCCGCTGGAATTTTGACAACCTTTTTAATGTCTAAAGTCCTGTGGGAAATTTGACAAATTGTCATAAATCAAATGGAGAAATTCCGATTTACCAATATCACGACAGTGACAGATTGCCAATGTTCAATCCTACTGAATATTTCAGCCGAAAAAAGTAGCGAAACAATTAGTTGATTTACGACATGTTATTGTTTAAGATGATTAAGGTCAGAAACAAAAGAATCCAGCTGACTTTCTATGCTATTAAACATACTTTGATTAATATAATCAAATGAAATATTATAGAAAAACATTTGGAATACATTAAACGAGAAACTACAAGGTTCGCGATTACAAATTGAAAAACAATATTAAAAAAAAGATTTAAACAAAAATTTAAGTGTTTCTTCATATCAATAAATCATTATATTTTCATTTTCTTTTATTTAATATTTGTGCTAGAGTGAGTCTATTTTCATTCTTGTTGTTCAATATTAATTAGTTTATCATATACAACAAGATTTCATAGTAATCTAAACTTTAGTTGAAAGTAAAAATATGAAAGGGTGAAATATGTATCGAAGAAGAAAAACAAACGAGTCAACATTATTTAAAAAATCAAATTAAAGCCTTGTATAATCGATATAATCATTATTTCATAACAGGATTTGATCCTTTCAATAGTTTGCCTTTAGTTGTGGCCAAAAAAAAGCCATACTTATTCAATAGGAACATTACGTAACTTTGATAAACTAAGATGTAAAAACCTTTTTGTTGGTCTTTAACTTTTTTTTTTTTTTATCAATACTAAGTATTATCTACTTGGTAATTTTATTTTTCTCAATAAGAAAACATTCAGAAGTTCCTATTTCAGTTGTCGATATTTTTACTTTCGATCAAAATATAAAGAACCAGATTTTGTATTTAAATAAAACTTATCAACATTGAATTTGTTCGCAAAAAATAATCGAGATATGAAATGATAAATTTTTATTAGCTTCATTTGTTATTTTAAGGTTATAGTTGAAAAACATATAGCACCTCAAACACGTGAACAATTAGGTAGAGAAAAATTTCTCGAAGAATGTTATCAATGGTCTTCAAATTATCGTCAAACCATTGAAGCACAATTAAAACGTTTATGTCCATTATTCGATTGGTCAAATGCTTATTTTACAATGGATAAAAATCTTGTTGAATATGTTCGTGATTCATTTTTACATTTATATAATGATGGTCTTATTTATCGTGATACACGTATTGTTAATTGGTGTTGCCAACTTCGATCAGTTGTAAGTGATATTGAAGTTGATTCAAAAGAAATAAATGGACGAGAAAAATTTTCCATACCTGGATATTCAAAACATATTGAATTAGGTATACTTTATAATATTGCATATAAAATTATTGATGAACAACAAGATAAAGAAATTATTGTAAGTACAACACGACCAGAAACAATTCTAGCTGATACAGGTATTGCTGTTCATCCAAATGATTCTCGTTATATATCATTAAAAAATAAATTTGTTCAAAATCCATTTAATCCTCAAGATCGATTACCAATTATATTTGATGAAAGTGTTGATCAAAATTTTGGTACTGGTGCAGTTAAATTAACACCTGGTCATGATGTATTTGATTATACATTAGCTATGAAACATAAACTTGAAATTCGAACTATGTTAAATGATCAAGGTCATGTACAACTTGATTTAAATCATCCATTTTATCATGAATTAAATAATTTACATCGTTATGATGCACGTGAAAAAGTACTTCAATTACTTGAAAATAAAGGATTAAGAAGAGGAGAAAAAGAACAACAAAAAATGATTATACCTCTATGTAGTCGAACTGGTGATATTATTGAACCATTAGTTAAAGAACAATGGTTTCTTGATACAACTGAAATGTGTAAGTTGATTTGTATAGGATTTATTCCAGTAGGCATATACCAAGCTTTTTTTAGACTCTTTACTCTTCAGAGAGATTCCGGAAGTGCCACTAATGAAACAGTCATTAGTATAGAGTATTAGTGTCTCTGATGTGTCAATAGTATGGATAGATCGAACAGGCACACTTTCGTCTGTGACAGCAGTTTGATTACTTCAGAGACCATGATGTGAAGAACGACTTGACATTTTGTAAAGAGTTGTTCGCTCTATCATTACACATGGTAGGATCAAATTTTAATACTCGAGTTGTAGGTAACAAAGAACTATAGGTTTGATTTTCTAAAAACCATGTGTCATTTATTTTCTGCAATCATTCTACAAATAATTATTCAAGTGGCTAAAGAGGGAAAATAAAGAGTTAAACTTAGTACTTTATTATTGAATTGTAAACATGGAATTATATTCATCAGTAAGTTTTTCAGACTGTAAAAGTCGTATGACTTGATGGTATATTCATTCAAAATTATAGAAAAAAAAAAATAATCAGCCACTACTCATTTTGAGATCCGTTCAGCATGAATCTTACAGATATCTTTATTAGAAAATAATTGATTATTTTATAATCTCTTATTGAACGTTAACAGAGCATTCAACAAGAAGAAATTTTCCTTATAACTAAAAAATAAAATATATTGTTACTAGATAAAACCTAATTTATGATTAATTAATATTTCTATTCATAGATAAATTGTCATAATGACTTTCAATAGTAGTTTCACCACGAAATAGTGATTCGAAAGAAGATCTCACACTCTTCATCATTCCATGTTTTAGAAATTCTTGAAAGAATACTGAAGAAACGCGTTTACCTGAGCAAAACACGAAAAGAGAGAGAGAGAGCGATATATCCACACGTGAACAATGGCACAAGACAGCGCGAGTTTGTCTCACATACCTCTGCTCAGAAAGACTTTTTTTTTTGAATATTTCATTAATTGTCAAACGATTATTGCTACTTATGATTATTCAATTCATCCATTTTCAGTAGTATAAACGATTCAACCAATGAAAAAACTTCTGGTTTTTATTACATGAATAATCTCTTATGAATATCAATATAGGTCGTCAAGCATCATCCATTGTTGATAATAATACTCTGAAATTAACACCATCATCTACTCGTAAAGTATGGAAATATTGGCTTGATAATAGTCGACCATGGTGTTTATCAAGACAACTTTGGTGGGGACATTCAATACCTATGTATCGATGTTCAATAAATAATAAATCATCTGAATATAAATGGATTGGTGCAAAATCACTTGAAGAAGCAAAAATGAAAGCTAATGAACTATTTCCAAATGTTCCATCAAATTCAATTCATATTGAACAAGATCAAGATGTACTTGATACATGGTTTTCATCAGGTTTATTACCAATATCAATATTTAATAAAAAAAATTCACAAGAATTTCCAACAACATTACTTGAAACTGGTTATGATATAATGTTTTTTTGGGTTGCTCGTATGGTTATGCTTGTAACTATTAGTTGTTTTTTTTTCTCTAAATATATATGATTATTTATTTGAAAAATCCTTTTTTCTTTGTTTTTAGAGTCTTAAACTAACAAGTCAATTACCATTTCATGAAGTTCTTTTTCATGGATTAATTTGTGATCCAAATGGAAAAAAAATGTCAAAATCATTAGGTTAACTTTAGTATTATTGCTATTTCTCGAAAAGAAAATGAAATTTTCTTTTGAAGGTAATATAATTGATCCAATGGATGTTGTTAATGGAATAAGTCTTCAATCATTACAAAAACGTCTTGAACAATCACATTTATCACGTAATGAAATTGAACGAGCTAAACGTGCACAAGCTATACAATATCCCTCTGGTATTGAACCAATTGGATCTGATGGTCTTCGTCTTTTTCTTTTATCTCATGATATATTTCAACAATCAATACGTTTTGATCCAACACAATTTGATTATGTTTCACGTTATTGTAATAAATTTTGGAATGCTTATAAATATGTAAAAGAATTTGCCTTAGCTGATATGAATTTTCATAATGAAAATATATTAAATATAAATTATGATCAAATAGAAAAATTAGTAGAAAATCGTCTTGTTGATCGTTGGATATTAAATGAATTAAATAAAACAATAGGAAGAATAAATGATTGCTTAAAGAATTATACATTTCATTTAGCTATTGTTCGTTTACGTGATTCATTTATAAAAGATTTTTGTGATTTTTATATTGAATTTAGTAAAATTCCTATTAAACAACAATCAATTGATAACATAAAATCAAATGTTCAGATATTACTTTATTTCTTACTTAAGCAATATCTTATTCTTTATCATCCATTTTTACCAGCTATGACAGAAGAATTATGGCAAGATTTAACAAATGGAAAACAAGGTTATCTTATTCATCAATTATATCCAACCATAAAAAAAATTGAAAAGTAAAATTCTTGATTTTATTTTTTACGAGTTTTACATCCAGGATATCACTCAGCACCGAAGGCAAGGAAAGAAGCGCAGAGTGGTTGAAGAAAAGGGTGCTGCGAGGATAACAGTCAAAATCAAGAGAGTGATATCTCCCATAAATAACGCTCTTGCTTTATATTATTTGAAAATGTCTCCTCATACGATTCTTTTTTGAAGTAGAATCCTTCGAAGTATATTTCGAATAAGTATATTAAAAAAAATTGTAGACAATGGATTTTTGTTAGCATTTAGATGGAGATGACTTATCCCATAATTTACAAAAATTCTAATATTGCAATAATTGATTGTCTTGTTATTAAGTCTATTCAGAAGTTTTCTGATCATCATTATTGATTGTAATACAAGATTTCTTATATCATAAAAACTAGAAGTAAGAAAGAAAGATTACATTGTTTCTTCTACTATAATAAGAGTTTGATTTCTATTTTCCATGTTGTGTGTTTGTTTGCGTTACTGTTGGTTGGAGAACAACTATCGGCACACCGCAGTAGAATGGCAGTTAGAAAATAGCCGATCTTTTATAAGTCAAACTACCGCCGATTTTATCCAGTTTAAATCATATGGATTGTTATCCGTTACTGTTCGAATTACTCGCTTAGTTTATCAGAAGTACTGATAATATATTGTTGATAAAAAGCTTTCTTTTCTATGGCATTTTAAAGTTTATGAAAACGATCCATGAGAAACATACAGATCGAAATTGTTTTAATTTGATTTTTTTTCCTCAAATATTCAATTCACATTATAGTAATGTTTGAAGAAAATCTAAATAAATATCAATCCTTTTGATACATCCTATAATATCATCTAGAGTTTCTTCTATTATTAACATAGAATTCTTATTTCTAAGAGATTTTATTGTTGAACCATTTTAATATTTATGTCTTAAAAAAGTTTCACTGATGTGATACTTGTTTTTTCATTCTTAGTGTCAATCCCATTGACTCTCAGGTAATACAAATTATTCGTTTAATATTAAAAAATGCTGCATATTTCAAACAAATGCTTCGTTTATCACGTGATTCCGATATTATTATTCATTTTTATAATCAAGATCAAGAAAGTTTATCATCACATATAGAAACTTATTTAACTGAAATTCGTACAATAACTCGATTAAATAATATTCATGTTTGTTGTTCTTCATCATCATTAAATAATTCTTTGAATTTATCAAAATTTTCATTTCGTGATTATATAACTGATAATGTCGAACTTATATTTAATTTAAATGATAATAAACAATCAAGAGAACTTGTTGAAAAACATGAAGAACGATTAAGTAAACAAGTTGATAAATTACATGATGATATAAGTGTTAATGAAATAGCTACGAAATTTTATCAAGATAATAATGATTTTGAAAATGTTGAACGTGAACAACATCGACGTGAAATTTTAATTGAAGATATTAAACTAACTCAACGAAGACATGATAGATTTGTTGAATTAGCTCAAAAACGAACTATTGTTGAAAAAAAGAATAAAAATGAAAAAAAATCATAGTTTGTTTTCAAATTTTTTTGTTTTTGTTTTCACTAGATACTTAAACTTATTTTCATTGTAAACATCGATCAATGAAGAAATAAGTTGTTTGTGAACCTTTTGCTGTTATCTTTTGTTGTTTTTTTTTTTTTTATAATCATATCAAATCAAAAGGATATGCATAAAAAGTAGTTTAACAATCATTGATAGTTGAATCAACATATTTCAGAGAGATAGTTCTTCGCTAGTTGATATAACTACGAAGAATTATTCGATATAGAACAGGATTTTTATCTTTTTATTTACATTATATTAGAGCAACAATATTTTTGCATAAAAATCTGACAAACTGTAAAACATTCGTAAAATTTGATAAGAAGATATTTTTAATAAATTAACATTTCATTGTCATTAGCAATCTTCTTGAATTCAATTATGTTAGAAAAAAAAAATGCAACAGCGAAATTTATGACGTGTTTTTACTGAAAAATCATGACGAATTTATTCAGACAAAATCCTATAGTCAATACTTAAAAAGAGTATGAATAGTAATAAACTCATCTACCTCTCATTATAGAAGATCCCCGCAGCGAATACGATATGAGATTCGTATTATAAGGCATAGAGCTTATAATACTTCTTCCATCTAAATTTACTGTCATCCAAAGCTATTGACAACAATATTCAGGTAATGTAACAAGGACGAGGCCGAACTCTTCTAGAGATATTTGCGATGAATAGTTTTGTTCAATATTAATGGATGAATCTGATTAAATTGTTGATCTTTATTAAGTCAATTCCGATGAACTGTTTTGTTTATTTTCAAAATAAAGTATAGCATTGAATATAGAACAAATAAAGCTCTGTATTTTAATGAAGAAAACTAATTTCAAATGAGTTTTTCTGTGTTGAGAAATTTCGAAAATTGGATATGCACAAAAAATAAATCTTTTTCCATGTATATTAATAAAAAATGTCTTTCTTAACACGAAGTGTTCCATTTGATAATATAAAGTTTTATAGTCTTTATTCGATGCTATACTTTGTTTTGAACGTAAAACTAGCTACTTTGTAAAAGTTGCCAATTTAATCTGACTGATCTGTCAAAATAAATTTGTCTTGAAAACTAGCATTTAAAAAACATGTCTGATTGCAATCCTACGCTGTATTGAATACGAGTCAATAAACTAGACAGACAACATATCGATCGTTTAAGTAATGATAGAAAGAAACCACGGCATCGCTAACTGAGATTCATATGAATATTTTCTAATGCGATGGGTGTTCAAAACTAATTTCTCGTTATCTGTCTTATATCTTTCTATTTGTGTAAGTTCATGAGCATAGTACGTATTTTTCGAAAAAAATAAAACTCTTTTAATCGATTGTATTTTCGTTTGTTGTTCATGAACTATGCGTTTTTTCTAATGAACTTTTGTTTAATATAAAAGAAGCACTATACCGTAAGCGAATAGGTTCTTCCTAGAATTTTTTTTTGAATTGATCATGAAAGAGATATAAACTTATTCCTTCGAAACATGCCCCTAAACTGTAGAACTAATGAATGCTCTAGTAAGAATGGACTTCTCTGTATTTTAATGATATCTCTGTTATTATTTATTTTTTTGTTTTTAAAGATTCGCATCTTTTAATTCTCTACAAAATAATATCTTTTTTTATTGATGTAAATAGTATTCATTATTTCCCAAGATGAGCAACATTTCAGAACAGTATCTTGTCGAATTATTCTGATTGCAGATTTTAATGCTTCACAATAAGTGTTTCTTTCGATGTTGCTTTTTCTCAATGTGAAACTTTGCACCGTTCTGTTGAAATGTCTAATTTCCATCGAAGGTCTTATCTCCATATTTTCGTGCTACGGAAAGGTCATTCTGGATGTATTGAGCATGATGTACTGTCTCTTGGTCAAAAATGATTACCGATGTCACCTCATTGGAACAGGCACATCTAATCAGATTATGATATGTCTTTTAGAAAACTTTTCTTTCTTTATAACGTCACTTCTTTCATCTGAGAATATGGTTTCCATCATGTCCTCTTTTCAATAATTATGACTTATTCAGAGTGCAATTTTTTTTCATTTGTATTTTTGTTCTTCAGTAAGTCATAATTCAATTAATGTTGTCTTCTTATAGACATGAAGTGTTAAATGATCTTGTAGTATTCGAGGAGCGCTTGATTTAGATATGCCGTAGTCCTGAGCTTAATGTCGAGCTGACACCTTCGCTTTTTGTTCCAAACTTGCTTGATCTTTCGGATAATTTTACTGGTTCGAGCAATACGTGGTTTATCCGGTTAAATCATCAGCTGGATAAAACCAGTTTCATGGATCATTTTTCCCCATCTTTTTATAGTATCAAGTTCCAAGGAGCCGTTTAAATCACGAGAATCTTGGTCGAATCATCACTATCTTCGTACTTGCAAAAAACTTACTTTTCGAACATCTTTAATTTTCATGTTATAGCAAACACAAGTTACACATTTGAATAAAATACAATATATAGATTCTTGTAGAGAATAAAAAGACACATCTGTAAAAAATTAGATTTAAAAAAAAGAACTAATAGAGATATCAATAGAATATTGAAAGATCCATTCTTTCTGGGACATTTATTATTAAATGGAACGAAAAGCAAGAAGAGTTTTTGTCTGCACAAGGAAAATAGATTATATATTTCAGATACTTCCATAATAGAAATACACGTTAGATGACCGTCCTAAAAGATTTGTGCGCTAGAATATGATGGTTCTAATAACAATTGATAGCAATAACAGAGAATGACATTCGCCAACATATAATTTTGTTATATTAAAAAGAAACCCAGCATTATAGACAAACTATCGAAATATTTATAGCAGAACTATTTTTTTCAATCCATTGAAACAAACAATCCAGAGAAGAAAATAGATGATTCTATCAAAATAAATAATATTGATGAGAAAGGTCACTTTTATATCGGAATTTAATTCTAATACTGTCATTTTTTTCAAGAGACTAGCAGAGTGAAATTGAATCGTCTTGGATCAAAATTAAAGTTGAACTTTATAGTTGATCAATGTAGTTGAAGTAGAGTTGCTGTTAACTTAAATCGAAGTTTGAATAGAACTGATTAATGGATAGATGGGATCAGAGTGATCAATAAATTTAGTTATCCATCCGTGATCTAAAAGAAAAATGACTAATCCATATTGAGATATTTAATATTTGGTGCTTCCAAAGTCTTAATTAAATCTTTTAAATCATCTGTTAATTTTAATCCATCTAATTTTCTTTTTAAAAATTCAAAATCAATTATTTCTTGTAATGGTCGTTGAAATAGAATATTTTCATTTTTATTTAATTTATGAAGAAAATATCTTTCAGCATAACAACAAATAATAATAATTTCTTTTGATTGAAATTTATTTAATGAATTAATATTAAGAAAATGAAAGAGTTCATTTATATCTTCATGCGTTTTATATTGATTAAAATATTCGAAAACAATATCTTTTGCATCATCAATATCTATTGCTGTATCAGGTTGAATTTTACGTATTAATTTCATAATAATTTGTTGCCGATTAGCTAATGGTTTTGTATATTTAACAAGAAAAGATAATGATGAAAGATTTTCTAATTCATCATATTTTGATGGAAGTGTACATTGAATTGATAATGCATTAAAAGTTCTTGGGGCTTTAGATTTTTCTAATTTTTTTTCTTCTAAACGAGTTTCTTCATTAAAACGATTAATTAATTCAGTTGTTTGTTGTGTTTGTTGAATTAATGGATTAATATATTCCATTTGGAGAAATGTTCCTTTTTCTTTAAAATTTATATAATCTTTATGCATATCATTAATGAGACCGGTGTAATAACCACCTGAAAAATAAAAATAAATTTAAGAAATTTTCAATAGATTTCGTTTGATATGTTATGCCTGGTACTGCTCTAACTTGTTTATTTTTAACAAGTTTAAATTGTTTTTTAAGCATTTGTTTTTGTTTATTTTGTTTTGATGAAATTAATGTTGTAGGATTTGTAATTTGCGTTGTTTGCAGGTTTTCATTATTTGATGATTTCATTGTATTGTCTTTGATTTTATTTTCAACATCCATGGATTGTAATAGATGAGAAATATTGTTTGATGTACTGAAACTTTTATCAATGTGTTGTGTGTTTTTTTTTTATGCAAAAGACATCAAATAAATAGGAAAAAATGTGGTTTCCTTAGTAATTTAGATATGATCATTATTTTCTAATGCTTTAATATAATTAATAAAAGACTATTTTGAACGGCTAATAGTCGTCAAATATATAGATATTTGTCATTGAAGAAATTTAATCATATCTTCAATACTTGTATAAAACCATCCTCTTTTGACAAGATTTAGCTGCAGGCGCCCTCCACATTATAATTCATATCCAATACAAAAACATGAATACCAATACGCAACTGTCATTCAGATAATATTAACGAATCGGAGAGAAGAATTATTCGATGATTATATGTTGGTGCTGTGAAAGAATACAGACTGCCAGCTGAATTTCTGTCAAATACTGCGTTTCATGATAATAGGCTATTTGGCTAAATGGTATGATTTCTTACAAGGTCATTACATATCCATGTGTTCTTTTCCTCCATCAACGTAGTTTGCATCATATTTTTTGTCATATTTGTCTTTCGATCGACTGTAGAAAGAACAAGAAAATACCGAAGACAAATATACGGTACAGGACTGAAGTGCTATTAAATCATTACGCATTGCTTTTATATGAAAGGTGCAATAAGGTTACGTCTTTTTTCGTTTGTTCGTTCTAATAGACAGTATATTGTTCAGTGAGGTGTGAAAGGTAACACTACTATAGTCTTATTGTCACGTTGTAAAATATAATGTACTCAGTTTTTACTCTACAATAAATTTTTTACTTATCAACAAGAGTTCGTTTTTATTTTTTGTTAATTAACTAATAATCTTTGTTTTTTATTTATGTAGTATTGAAGGTTGTTTGTTGTCTAATCAAGCGTAAAATCAATCAATCACTCATTGATGTTTTATATAACAATTTGAAAATGATGAGTGATTCTACAAAGCAAATGTCAACAAAGGACAATTTAAATTATGAATCTGTTCATTCTGTAAAAGTTTTAATTAAACATCGACGAACAGGCGAATTTATTGCTCGTCATTCTTTATTAACGGATTTATTTCAAATTTCACATATTAATTGTATACGAAATGCATTTATTGCTGGTTTTATTTTAATGATATCACGTCAGACAGTGAATGATCTTATTCATTATGGAAGGTAAAAGATGTTCATGTTCACAAAATAGAATTTTTCTTTTTCTTTTTCTTTTTCTTTTTAATTAGATTGAATTGGACATTTGAACTTCTATGTCAAACTGTTGGTAAATTACATATTGTCGCCATTGTTTGGTCTCTTATGACATTATCTACCACTTTTATTGTTTTCTATAGCACATATATGTGGGCAAGTAATCGCAGATTTGTTGGAGTTTATCTTAGTAAAAGAAAAATGTTATATTGAATATTTTAAATAAAAAAATAACTGAATTGTTTTTTATTTAGAATTTTATGATAGAATTTGGTTGCTGATTTATGTTTGTTATTTAATGGGTTTAATGGTAATACCAAGCTGGCAAATTATCAAATATCAAATACCAATTGCTTCTTCAGCAATCATTCTCGCCGAACAAGTATGTTTCTTTGAACATTTCAAGTCTAAGAATATTTTATATAAAATGCTCGATGAAGAAAAAACGTAATGATAAATGTTGAGTTGACACAACTGAAAACAAAAGAAAATATTGAAGTTAAATAAACAAATAGAAAGAATTTGTTCGTATGCTAGATTATATAGCTACAGATGGATTAAATAACTAGTAGATAAGACTCATTAATCACTATTTTAAGAATTTTGATGACGGCTATCCGTATCATTGAGACCCAAAGCTTAATAATCTCACAAAACTTGCCGATAGACAAAAAGACTTTTTTCTCTTTCAATAATAAAAAAAAGTCGAGATTTATTTTTAAACACGATTATATAAACCAAGATACTATCCATTTTCAGTAATGAAATTAGAAGAGTGGTATACCAGCAATCACTTCAAAAATCGTTTTGGACTATGATCATCGACTTCCTTTGGCAGTTTCTTGTATAACCTGAAAAATTAACACAATATTCACATAAAATTTTCATCATTGCAAATCGTGCCTATAACTCTACACATTCATATTATTATTTTTTCAAAAGTCGATGAGATACGAACACATAATGACTTATAAGACATGAGTAAATGATCAGATCATTTTGAATCTAACAAAAATGGATCATGTTATTAAACTATACTCGGTTGATAATATATATATATTAAAATTTAGATGGAGTTTAATTTTACTATATAACAAGGGACTGTTTTTGATTATTGAATATTAATATAGTAGACATTGTCCAACAAGCGAAGAGAAAAAAGAAAAAAAATCTGTTTGTTACATAGAATAGAAGAAAAATATCGCTCTGATCTGAGGAAGTGGCAAAGTTCAATTTAGCTAACAAATCAGAAATTTATTGTCTTGAGAGTGGATGATTGATCAGGGTGAAGATCGGAATTGTCGTTGTCACCATAATCAGAAAAAAAATCTGGTATTAGCAAAATAACATTCCTCATTTTAATATCTCTGATTTGCGCTTTTATATTATTTGTCCTAGGTTATTTTTGTGAAAAGTCAGAAATCAGCTCTCTAATGTACAGAAAACCAATTTTATATCTCAAATATCGATCTAGAAGAATAAAGAAATTGTTCAAGTAAAATCTCTCTATTGTATAATGAGGTTTTACATTTGTAGATTATGAATATTCCATGCTTGGGCTCATGTTAAGCTGCTTTTATAAAAAGTAAAATTTAAAATTTCGAATCAATTGTCTATTTAGTTACGACAATTGATGAAAATACATTCATTTGTACGTGAGAATGTTGGAAAAATCCTTCGAAAATCGCGTAATTCAGTTGGTTTGTTGAAACTTTTTTATTTTCTTCCAGAAAATTTTATTTTTTTTACATTTTCAAAATTTAGATCAAAAATTATCTTTTGAATTTAGTCATTTTAATCAATATGTATATTTTCTATTTGCACCTACATTACTTTATCGTGATAATTATCCTCGCACATCAATTATTCAATGGAATATTGTTATGAAAATGTTTGGTCAATTTATAATTATTCTTTTTTTAGTTTATAATGTAGTAACAAATTTTTGGATGCCAATTTTTACACGTTTTTTTACAAATGATGAAATAACATTTGAATTTATGATTTCGACTATATTTGATTTGATGTTACCAGGAGTACTTATTGTTATACTAGGTTAAATATTTAATTGATTAATTTTTCATGAAAATGAATCTGTTTTTTCTTTGTTTATATTTCTGTTAAGCTTTCTATGGATTTTTTCATTGTTGGTTAAATGGATTTGCTGAACTACTTCGATTCGCTGATCGCATGTTTTATGAAGTAAGAGAAAACAAAGAAAAATTTTGTAATTAATTCTTTATTTGTAGGATTGGTGGAATTTAACTTCAGCTGCAACATTTTGGCGATCATGGAATGTTGTTGTACATGATTGGTTATATGTTTATGTTTATCAAGATCTGAGCAAAGTTATTCTAATATTAAATTTTATTATTAAATAAGTATTTTTGTTTGACTTTTTTTTAGTTATTTAATGGTAATCGAAATTTATCAACAACTTGTGTTGTTCTTCTTTCAGCTATATTTCATGAATACTTTATGATTATTTCACTTGGATTTTTCTCACCAATATTAATTGCATGGTTTGGTTTATTTGGAAGTATGTTTAAATATATATTTGAATATTTATTGTCTATATGTATATTTATTTATTAGTGTTATTTCGTTTTGCTTTTCCACGTGCAAAAGGAACACAATGGAATATTGCATTATTAACATTTGTACCAATTTGTGTTGCACTTATACCCTATTTTTATGTTCTAGAAGTTTCAGCTCGATATTTCCCATCGAAACGTGTGAGTTTGAGACTATTTTTCTTTATAATGATGATAGAATGTGTATTTATTTAGAAGACATTCTGGAGCATGATGTTCAATAGTGATAAACAATCCAACTATGAACTGTGAAAAGAGAAAATTGTATAAGATAGAAATCGTAAAATTTTCAAAGAAAATTAGTCGCATTTCTTTTTTATTTTTATTCAAATAAATATTTCATAACAAATTGATCATATTTCTTCGTAACTATTATTATTATATTGATAGACTAGATGTAAGCGTATGCTGTAGAAATATCAAAAAACAATATGATGCGTCTAGAAAACGCTGATTTTAAACGTCTATAGTTTTTATAATTGCTTTTCTCATTATTTTGGTAACTAGTAGTACCAGTGATGAATAATATATGATAGAGATTTATCAAAATAGTCGGAAATATGACTGTACAACTAACTAATAGTCTATCATTCATATTTATCTAATGTAGGTCAGCCATCATCACCAATTATTTCATTTATCAATTCATAAAAAAATGAAGATCTAACCTAATTATTATGAAATGATTAAATTTTAGAATTGGATCAGAAAACACAACTAGACGGTATTTGGGTTTCACTCAAATATTAAATGCGGTGTGAAGCATAAATATCGAGTTTCCAGAAAAAAACGGCATCCCATAAAAAACGAATAAATGTTCCTCCGACCGATCGTAAATCGCTGTTCCTCTGAAGATGTTTCATTTTAACGAAATGAGACATTTCATTTTGTCATTAGGAGTCGAAAAAATCATAGTTTTATCAATCAGTTGATCCAGGTTAGGACCAAAGTGAAAGGTAGCCATAATTAAATTCAGCACTACCAGAATTCTATGAACACATATCGACATGTTTCTAAAGAACGATTTCGATTGATCGGTTAATTATCTAAATGACTCATTATCTATCATCAGCTTTATTTACAGCTGGAATGAACTAAATCAGGTTATCAAATAGACTGGTGGCTAACTTTTTATGCTGTCTATATTTTAATCATCTTAAAGCTTCAAAAATTAACAAAGTCTACCAAAATGATGGCTGGTTATATGCAAAATCGCCCGTACTCTCTCATAAAATTCAGTTTTATCTAACTTTATTGTCATTTCGACTGTCCGAAGTTTTTGAATAATAAAATCAAACTTTCTAATGCATCTTTTTACTGTATATCATGCGACTGAGTTAACCGAGAGTTATCCATGTTTTATGTCCTCAAAAAGATTAGGTTATACTATGTTTTCATGGAAAATACTCCATTCATTTGCTTATATAAAGAGTGTCTCATAAGTTTTGATTCCCTTCAAGTAATACGCCTTTTTTATATATTTTTTCTCTAGAATAGGCTATTATTCACAGCATATAAACTAGACATCTAGATCTACTCTACGCTAGAAGTTCAGCTTTTTGTCTCTTATACTCCTAGAGATACAAGTAGCTCAAAATTCGTAGAAATTTTTCTGGAATAATTAATGGGTGGTCCCGAATAAATGAACGTGTTTTAGATTTCATTTTCTCATCATCTAATACGTTATTTAAGAAAAACAGAATATTCTCAAGATGCAGTATGAAATGCTCTACAACCTACACAGTGAAGCTTATTTTAAATGTGTACCTTTTGCTTTCAAAAACTGTACGACTACTTTTCACAAAAAATAGGCTTCACTATGTAAATTGTAGAGCTTTTCATGTTGTATCCTAGGGTGTATTCTGTTTTTTTTTTAAATAACGTATTCGATGATGAGAAAGTGAAATCTATAACGCGTTCATTTATTCTGGGCCACCCATTAATTATTTCAAAAAACTCCTACGAATTTTAAGTTACTTGTATCTCTATCAGAGCTGCCAACAGGCTACTTTTTTTCAGCCTGGCCTGGCCTGCAGGCCAAACCAGGCGAACTAATGTTTCAGACTTATTATTATTATGAAATTTACAAATTCGCGTTAATCCATTGTATACATTTCAATTTGTGATCCAACTTGTTTTCATGAGAGAAATAGAATGTAGTATGCCAATTCTCATCGAAGAGCATTCATGAATCAATTTTAAGATCAGTTTTATGAAAATCTTTGATACATGAATATGGGCCTGAGTTTTGAAATGAGACACTTTCAAACATGTAATCAATCAAGTAGATGTTGAAATTTGAGCAGTCATCCTATTTCGCAATGTTGAACATTGCGGAATAGGATGTATTCTCTGAAATTTAGGAATCTATGTGGAGATATTCGAATTTTTTTGGAAGAAAGTTATAACTACGTAGATATGGGAAGTATGGATTATCGTGAATACTTGCTGATATGTAAGGTATCTTCAATCTCAAATACGTACGAATGAGAACTTCTCAATATTAGCTTAAAATCTTCTACTAATCTTATAGTTTGATGACTTTTATTCACACGATAATTTTACGAGTGGACAAGACTTAATTCTCCATCATTTTCATTAAACAAAATTCTGAATTCGATTCTAGTTTAGACCAGCTCTCGGAACCATGAAACTCTTTAAACGAGTAACGCAATCTTCCTTAGTATAGGATTGAATAGGTAAGAAGAATTTTAAATAGTTTTGGCACAAAAGTGCTAGAAATAATTGTACTTGTGAATCACCGAAAGAGAAAATTTAAAAAGAGACTGAAAAATTCTAAATGTCCGAGAATTGAAAGCTAATAGTAGTAAACACGGTCGAAAAAACCTTATAAAACGTATAAAAACATTGATTTGACTTGATGATCAACAGAAAATATCAGAGACAATCATCATCGACTCGTAATGTCGTCTTATTTTTAGAATTGAATACTGTAAATGTTAGTATTAAATCATACCCAGGCTAAGAACTTTAGCTTAGCCTGGCCTGCAGGCCAGATCAAAAATTTTCTAGCCTGGCAAGCAGCAGGCCAGACTAGTAGCTCTGGTTCATATTGATTGATGAAACTAGTTTTTGGTCAATTGAGTTGTTGGAAACTATTGATTTCGTGGCATTGACTTATTACTTGTTTTAATACATTATTGAAAAAACAACGCTTTGTTAGATTGGAAGAAATCGCAATGTCGACAAATAGCAACATTGTACTCGCGTATGTACGGAAGAAATAATATTCAACGAAGAGCATTGCTTGCCAATCTAATGCATGATATCCAAGTTTTATTTCTATTATGATTCTAAGAAAAGGCACAATATGTTCAAACCATTTTCTGAGACTTTCAACAAGGTGTTTGTCAAGGATTTATGGAATCATAGACTATGGTGAACTTCTAATATGACACAAAAATCGTGACAAGATCTACATATCTTTAGCTGCAATTGTGATCATACGGCTGGCGACATACACATATTTATCTAGCAAAAACAATATACAATTATTGTTTGGAGAACAATCAGATGTTAAAAGGTAATCATAGTTAGTTATACTTTCATTTACGTTGATAAGAGATTTTTATGTCTTGTTTATTTTATTATTTCAGTCTTTACCCCCGGAAAAAATATTTTCGCCCGTATTTCAAATATATTGTGATTATAATAACACATTTTTTTAAAACCAATTACATATTCTGAGAGCCCGTGAAATTTTCTATAATCCTGTATATTTATGTTGTAGTTTGTACTTGGTCATTAGAAAAATAAATAGAGTACATTGAAGACATCCTCATGTCCAGATTTTCAAAAACAAAATTTTATTACTATCATGAAAATTAGTTTTTAAACTTTTTTAACATTAGAGTAGTATCTTTTTTAAAAAAGTAATTATATATTCTGATAGAGCTTGAAATTCTCTATCATTCTATGTCTCATATAGACATACTCTTTGACAAAAGTCTTGAAAAAATCACATTTTACTGTGGTGACTAAGCGGATACGTGTCTGTCCAGATGACTATCCATATACCTGCCCATTGTCCAGTATTTCGTGTACATTGTGGAACTTGCTAGAGTTCTCTATGTCTCTCTCTCTTATGTTCTGGAATGTTCCATTTTCAATACTATATATACTAGTGGTTGCCACTCTGTGTCTCTTGTATTGCTTCTCTTCCAATTTCTCAGTCGATTACTCAGTATTCACTTGAACAGTCAGATCTTTAGTTTTCGCGTGTGAATAAACTAGCTCTTCTAGATCGTCGTTTCTGGTCGACATCGAACTTGGCCTGAAGACATGACAGATTCCGTCAGCAATCAGTGGTCATTTTATCTATTGGCGATCGATGGCGAATTATCTCGTTAAGTTTAGATCAAGGTATGGCTACGAACCAAATTTCTTCTGTTATTAATTGTACAAGGCGAACTGCTCGTAATATTTTACGATTATTTCATGAAACAAATAATGTTATCGAACGAGAAGGACGTGGTCGCACTTTATTGAGTAATGATGATGTTCATATGTTACGTCAACTGTTTTACAGATATCCAACCGAAACTGTTGCTAATATTAATGATCGATTTTTTCAAAAGACAATTAGAAACTATCGACAACGTTTACGTTTTCGTCCGATTCATGCCAGATAGCAGTCGATGTTAACTCAACGACATGCACAACAACGATTATTATTCTGTCAACGATACGTACAAAATAATTACCGACATATTATTTTTAGAGATGAAAATATTTTTGAAGTTGATGTTTCTGGTATAGTTCATTGGATACCTTATAATCACCGAAGACCTACATGATTCTGTAGTCAAGTACAATATCGAATTGCAGTGTTTGGTGCTATATGGTATAATAGTCGATCGAATCTGGTGTTTATTCGCGATCGAACTAACACCAACACGTTTGCACAGTACCTTCAATCGGCATTTTATACACATTATCGATCAATAAGACAATATTATTTTATCCACGATCATCCGACTTGGGCTCACACATTAAGAGCAAATAACTGGTTGCACAGGCACCAAATCATATGTTCGACGAATATCCTGCTGCAAGTTCTGATGTTAACGTCATTGAATTATTGTGGTCATGGATGAACCACTTTGTTCAACAACGTCGTCCTAGTTCTCAACAACATCTCGAACAATTAGTTATCGATGCTTGGAATCAAATTCCACGATGTGTAATACATGTTTACATTGATCATATTCAAGATATTTGCTACCAAGTAATAGTGAACCAAGGATGGGAAACTTCAGGATAAATGAAACTTTAAATCATCATTAGGATATTTTTTTTTTATAAAAACTTGTGATTCTGTTGATATTGAATTCCAAATTAAAAAAAGAACAATAGAATTAAAAAACTTTTTCTTGAATTTTATTAAGAAATGTGTCTATGTAATGTCAGAATAATACCTTATGAGACGCATTCAAGATAATATAAAAGTAGATAGACTGATAGGAAATTTAATGCGCTATCAATGGTATAATTTCTTATACATAATTGATTTCTTTGGGGTAGTAAATAAAAAACGACAGGAAAAAAATATAGATTTTTGGTACATGCCAATTGAGGATGTTTTCATTGTACTCAAATTTTCTTTTCAATAAATGAATATAAGTAAATAAGTAAATATACAGAGTGATAGAGAATTTCAAGCTCTATCAGAATATATAATTACTTTTTTAAAAAGATACTGCTCTAATGATAAAAAAGTTTAAAAACTAATTTCCATGATAGTAACAAAATTTTGTTTTGGGGAATCTGGACATGAGGATGTCTTCATTGTACTCTATTTATTTTTCTAATGACCAAGTACAAACTACAACATAAATATACAGGATTATAGAAAACTCCACGGGCTTTCAGAATATGTAATTGATTTAAAAAAAATATATTATTATAATGACAATATATTTGAACTACGAGCGAAAACTATTTTTGTTTCGGGGTATATATACTTCATAGGATTCTACTTTAGACTTGAAAAACATTTCTCTTTCGATAAATGTCTGTTTGTGAATGCGTGTTTCACTGATTAATGTATTTTGTCAGCTTTTCATTTTATGATAAAAATTGTTTTGACATATCAAACGTTATCTATGACATTTTTTAACTAGCATCAGAACAATATTTACTCCAGATATTCATGGTAGGCTTTGGTATGAATGATTTTTTAATAGTTTTCTTTAAAAAATTAAATTATTTGTATCTAAAAGCAAATACGTTTACATATTTGCACTGTAAATGATTTTATTTATAAAAAAGAATTCTTCTTAAATCACAATTATATCCATTTTAATTAATATATATTATAGTAGAAGTTATTTTTGGTTCATAATAGTTCAAAATATTTGCATTCTCAGAATAAAAACACGATGTTAGATATTCTATACAAGACATACAATTGAAACAAAAGAAAAAAAAATGATTACTTGAAATTATATTCACACAAATACAAAAGTCACCATCTATTGAGAGATTTATCTCTATTGATGGTATCATTCGATTCCAATGCTAATTATTAGTTTAGTCTTGTTTTCTTTGAATCGTCTCGTTAGGATATAAGGAACGAAACATAAATTGAAGATATTATACATGTAGATAAGATACATTTTCATTATTTTCCCATTCAAGCAATTATAGTCTCATTAAGTCGTGGCATCATTCGTTGTGTGTAAAACGTAGCCATATCTGTTCTAGTATTTTTTCTGACTTGAAAACGTTTACATATGTGTGGGACAACTATTTCTTTTACATTTCTGTTCATAAAAAATTGAAAAACCGTCATAAGAGAAATCATATTTGTCATAAAACTAAAACCTATTAAATACATAGGTTTTGGTAAAGGTATATCGGATAATTTATGCCAAAGAATATTAATAAGATAAAATATTCCACCACATGAAAGACAACCAGATTGTATAACTAATTGTTGAACAATCTTTAATTCACGTTTAGCATTATTTTTTGTACTACTAATATTATTGTTTGAAACAAAGGGCATAACTCGACGGGTTGATTGACGAACATTATAGAAAATTATGCCATAGACAACAATAACCAAACTTAATGGTACAGAAAATGAAGCCGTTGCACAAAATATTGCTGCTGAAAATGCTTTACTTGTTAATACACATCCACGTGATTCGACTTCGAGACCAAAACTTCCATGAATAAATACTAAAGGTAAAGTTGGTACTAGAAAACCTATGAACCAATTGAAAATAATCATGATAAAATGTATACGCCAATGGAGAAGATGTTTATATTTATGAAAAATTGCAAAAAACATACGACTAAGAGCTTGCATTGAATATGAGTAACAAAAAGTTCCAATTACTGCAACAAATGTATAACCTCTTGCAATGCAATATGGTGTATCCCATGCCCAAGCTTTACCAACACCAGCAATAGATGCAATCAAAGCTAAAATTAAATGTATTGTAGCAGCTATGCACGTATTACATGTAAGTAAATTAGACACAGTATGACATTGTCGATTGGTAACAATAGTAAATATGATTATAAAACTAAATGTAAGACCTATTAGTGCTATCACTAATTTACTTGCATAATTAATAATATAAAAGAGATCGGAAGGCATGTCTATGTTTAAACTAGCAGACATTTTTGTATTTTGACGAAATAAAAAACAAGAGTGAATTAATAAAATTTCTTCTTTCTTTCTCTGATCTATCTCTTTTCAGATAATTAATTATCTATATTTCACTTCAGAAGATACGTCACAGTAATATTTTATATATAAATAACTTAAATGTCAAATGCTTTAATAGGAAACTGTCAGTCAAAGAGACAATAGAAAATATGCTTCGTTGAGTTTAAAAAAACAAAATTTTTAAAATACTAAGGCATGTCTTCTTATTAAAAACCATGAATAAACAGTGCAGCTGGTTTACAACGTTGTTTCTTATTTTTATCATTATATACAACGACGTATATCAAAATCGTATCGTTTTCTGAACGCTTTGATTCCTTTATTTTGACAGTGAAAATATAATAAAACCAAATATTCAAACCAACTTTTCACCTAACATCTGAAAGCATTTCGCGAAATGTTCATTTCGTAATTTTTCATCCTCTACTTTTTCTTAGTTTCTATGTTTTATATTGTGACATACAAAAATAGTCTTTTCTATAAAGAAAAATTTCCAAAAAAAAGAAAAACACTCACAGAAATCTTTGTTTACCGTACAATTTTGTATTGCTTCAACGAATCCTATTATGTTTCATTTTCTTCTAGATTCTGGTTTGCTCTTATTTAGATAAATCATCAACCTAAGTAAAGTTAGCTCCGCATTCGACCTTTTATTGTATGGATTATTTTCCTGACTTGTATTGGACTTCTTATTGATTGTGGTAGGTGCAGAATTTTATTCTTCATCGAACGGATGTGGGTGTGAGTTTGAGAATCTTCATGTTAGCCACATCCACACCATTAATAAATGTGATCTGGAAAAACCCTTCATTGATTAAAAACAAATCTTTTTTGAGTGATACTATAAAAATAAGTGACAAGAATCGATATAGGTTGTACTGCAACGTATTATATTCGAATTTAAATATGAATATCATTTCAAAATCTTGGAACAATAACGAAAATAATTATTAAAAAAAAACATTTATTTTCTCGAATACAATAAAAATCTGAGTTATTTTTCTTTTGAATGCATTTTCAATAAATTTCACCCAATGAAAATGCTTTAGAACATTTTAACTAGCCATAAGAATTACAACGAACAGACATCCTGTTATGAATAAGAGAAAATTGAAGAAACGTTGCTCAGCTAATCGAGAAATTGCTGTAAGAGCGGCATTAATATTTTCCGTGGATTCGAACGAATGATTGGAACTTGTTGAAGAGGCATAACATGTAAAGTTGACAGTAAATTAGCTGGTTCAGTCAATTGGCCAAAGAATTTCGGTAAGAATCGTTGTGGAATCAAGTATGACGAAACATTGAACAAATCGATGAATACTGGATATTTTTCACTTACTAAAAGAACAAGACAACCGATGTAATATTTTTCTCTATTTAATTTGTTAGTAATCATATTGATGAAAAACTTTCAATTATCGTTGTACATATGACAATTCGAGTTAAGGGAAAATGTTTGTGATAATAAAAAAAAAAAAAGATTCTTACTTAACTGTTTGATGTAAATAGAAAAAGCCACCAGTACCTCCTGTATCAGGTTTTCGACCAATTTGACGTTGAACAAGAAGAACATGTTTATCTAAGAACAAAATATAATAAAACTCAGATAATTTTTCAATAATACAAAAGAAAACTATTTTGTCGACATACGACGCCAACTGGCAATTAATGCATCAATATCCATGAGTAAGCTGAGCATTTCATAGGCTTGTTGAAAACAAGGCTGCTAATGATAAAGTGAAATCATAAATGCAGTCAGCATAGCCTTTTGAGTAAGTCGACGTTCTTGAGTATCCAATCATTTTTTATATTCAGCCGGATCGATCATACTTAAAAATTGTCATCTTAGATTTTCATTTAAAAAAAAACATTAGCAGTGTTCTGTCGTTGATTTTACTTGTTTTTTAATTGAATTCTATTCTACTTTCGTTTCTTCGAAATGCTAAAATGGGAATTTACTAAAGGGCAATTTTTGAAAAATACACTATGTATAATGAGATAGACTTCATCGGAATCGTTTCAAACTTTCAGAGCTACTCAAATTCATCAGAATAAACATAGAAGATAGTATTATATGAAAGAATGCAGATGTAGGAAGCATGATAGAATTGATGACGATGATGATGTCAAATTGAACAAGATCAATTTGACAACGATGACAACATAGAAATTTGATATTTCCTTTCTTACTTTGACAATCTATATTTATGATAAATTATCGTCAAAATGGGTTGAATGAAAAGCATAAAATGTTTCTGGTGTTGAAATAAAGTCTAAAAAAAATTGAGGGTTGACGTCCTGATTTATTTTCGTTCAACTCTATAGAAAATCGTTATTTTCATAAAGTACTTATCGTCGATAGCAAATATTTTGTAGGTTTTCGTTATCCGTTACTCGGTATAACTAGACACGGAACGGTAGCTGACTTCACCTAATCAGAAAAATGTTTCAATATGTTCTTGGACTCTGTCTGATGAATAGCTATAGTCGAGAAGCTCAGAAAACTGAACTCTACCCAAATAAGATTGTAAGTATCACACATATCACTTACCTATGCACATAAGTTCAGTGAACGGAAAACTACTTTTTTTAGACACGAAACTCTTACTTTTGAATTGAGCATATGTGGAAAAAAAACGGTGACCCATAGGTTTTTGATCATGATGATAGTCATGAAAATACTGTTTTTGATTGTTAAAGGTTTCCATCGGCCTTGACAACCTCATTAACCTCACTTATACGCATGTTGGACGCATAACTTATATATTATTTCAAAAGCACTGCGTTTATACCTATTCAACACATCCATTGTTTCATCACTAGAGTTTCCCGTAATGTCGAATTCAGTCTTATTGTCCACGTCGAAACTTGCACTGTCGATTTCATTTTCTATACAGGCATTAGCTATTCTGAAGTTCTTCTTTATCTTCTGAATGTGGCTGATGAACAGTCCGCCAAGCGACACTAAGCGCTTCTTTTTATTGACATCGCATAAAGCTTCATCATGCTTATAGAGAAAAGCACTGTTGTCGAGAAGTTCATCCAAATACAGATAATAGATGGCGTGTGGAACACGGTGTCATACGGATTCACGTGACCGAATGTCTCAATTATCTGCTTATAATAGAAATCTCATCGTTTCATGTATTACCAAAGAGTTCTTCGATTGAACAAGGAAATCAATGTGTTCATTGTGGAGATGGGTAAGAAGATTAGGAATTGCAGCAGATGTCTTCCCTGCCTAGATAAGTGAAAATGAAGTTTTCGAACAAATAAAAGTTTCAAAACTTACTAAGAGTATATGGCACTTATACCCAATCATGTCCTCATACGGTTCACTCAAAAGAAGTGTTCGTCGATTAGAATAGTCTTCTTTCGCTTGTTGAGATAGGGATTGCCAGAGCAGAAACTGTACTATGAGCAACAGCGAACCAGCGATACTTATGATGACTATATACAGTTAGGGAAAGCTGGCAGAAAAACCAGCAGAGCAAATCAGAATTTGATGGAACCTCACAGAAAACGACAGAAAAAGCAGCACTTCCAAGTGAAAATTAGAGGAGCTTCTTAGTTAGAGGGAAGAGAGAAGAGGGAAGATAACAGATAAGTGAGAGAGAAAACTGAAGAATAGGAAAGAGAAACAAAAACTATGAGAAAAAGAATGGGGGTTAAAGTAATCCGTTTGAACTTGAACGTAGATTAACATAAATAGAAAGGATGGCGGCCTCCACCTCTTTTTTCTACTGTCCAGTGAGGAAAAATTACAACAAGAAAAATGATGAGAATTTTATGAGGTCTCACAGACATAGATTGAATATGACCTAGATATGTACAGAATTATGATAAATTCTTGGATAAGAAGGAAATAAAAGCAATAGCAACACGGATACTTGAGCTCAATATGTTATTAATGTACCTGGTAAGAGGATCCTCTAACTTTAACATACTAAAAAGTGCTTATATTAAACCTTTCATATTTCGCCTCATCATTTATATCGATATTGGTACCATCCGATAAAAAATAAAAGTTTACACTTAGCATAGCCAATTAGAGAGCTATCACAAGTCAGAAAGCGAATATGTAGTGGGAAACGTCAGATTCACTGTCTGAACATTGTCGAAAATTCAGTATTTCGGATCGAAACTCAATTTTTAGCATGATGGCGAAATGAATCTAGACAAGAGAAGACCAAAGATGATGCTTACTCTACTTAAGTAGAAAATCTTGCTTAACAGATGCGCCTTTAGTTTATAAAAGTCGCAAAATTCACTTCAATCTATGTTCGACGCTGTAAGCAATATTACTTTTCGATACACGATGAACTCTTTTTCTTATTTCATCGACTAAACAATCATAGTTTTTAAGCTTACCTTATTGCGATCAAAAATATTTGGTTACTATCTGTACATGCTTATGAAATACGTGAAATTCTCATGATACTCTGCTCATGACTCTTGATGTTTACGTGGCATTTCATTTGTTTTTATTGATAGATGAAACCATCGACTACCCTCTCCCTTCTCCTTCTCCTCCTCAGCAGTAATTTACTTTGATACCAAACATGCGGAAGAAAAACTTTAGAGAACTTCTCGTATGAGAATGTGCCATTAGGCTAAAATACAATTGGAGATGAGAGGCCATTCTTGGAAACGTCTAATGAGATTATAACTCTTCTTGCATATTTTTTGTCTTTTGATTTATCTTCCCTCGTTCGTCAGTTTTCCATCAACTCACAATACAAATACATTCTAATGAAAAGTATTTTTCACAGTAAATAATACAACACTCATTCAACAAATAAAATTTAAAAAAAAGGACGAATTGACCGTATATATAAAAAGAATGATTATGTTCATAGCATTGAAAACTGATCGAACAGAATTTTGTCTTTTTCTAAAATAGAACATGCACATGTAAAAGAAGCTTTTATTTATAGATTTGATATCGTTTTGCGTTGCATCTTGCAATATGTTTTGCTTTTTAACAAAACGTGTTATATAGTGATAAGGTGACAGGCAAAAAAGTAACCATTCATTATAATTCACTCATTCATATCACTGTCTCGAAAGTTGATAATCGACAATGTAATGAAAACAACGTGTTGCTCAAACAAAAGAGAAAATGATCGTCTAGAGAAACACGCCATAAAGAATATAATATGATATGATAGAAAAAATTGGTTTTATCGATGAAAGAATGGGAAGAATGAGGGTATATTTGTTGCTCGCTTATACATTATACCTTTACAATGCATATTATCGTTGGTGTGAACTAACGTGATGTTTGTTCTTTTTTATTTTATGTTTGATATATTTTGTTAGATGCCTCTTCCTACTATTGGTGAACCAGCACCGGATTTTAAAACAAAAGCAGTACTTAACAATAAAGTATTTGATATATCATTAGGTGATTATGATAAACAGTATGTTGTTTTACTCTTTTTTCCAACGAACTTGTAAGTACATTACTAGCAGAATTAACAATAAATATGTAATTATCTTTTTTATTATTAAATATATAGTACTTTTGTTTGTCCAACAGGTTCGTTTGAAATCAATATGAAAAAAACAAACTTCTTGTAAAAATATTTTCTTTGATAGAATTAATTGCATTCAGTGATCATTTGAATGAGTTTCAGAAAATCAATGCCAATGTTATTGCTTGTTCAACTGACAGTCATTTTAGTCATTTAAAATGGTTTCTATATTCATTTTAGTTTTTAAATTCTATTTTCTATTATTCGGTTTTAATAGGCTGAACATGCCACATAAAGAAGATGGTATTCGTGGCCTTCGTATTCCATTGATTGCTGATAAATCAATGGCAATTACCAGCAAATATGGTGTTCTTGATGAAGAACGCGGAATTGCCTATCGGTTTGTTTTGAACAGTTACATTTTAATAATAACCACCATTTTATTATTATTGATAGAGGACTGTTTATTATCGATAATAAGGGTATTCTTCGTCAAATTACTGTTAATGATTATCCAGTAGGTCGAAGTGTGCCTGAAACTTTTCGATTGATAAAAGCTTTTCAAGATGCAGATAAATTACGTGAAAGTTCAGCAGAGTCAAGTTTTTCTGAAGGTGAGAAAAAAGTAAAATTATATATATTTCGAAACCGAAGTTTTGTTTTTCGATAGTGCCGACGTCAAGTATTCAAAGACTTCGATTAGCGAATTATTCAGAGAGAAATTTTCTTCGTGAGCTCACTGAATAATAATAATAATAATAATAATAATAATATTAAAACAAAGATTTTATAATAAAAAAAACTCATTACTTTGTCATTTTTGTTATTGATTCACACAATATATATTTCATGGCATATTAATATTTGTATAGATTTTTATCAATATACACAACTTATGATAATCATGTAGATATGTTATTTTTGTTAATGGCTTATGAGATACTAAATTCGAATATATTGTTTGCTTAACTGATTTCAATGTTTTGGGAAACATTAGTCTGGTAATTCAAATCAGAGAACGTCACAGGACCTGCGTCCTGCAGGACGAAATTGAAAAAATATCGCCCAAAAATACATGAGCTACACAACAAATTTAAGATCTACAGAGCGTTTAATAGAAAGTTTACTGGTGATTTGCAGGACCAGCGACAGTTATAATATGAAAAACTTTATAGAGCCAACACCTCTTACAATGGAAGATCACCAACTGGTAGTTAAGAAGATTGACCATATTTGGGTCAAATAAAAGCTCTCACCGCCAAACTAACAAATTTAAAATATTACGTCCCCAGAGCATACCTAGAGCAGGTTACTTAAATTTCAATGTATATGACATTTAGGTATAAAAATAAATCAGGAAAGGTTTTCTCCACTATTGTAAGGTCAAAACATAGTATTATTCGGGCCATATGAAAGAGGGCTCCTCCAAACTCCTAATGGAGCCTAACAACACTATGTTTTGTCCTTACAATAGTGGAGAAAGCCTTTCCTGATTCATTTTTATGCCTAAATTTCACATACCTTGAAATTTAAGTAACTTGCTCTAGGTACGCTATGGGCACGAAATATTTTAAATTTGTTTATTTGGCGGTGAGAGCTTTCATTTGACCAGAATGTGGTCAATCTCCTTAACTATCAGTTGGGAATCTTCCATTGTTAGATGTGACTTTTGCTATTTTTTTTCGTTCACCTCATGGATCTCAAGTATTCCTTTTTTTTGTTCATTTTGTTTCTATTGCAAAACGTATGATAAAGTTTATTGACAAGAATATTGTAAATGATTTTTATATAAACAGTACTTCTATGACATTTGACATTGTAGCTCATTTTCAGTATCAATTATATTGTAAATCCTATATCTTTATGTTTGTCCTCATTCTTTTATCACCTTATGAATATCAAGTTTTTTTTTGTTCATTTCATTTCTGCTAGAAAACATGTGATAAGACTTATTAACATGATTATTGTCAAGGATTTTTATAAAAATGGTACTTATATTATATTTGGAATCATACCTCATATTTAGACAAGCTTTTATCTTTCTAAAGGATGTAATGAAAAGGTCGTCCTAGGCCAGACGCAGGAGGATCTTTTCTCTTGCAAGATATGTCTTGCAAGTACGAATGTTTTTGATGTCCTGCTTTACATCCTGCAAAGCAGAATAGTTGTGTGATAATATCCTGCAGGACGCAAGACAGTACAAAAAAACGTCCTGTGACGTTCTCTGATTCAAGTCAATAACTATCTGATGACAGACGATCAATAAGTATTTTTATACGAAATACATACACTTTGAACCTACAAAATCAAAGTATCAACAATAATTGTTTATCTTTTACTTTCTCGAGTTTAGTTCGAAAGTCTTTTCTTTATTTTTCGGACAATATTAATGTCAACTTGTTTCCATTTTTTGATAAATTATTTTTTTTTTGTAAATGTAACTTTTATTATCTCTCAATCTCGGTCATTCACTTTATCAAGAAACATTGAACGATAATCTTTTTTATGGATTAGATTTTTTAGAACATTAGCTAAATTAACCTGTTATAGTATAACTTTGATATTGTGATAAAGATGCCATTCAAGCTATTTTATTTGCCTAAAATGATGATGCCCAATTCTGACCAGACTATTGATGAACCTCTTTCATTTATTAAATAACATTATGCTAAATAAATCAAATTGATAATTCACGTAATGTTTCAAAAAGTTTCATCCATCAAAAACATGAATTTTCAATGTTTGTTGATAAAATACATGACCGAGATTACGAGACACAAACAGAGCTATATTTACAAAAAAATAATTTATCAACAAATGAAAACAAGTTGACATTAATGTTATCGGAACGATAAACAAACAACTTTCGAAGAAAATTCAGAAAAATTAAAGATAAACAAGCATTTTCGATACTTTAATTTTTGTAAGTCCGTAGTATATGTGTGTTTTGTGTAAACAAAAAGATGTCAGACACAAATCATAAGTAGTACATAGGAGAAACATGAATTTCAAGTTTATCAAAATACTTTTCGATCACTCGTTAGATGATAAAATTTAAATACTTTGAAAATTGAATATTACTGTCTTTGCTGAAATTCTAAACAAGTTTTATGATTTTGAAATTGACATTCGAAATCTGATATATCTTAGTAAATAAACATGAGTTGATTAAATTAAACTTTTAGATTTTTTTCGCACAATATTCTATTTAAAAACGACTAGCCTTTGTGAACTTCATTCATTCTAACCACAACAGATTGATTTTATTAGTCTATAGAAGATGCAACAAACGTCAGAAGCATCATGAAGGAACCAACACTGATTGTGACAGATATAATCGTAAGATCAAAGTCCGCCGAGGATTTATTATTATAATTTTTCTTGGCTTTTCTTTCCCACTTACTAAAATATATTGCAATTAATATCTTTCATCATCACATGCATCAACATTAGGTAATAACTCATAAAACGAAACATTGATTAATCTCCTCTTTGACAATATCAGCAGTTTCATCATGTTTCACATTTTAATCCTGTAATGATTGTACGAACATCTGTTCGAGAAATATCAATTTTTAGTTCATATTTCTAAATAAAACTAGTATTATCTACTAGACAAAATTTTTCATTTAATCGTCTTCTAAGAAGAAAATAATATACATATATATATATTTATTTATTTTTATGCTTCTTTTTCTTCTCTTCATAAACCAACAGAGGAATGTAAGAAAAAAAAAAGAAAAACACCTAATCTATACATGTTCAAATCAAGAAAAACTGAATAAAAAATTTGTCATCAATAAGTTATTTTCTTGATATGAATCATCATTAAAAAAAAGATATATTTATCTCAATGATTAATTATCATCGATAAAACTAGATACAAATTCTTTTGAATTATGTCCATCATTTTTTGATCGTAGGCGATGATCATTATTAATATTACTACGTGTTAGTAATGGTGTATTATTTAATATTGTTGACATTTGTTCACTTCCAAATGATGTTTGATTAATAGTAACATCACTTGCAGTAGTTAATAATTCTTCATTTTCATTTTTCATAAGAACTGTATCACATGTTAGTCCATCATTATCAATTCTACCTTTTGATGGACAATTTTGAACAAGTAAAGATGATTGGACACCATCTATATCATCATCAGATATTAAATTTATTTGAATAGTTGGTAATGTTTCATTTTGATGATTTGTCGGTTCAATTGATAATCCTTTTTGTGATTCATGTACTTGTTCTAATGGTTTAGTATTATCATTATTATTTTTATTATTAATATTACTATTAAATAAACAAGGACAAATAAATGCAAGAAATTTTCTCCAATATATTTGACGTGTATTTAAAACTTGTGGCGGAGAAAATAATATTGTTGTACGACATTTTCCATTACGATTTGGATTTGATGAACGACGACGACGATTTAATGATATACGAAATACAGATAAACGTGTTGATAATGTATCACCACCTGAACTACGTCGTACAGCATCATTACTTAATAAAGTACGTTGAAATTGTCGAACAACTTCCGAACGAATTTCCGTATTAAAATAAAAATAAATAAGCGATGTAAAAAACCCCTTAAATAAATTAATTTTTGTAAACAAAAAAAAACAATCTAGGTAATTAACTATGTTGTGATTATTACCTGTAGGTCACCGAAAATAGCTTTAAATATAACTGCAATATAATACCATATAGTATGACCTTGTTTTTTATGATAAAAGACCCACATAACGAATAATGAATGAAGACCAAATAATGGAATTAATATAAGTATTGATTTAATAAGATGCCTGAAATAATTAATAAGATTAAAAAGAAAAAAAAAATTCATTTCAATCTCCATAAGATTGAAATAGAAAATACAATCGTTTCGGTTTTTTTCTTATAGTCGATGCAATCTACAGAAATATAGAGAAGTTCAAATTTCTTATTTTATACATCAATATTTTATCCAAGTCATGCTGTTAATTGGTTTAAAAGATTGAATACACTAGAAATATCATAAGAAATCTGTTATTGCTCTTTTAATTGCTTGACTGAACTGAAGATGCTTGTAAAGGTCATAAAAACCAGACCTAAAATTGAGCCACTTTTTGATGATTCGAGTTAGTTAACAATGACATTATTAAAGGAACAAATCGAATCAAGACAGTCAATTTTACTGCTTGAAATAATACAGTATAAAAGATAAGTCGATTTATTGATTGAACCAAAAGAAAAAGAAGCTTTCGTGGAATACGTCAACTTCTTGAACACTATCATTTATTAACATAAGCTTTCATGAGTAAAATGTCCGCTAATCAATATCAAAGTGTTAGATTGATTACTATTATTATTTATACTGTTAATTTGAGTACATAGTTAACACTCGTGTTACTTAAGGCAATTAATAGTGTACTCAACCTTATGCATGGATGAGGAATATCAATGAACCGAATAGATGCCCTTCTTTTATTTATTGATTAAATGAAACTTCGAAAATGTTTTCAAAAATAAAGATTCCTGATTGTTATCGATTGCGAGGTGGAAAATCAATGTACGAAAATTTTGACGAAAAATTAGAATAAAATCGATTCTTTTTTTGTGAGTAACAACCGATTAAAATGGTGTTATTTAATTCTAATTTTTTATGTTTAAAGATACATCTCAATTGGTTTTAGAAAACTATTTTTTAAAATCGATTATGAAGTATTTATATCAAATGAAATCTATCTTTAAAGTTAAAAAAGATCAGATTTTCATTGCTTTCAACTAGTATGATTTTAATCAATTTATAGTTAGAAAAAAAAATCAATTAAAATCAAATTTTTTTCGTTTTCTCACGTAAAAACTCTTCTTTGAAGAAAAGAAATAAAGTTCGGACCAAGCGATCCATTTCAAGGTCTGATATAAATAATTCTTTCGAATTGGTTTTCATCTCACAAAACAAAGAAATGGATCGAATGAATAATTTTCTATAGTAATCTAAAAGAAAATCTTATCTAAAATTCTATTCATTTTATCTAATACTCATAGTTTCAATATCGAAAAAAAACAACTCTACTAACCGATTTCCAGTTCGATTTGTTGAAACATAATTTGATCGATATTTTGAATAAAGTAATCGAACAAGAAAAAGAAATATACCAAAATTAATAAGCAAATAAAAAGCATATGGAACATAAAAGAAATAATAAAAATATGTTGTATTATCACCTTCTAACCAACATGTTGATCGACTTTTTAATTTATCTGTTATCATATGCGATGCAATCCACATTGTTAACCAAACTAATGGACTTAACCAACCCCATAAAACAAATAATGTACAACCACGATCACGAAATAAATGACTCGTTAATGCTGTAAATAAAAACATTGCTTCACAAAAGATAAATGTTTGCGCAACAGCATCTGTATACCAAAATAATGATGATAATAAACGACAACCAATAACCTTAACAAAAACATATTTTTAAAAAAAAATATCTATTAAAATCAAACATATTAAAATATACATGAAATAAATTTGATGATTTTGAAAGAATTTCTATATTTCCACATTTATCACGTGTATATGTTATCATTGTATATGTATAACCACCAATGATTATATGTATGAATATGAGTTTAACAATAGAACGAAGAATAAAGGCAAGGAATAGATGCATATGAAGCAGGTTTCGGGGTAAATGCAATCGTCTAAATTTGAGAAGACATCGGCATATAAGCGGTATATTATTAGGAATAACAGAAAAATGAGATATGGGATGTCTCTTTGGTGAACAAACAGGTTGATTTACATTTGAAGGTTTAAGACAAAAAATTTTTACATAAAAATAACAAACATACTTGACATTTATCATGCATAAGATAGCAATCGTTAAAGATATAAGAGATAAACTTAAATTCATTGTTTCAATCATAATACTGATGGAATTAAACTAAATCAAAATAACAAAGAAAAAAATTAAAATTACAAAAAAAGAAATAAACATAAGATTCATTAAAAATTCTTTTACTTTTACAGGTCGACCATTATCAAGACATATTTTACATTGTATATCAGGTGCAACAGTCATTGCCCAAGATCCATTAGATTCACAAAAACGTTGTAATGTACCTATTTTATTCATATAAATTAATTTTGACTTTATAATAAAACAAAAAGAAAAAGAAAAACTTACAATTCTCTATGCCATAACGAACACTATGATAAAAATTATTGAAACCATGATCATATTCAATAGTAGCTGATGCATATGTACCATTCTCTGTTGCTCTCCAACAAACACGAATATCTTCCTCAAATTCGTATGGACATGAATTAAGAGCTGAATAGAATCAATTCATTATATTATGAATGAAGAAAAAAAAAACGATGTACTAGGTAATCCTTGAATAGAACTTAATTGACGACAACGTAAATATTGATGAAAAAGTTTACTCGGTGGAGGCATTATAGGCTAGAAATAATTTTATGATTCATAGAAAATAATATAAGTAAGTAAAATAACTTACTTTGTTTGAAATCGTATTGTTATTAGTTATATTACTTGTTCTCATCGTCTTAATGAAAAGATTTGCATTATGAAAATTTTTTTCCTTTCAAATAATAAAACAAATATTCTGCAAGACACTGTATTACTAAAGAGAATATATCCAACAGTTGTTTAGACAGTTCTTTATAATGTTATCCTATTAAGAATATTAGTCATTTATGATAAGGCCATTTCGTCAAACTAATTGAATTTTCTAAGATAAATACGAGTATCTAAATTTGTATTAATGATGCAATATACAGAAGTAACGCTTTAGAATTTTGTATCTATCTGTTTCTAATGTTCTCTCGAAGAGTTACAATGGCTAATATATGACATTTATTAATAACTCACATCATACAAACCCAAGAGTAGATAAAGTAACCAAGATGTTGTCATTTGTCAATAGTATCTTTAAAATAATATATTAATTCTATAAGAGATTTCAAAAAAAAAAAAAACTTTTCTCAAATAAATCATCAAATCTTTGATATCCTCACCCTATCAGTTTTGCAAGAGATTTATTCTTCTATAACTAGAATAATATATTATTGCTTCTTACATATATATATATATATATTGATGGCATAATGAGTCATACATATATATATATATATTTCCGTTTCGCTATTTTCTTCCAAATCTCGATATTAGATTTTATAATTAGAAAACAAAAAATTTATTTTCTTCTAGTATATAAACAATAAAATTCAAATTATGTTGAATCTTTTTAAATTTCTGGTACAAACTTTTCATAAAGATAAATTTTATTGTTATTGTTTCTGATAAGAATACTTTCTATTTCGACTATTGAATATTTATATTCATCTTTGAGTTACAAAAACTTACGATAAACATTTACGAATGCCAACTGTCATGACATACTGATGTCAATCTAACCAACTGTCGAACTTTAATCATCTACCACATGCAAAGATGTTTTTTATCTAATGCATACATACTTTGTGTTTCGATAATGCTGCTTTGAGATATTTCTGAAATTTAATACAACTAATCTTATTCTATATGTCAATCTTCTTGAATTAAAAAATACAAAAAAAGCACAAAAGAAAAACTTCTTGTCTTTTTCTCTCTATCATACCTTCATTTTATCACTAATTGATAATTTGAATGTTGTTGTTTCAATAATTGTATGGTTCTACAATAAAAAAAAAGCGAATTCCTTTTCGTTTTCGGTTTTTTTTTCTTGAATTTATAAAAACTACACGATTTATCTTTGAAAATAAATACATTTTGTTCTACAAAATTTTCAAATGAAAAACATGCACCGAACTATTTTGTATCGATTTAAATCGCTTTTTTTTTATTCGTCTTCCCATTTATAGTTGTTCTTGTCAATTGAAAGAATTTATACGATTTACCTGTTGAGTTAAGTCTTGTTCTGTAAATTGTATTAAAACAATAATCGTTAATGTCAAATGACGAAGCATGATAATACATAAAAACTTTTTGTTTTTCTTTCTTTACCAAATCAAAAAAGAAATAAAACAAAACAATGTAGTTAGAATTCTGTCCATGACTCTTTTTTAGTCTCAATGATAGTTATATATGTCTAAGATAGTTGGTGTCAATTACGCGTTTGTCGAGCCACACATATAGACTTTGTTTTGTACTTTTCTATCGAGCAATTCTTCTTTTTTTTTTTGTTTAAGGAATAGAATGCATGTGTTACACCCACCAAAGCAAGATATGAAGAAATAAGTTGATAATTGGCATGAAATGCGAATACGCATGCCGTGTTTAGAACTGTTGATTTTTACTGTTTGTACTCAAAATACGATGCATCAGAAACTATGCGAGAAAGAAAGAAGTAATTGAAGAGTTGTGAATGATATCTGTTGTTAGCAACATCACTTCTTGATGTTTGAAGGAAATATAAAGAGAAAGGAAAAGACTTCTAGGTTAATATAAACGATCTTTCATAGGACATTGTGTGTCTCAACCTTCTAGCTACCATGCTATCTTGCTTACTATAAAAAAAAAACAAGTATCTTATCAGTGATGTGATAGACGATAGTTGTTGATATAGATTTTAAAAAAAAAAATCAATTTTCCTTATTCATGTAAATGTAACCATTAAGAACAATAAAAATTAAATTTTTCATCTAATATCATAAATTGAAAAGTTAAAATATTTTTCTCATACTAATTAAGTAATGTTTTTCTTTTTATTTGAATAATTTTATTAAAATTTATTTCAATCAAGCATTGAATAAGATAATAAAAGTAATAATTGAAAAAAGCTTTTGCCTTGATTTGTTTCATAAACGTTTTCTTTTCTTTAGTTTATCTCCTTGGATGCTTTACAATGACAAGAATAACAAAATTGACATGAATGTATTCTACATCCTAGTACGTCGTTTAATGAATTTTCGGAAGCTCTGTATAGAATACTGGGAACAAGAAAAGAAAGACAAAGCAGAGAAAGGCATCCAACTTACATTTTATTCAATATGTATGTGTGCAGCATGATGATGAGCGCTGAATAATGTATTACGCATGGGAAACAGACAATGAAACAAGGAAGATAGGTCTCACAAGAACATTTTTTTCATGCTATTCGATCTATTTGATATTTGATGCTACTTCTATAACCATAGTAGAAAAGATCACACATATATATATATAAAAAAGGAAGATAAGAAGCTAAGACCAAAACAAAAAACAAAAAAAAAAAGACGTAATGGAAAGCATTCTATCGATTCATGAAGAAGTCTATCCATTAAAAACGCGACACAGAAAATCATTATCATATTTATCAAATTCTCGTATGATTAAAATAAATATTTTAAATAATAGACTAAATACTTTATCATTATGTTGTCAATATATTAAAAAAATGATAGCTCAACGTTCACTTTATATTCTTGGACTAGTTAATCTTATTCTTGCTGGTATAGCTATTCTATGTGTAATACAAGCCGAAGATCATCCAGAATATTTTTCACTTGTTTATATTACCATAAGTATATTCATTTTTTATATGGCTACAATTATATTTATTATTATAATACAAGTAATTGAAACATATCAAGAACAACATAAAAAAAATTCTTCATCATTATCAATTGAAATACCATTATTAACACCTAAATTAATAACTCAAACGAATCCAACTCTTGCTGAAAGTATAATAACAAAAACACAACCTAAAACACGTTTATCACGTAGTCATACATTACCATTAACACCATATTCATTAAATTCTCCTTATACATTATCAAATTCAATGTTATTATCAATATCTAAAAATTCTAAACAGATAGTATCAATACCTTCATCTCATTTAGAATTGCTACCTAAATGTAATCAATCAATTGTAAATATTCCAAAAAATTATCAATCATTTGCATCAACAACAAATGATCAATTATGTCAAACATGTAAAACAATAACTAATAATGATAGAAATACTAATTTCTCATCACTTATTAAACCAATTCCATTTAAATATCATAGAAGTATTGAAGATAATACATCACAACATAACTTTTCAGAACAATAAAAAAACAATTATAATTTTGTTCAAATGGACGCTTTTAATTCTATTTCATTTTTTTTAATTTTAAAGATATTATTCATTCAATAAAAATAAAAGATTTCAGTGGTTTGGCTTAACATAAGAAGCCAATGCTTCTAGAATTTTAAATATTCATATAATTATAAAGCGTATATTCTGAAATGAAGCGTCAAACAAGCATAGCGAATCTTACAAATTCTTCAAATGAAGCTTATCATATCCAGACCTAGCAAAAATCACGAACTTCATCAGATATTCTATACATATCTATGATCTGTTTACATTTTATAAATTGCATGACACAAAAATTGAAAGGTGCGAGTTCGACAAGTCAAATTATTTTTTTATCATTTTTTTCTCTCGTTCTGCTTATTTTTATAAAGAAGGTTAACAATAGGTTATTCATAGCACAAGACCTTGTTCTGAATTATTATCACAAAAAAACAAAATATTTTTATTTCATGCATATATGAAAGACTATAACAAGAAAAAGAAACTATTATTTTTTTTTGAATGAAAACCTAAACTTAACGCTGTTTACAAATAAAAAAAATACTAATTAACATTTAAATCAATATCCTATTGTACTTTAAAGATATGAAAATGCAAATATTAGTTTGTGAATAAAACTTGTATGATACAATCTCATTAAGGGTATCACCATCTCGTTTTGTCACCATCATATAGTCTGAAGTTGTATCTATCTACGAGGTGCATTTTGAGATCCAAAAACTGTGCATTTTTTCGCATTTTTCTCAAATCAACTTAATGTGTGTTTCACAGTACCTGCCATCTATTAGCTTTTTTATTCGAAGAAAAAATAATAAAAAGTTTTCAGCTCGATCGAAGATAGTATCTCGAAGAAAACAGGGATGTAAATAGGGGTCATTGTGATCCCAGTATCTCATTGAAAGCAGTATCCAGGTACTTTGAGTTTATGACAACTTTTTCTCTACTCTCCAAAATCTAGCTACCCTGAAAATTTCAAAATTTGTTGATAAGCCGTTTTCGAGAAATCTTGAAAAGAGAGAGGATACTCTTAAAAACTGCTTTGAAAAAACACATGTTCCATTGGTACTCATGTAGTGGTAGCACATGATTTTTCTAGCAAGTCTATGAAAGAATTAATATAAATTAAGATTATTGATAAAATACTCTTCTTGCAGAAAATCATCTATTTCTAAAAATGATTTTTGTATTGTATTATCAACTTTTGCTATTTTTAATGAACGACTCGAGTCAAATTACATTCAATTTTCAAGACAAAATCTTTAAACAAACGCATGCGATGGACTTACTCTCAGTCTTAATTGAAACTATTAATTGAGATTTAAGACTTAATAATAAAATTTGTCAATCAAGATGATCTTCTTATTTAAAATATAAAACTCTTTAAATTCTATTGAACTATATTTCATTTAGGACTCTGAAAAAAAACTATGAACAGCTGATGAACGTTCATCAACCGTAGAACCTAGTTGTGCCATTGTGATTCGATTAATATCTGTTCGTCGTAATGATGATGATCTTCCATCCTTATCAATCAATACATTCATTGAATTTTTCGGAACAATCGTATGTCTATTATCAATTATTTTTTGTTGTTCTAATTGTTGCTTTAATTTTAGCTGTCGTTGATCATTCAGAATACTACAAACAATTAAACTAAGCAGAAATATTCCACAACCAATAAGAATATAAAGAAGACGTATAAGTCGACGATGATTTGAAATAGAATTATTTAATTCACCATAAAGAAAACATTGAGCAGAAAAATTCTTATATTCATGTAAAGCAATACCAATATAAATAAAATTTCTTTGATATACATTTGGTAAAAGATGAAATTTATGAAAAATATCATTGTGAATATTACTGCCACTGAGATAAATTCTTTCTTTGACTATAGTAGAGATTAATAAAAGAAATTTATTTACATAGGACATACCAAAAGTTTTTTTTTGTCAGACTCTTCTAGAAGCTTGTGATTCCAGTACAACTATTCTAGTATGATGCTTAGATATATATATAGGATTATGTGCAAAATTTCAGACTTAGAAGTCTTGAACTTTATTGTATTTGTTTTTGCATTTCTTTCAGGCTAAGGATAAAGTATTTTCCACATGTATTGCGAATTCTCACGAGAACACTTTCTAAGTATGTTTTCTATATGACTAGTAAACTGGTTTAACTTGCAAAAAAATTTGTGCCCATTTAGTAGGATCATGAAAAAATTTAACACTTTCAGATCGTATATCAATCAATATGTTTCATTATTTTCAATAGATTATTATTCAGTATTGAATATATAACCCATTCAGATGATTCTTCGACTGATCTAATCGGAATAACTTTAAATGCTGTTTCAGCAATTATTGAACATACCAATTAATAGAGAATGCTTTGAGCATCATGGTTATTTCAATTATACTTGTCTGTTTCAATTTCTACAAAGTTTTGTGCTTGATGAGTGTATTATTCACTCATTGATAATAGAAAGTAGATTCATATTCGATTGGGTCGTCATTTGCTAAATACTTTTTGAAGAATCAACTTCCGTTTGTCATTCTACATTCTTATTAGGGATCGATCAGAATTTTCTCATAATGATAAAAATATAATATAGTTGAAAGTTGGAGCGTTACAAATTAGTACTGCACTTTAATGATATTTTTTAAATGAATGCCGTGTAAAGAGAAAAACTAATTTTCAATTTTAGACTTGAAACTTTGCTTAAAGACAGGCATTATAGATAGGATAGGAACAGATTAAAAGACCTAAAACTTTCACAAAAAAAAAACATTCTTGTTAAGACCTGTCTCTATGCAAAGTTCTGAGTCGAGATTCGAAAATCAGCTTTCATTTTTATTCATTTAAAAATATCATAAAACTACAGTATATCCGTAGCAATAAACTAAGAGCCCGAATTCTTGTCGGTATATTCGTTGTTTATTTGAGTCTACGTAATGTACATAGTCTCGACTCAAAAAAAAAACGATTAAACAGTTTGAAGACTTCCCTCGTCAGACAAATGAAGCGTGCCGATTTTTTTTACAAAAACTAGTTTGACTACGTTCCTACCATTATAATCTAATAAACGAAAGCTAGTCTATTAATAACCAGTTACTACAAGTTTTCAAACTGTATCAGCAGAGGAATAGAAGATTGTTCTTGTAGTTCTGAATCTTCAGCATAAAAATCCAAGACTGCAGAAAACCTAGAATATTAACTGATTTTTCGGCAGAATATCATATGAAATCGCATTCAAATCTAGCACATCCGCTAGATCTGAATCCATATTATTTCTTTCTGCCTTCGAGGCTCATACCTCAACTACATGAAAATGGAATTTAACACTATCAATACAATGTTAACTGTGTTAAAACAATTTATAAATAGCCTCAGAAAAGACGATTTCAAAAACAATGTTCATAACTTGGTTTAATCGAATTCACAAATGCATTCTTCATGAAGAGTAATGAACTAAAACGAAATTGTCGAATAGTTGTTTAAAGGACTGACCAAAAAAACTTTTGGATTATCCCTGATATAAAAAAATATTTTCTACCATGAGAAAAAATTTTATTGAGTTGTTCTTGTCTTGGCCAATCATCATCTCTATATGTATTGGCTGACATTCTTTGATACGTTTCAATTAATTGTTTTTGATTTGTACAACGCTTTTCTGCAGCTAATTGTAATGTTAAATGTCTTTCAACATTTGATAAACCAAAATTTTTTCGTTGTCGATTTATTTCATCAAATAAATTTTGTTCATTTTTATTTTCGAATAAACATGATAAGAAGACAATTTTTACAAAGAAAATAAAAACGATGAGCAGCATGCATATGGAGAAAAAAAAACAAAGAATGGTTTTTTTCTAAATTTTATCTGCTTAGATACAAGAGTTATTATTATTATGCTTTGTTTATTTATATTTAAAAGAAAATAAAACAAGATTTATTCTGTTTTTTTTCTGTTTTTACCATTTTATTATCGATCATTAGGTAAAAAACGTGCATTATTAAGTTTTCCATTTGAATTATTATTGGGATTACTTATATTAGCAGCTGCTATGCGTATCTGCATTTGACGATAACGAACTAAAACAAAAAAAGGAGATTAAATCTATTAATAGATTTCCTGTTTTTTATTTTTTTTTACTTTGATCAATTAAATTTGAAGTACCATAACCATCATTATACGCTACTTGATTAATTCGCATTGGCTGTTGTTGCTGCTGTTGTTGTTGTTGTTGTTGCTGCTGTTGTTGTTGTGCAGTAGTTAATAAGCCAGGAAATATTTCGTTTACAGTTCCCGGTACTCCAGCTGCTTGCTAAAAAGGAAAGAAATATTTTTTTACTTTTCAAAACATACAAAAAAAATTAAACGATATTTAGACATAACACTTATTTACTAAACATTTTAGATTCTATATGAGAGAAAAATAGATAGTTGCTTGTTTATCATAAGTGAACTAATTATCTTCATTTTGTCGGAGGTATAACTGGAACAATTAATTTTTTAATCTGCATTCGAAAATGATTGTTGATAATGCTTGCAGTCAAATATTATATTCTTATGAAAACTGTTCAGTATTTAATAGAATACACTATGAAAACAATGATGGATAATATCTGTTCAAAGTTCGAAGAACACTTCACTATTTATATATAATGACTTTTCATAGGTCATCGTTTGACAATATGACACAGAGTGCGAATGAAAATAATTTTCATTTTACGAAAGCTTTTTCTTCACGGTATATACTTTGAGTAATGCCAATCGTTTTATTATAATAGATATTTCATGTCATTATCCATGTAATCATAGAGAATATATTAAATAATAATAAGTTCTCAGTTTTTATTTACAGATTATCCCAAAACGATATATAATGAGTAACTATCATGCAAGCAAGTGTCCCCGTTCAACTGTTTCTCCTAAGAACTATCCTTGACTCTTAGATAGATAAGAAAGAAATAATATATAAAATTTTTAGTGCGATCGATTAATATTATCAACATATTCTATTATCATTTTCTACGATATATATCGTAAACGACACAATGTTGAACATTCATTAAGTAGAAAATGAGTCATAGTGAAGCCTCTCATTCATCTTTCAGATTTTTTTTTTATTTTGATTTTCTAAATATTATAAACTTGTATCATGTTATTACGAAAACTATATGGAACACTTTAGTGTTCAGTAAATAAATGGATTACTTTTCTTTAAACAGGATTTAGGAATATATCAGAATTCCTAAATCGATACATCTAAGCAACGGAAAAAGAAAAGTTCTTCAGAAAGATGACACATATAAAAGTACATTCTATATTTGAACGAATGTTTAAATATGATGTGAAAATTACAGTAAACATAAGACAAATAAAAAAAAATGTTTCTTAAGCAATCAGAAATTCTAATAAATGGTTATTAAAGTAATTTGACAAAATGTTCATTTATTTTTTAGTCTCTTAAAGAAGCCTACAGAAATTCGAAAACATTAAGGCAGAATTAATCTTTTATATTGTTTCCGACCTTAGTTTCAAAATTTCTTTAGAATTTTTGGTTTTGGATGTTATGAATCCACCATCCAAAGGTGCAAAAATTAAGTTGAGACGGAGAAAATTGACATTCTTTTTCATAGAGGGAAAGACAAGACAGTTTTCTATAACGTAGTATAAGACTCAAGAGTTTCAAAACAATCATTCAGAAATGATTGAGCTCATTTCGCATGTCTGTTTTTCTTAGAAATCGAAAAAATTGCCTAAATTGACATGGTATCTCTTACTAAAATACTCCCTGTTGACAAATAATTATTAGTATACCATTTTATCGAGACATGTTTGCTTTTTCGTTCGCTATATTTGAAATAATTTTCGAATCGACCTGGGCGAACTTTTAGAATGCTGAAGTTCGTGCAAACTTAATTTGTGGATCCCTAAGATGCCTTCTCAGAACTTCTAAGCGAGAAGTCCTACAAAACATTCCGAATCTAAATCAATTCTCTCAAATTTCTGCAAGTTCGGAACTAACTCGATGGGCTTTACGATTCGATCACCCGTTCCTCAATATTCCTGATATGAACATATGTTCCAAAAAGCCAGTTACTAATTAATCATTCTAAAAGAAAGGCACCTACTGAAGTTTCAGCATAATAAATTTCTGCTCGAAATCGATCTTCTTCCGTAATAAGTTGTTCATCAAGTATTTGTATTTGTGGTAATCGATATGTAATAAAAAATCGATAAATTGTTTTACGAGACACCTAACAAACAAATATATATATATTATGTTTTTTTTTGAAAAAAGAAAATTTATTTTACCGGATTATTAATAAGAGATAATTCACCGAGACAAATAAGTGGTGTTAATTTTTCTATTTCTGATATTTCCTTGAAAATAAAAATTTCAAAAATAAATATTTTTCTACTTGATAAAATATTTACTTGAACTTTATTTGAACCCAAAAAAAGTTTTTCTAATTTAATCATACGATCAAAATAAGATAATTCTCGTATACGATTTTCTTCTAAATGTAATTCAACAAGATTTGTTTGAAAGAAAAATGATGTTTCCGTTATAACACGAATTTTATTTTTATCTAAGACTAATTCACGTAAATTACGTAATGCTTCAAGACCTTCAATTTTTGTTATTTCATTTCCTAGAAAAAAAAAACGAATAATAATTTTAAAAAATATTAAATTCTTTGGTTTTTGCTATTAGAAAAGAAAATTTAACCTTGAAGAAATAGAGATCGTAATGACGGAATTTTATTTAATTGAAGTCCAATAAGATCAGTTATATTATTATAACTAAATAGATATTTTCAAAATTTAAATAAAAATTATTTCTTGTTTTTTTTTTATGAGAAATACTTACGCCAAATGAAGAACTTCAAGATTTTCTAAAACAACTCGATTATCAACATTTTCAATAATAGGTTTTCCACGATTATCAACTCGAGGTCTTGATGGTCGATAAAGAATACTTTCAATACGATTATAATTTAAACAAAGTATCTAAAATAAATTTAAAATTAATTGAAGAATACTTTATTTAATGATTAAAATTAACCTTTAAATTAGGTAAATGAATAAGACCGGAAAAATTTGTTAATTGATTATGTTCAAGATTAACACATTTAAGTGCAAGAAATTGAATATTTAATTCAACACCACGAATTGAACATTGAGGTAATTCAAGTTGTTTTATTTCTAATAAATAGAAAATCGTTTTTTTTTTCAATTTCTTCTTCTTTATTTACAAAAAAGCTGACGTTTTCTATTTCGAATGAACTAATTGAGATTCAAAAAGAGCAACCTGGACCAAGAAAAACTGATTTTACTCAAAATAATAAATACTCATTGATGATTAATGAATAATTAATTAATGACAAATGCTATTGAAATGTTTGCTGAACAAATCAAAAGAGATGATTGGCTAGTTCTTTCAAGCTGGAAAGTGTCACACACAAACCTATTTATCAATGTTCATTTACATACTCTAGAAAAATAACAGATATAAGATTTGTGGAGTTGACGTTAAAGACATATTAGAAGACTCCAGGCTTCTATTGTGTTCGCACAATTCCAGTTTTTCGAACAAACCATCACAGATGATATTAAATTTGTCTTGATCAGGTTCATAGATTAATAAATCCTTATTTCTTCTACTCGCAATATCATGATATTTGTGGGATGTAAGTGTGTTAATCTTCTCTTCGGTAACACTCACATTCAAATCGTAAAACTATTTGCTTTTGCAAGTCGTTTTTTTTTTCTCTTGACACTATTATCCGTTTGTCAAAAAGGCGAATTTTTAAACCAGTCAATTTAAATAACGAAAAAAATTTAAATACAAATTTCATTGTCAATTTTCTCTATTATTATAAGTTTATATTCGAATACTTATAAGCAAACTTTTAAAAATCGAATAATTTTCTTAAGAACATCTATAAAAATTCGTTTTTTTAAACAAATATTTACCTGAAAAATTACTATGTCCTAATTTTTCTACAATAAAATCAGGTGTCAATTTTCCACCAAATGTTTCTCGAGCTTCACCACTTTCTATATAAAAACAAGAAAAAAAATCAAGAAAATCTTAATTATATTAATTAATAATGAAACCTTGAATTTCCACAGCATAACCATCAAAAGCTCGTAATGCTTTCAAATGATAAATAATAAATAAACGATATTTTTCTGCTTCATGACATATTGGATTACCCCATAAATCTAATATCAATAAATTTGATAATGGCTAAAATTTTGAAAAAAAATCCATTTAAGAAAAAAAGTACACATAAAAAAATATCATCTTACTTTTAAATGAAAAATATCTCGAATATTTTTTATTAAATTATTTCCAGCATATAATTCAATTAATGTTAAAGATCTACCTAATTTTATTAGACTATGTAATCGATTATGATCAATTGCTAAATATGTTAATCGTATAAGATTACTTAAAATTTGTCCATCAAAATCCGTTATTTCATTTTTAGAAACATTTAAACGTCTTAAACTTGTTAAATTTTAAATACCGTCAATAATTGTTAAAAAAGTA